>OY728164.1:1271887028-1272343912 GCA_963277665.1 Viscum album | reverse complement strand
GGGTGGCATGGATTTCTATCTGTGTTGAGGCTGTCCAGGGGGTGGCAGGGGTGGCAGGCTGTCTCGGGGGGTATGGGGTGTCTAGGGGGGTGGGCGGGCTCTCCCCGGGTGTGGTAGGGCTATCTATGGGGGTCGAGGCTATACATGGGGAGGGTTAGATTTCCAGGGGTGGGTTTGGGGGGTTTTCCAGGGGCTAGGAGGTGTCAAGGGGGTGGGCAGGCTGTCAAGGGGGTGGCAGGGCTGTCCAGGGGTATGGGGTGTTCAGGGGGTGGGTGGGTTGTCCACTAGGGCGGGGGGCTTTCCACGGGGGGAGGGGTGTCCAGGGGGTGGGTGGGGCTGTCCAGGGGGTATGGGGTGGGTTGGTTGTCTACATGGTGGAGGGGATGTCTAGGGGGTAAGGGGTGTCCAGGGGGCGGGCGGGCTATCCACGGGGGTGTGGGGGGGGGGGGCTGTCCAGGGGGTACGAGGTTTCCAGCTGGGGTGGGTGGGCTGTCCATGATGGTGTCGAGGTTGTCTAGGGGGGTCGGGGGGGGGGGTGTTCAGGGGGTACGAGGTGTCTAGGACAGCCCACCCCACCCCCCTTGGATAGCCCAAACCCCCCGTTAGACAACCCCCTCCTTAGACATCACATACCCCCTCCCCCACCAGGATAGCCCCCTACCCCCCCCCCCCCCAAGACAGCCCACCCCCACCCACTTGGATAACCCCCCCCCCCCCACTGGACTCCCCCCTCCTTGGACAACCCATACCCCCCCCACCTGGATATCCCCCCCTAGGATAGCCCACCCCCTCCCTGGACACCCCACAACCCTCCCCTATAGCCCCCCCCCCCCACCGGGACAGCCCCCCTCCCCACCTGGACAACCACCCCCACCAGGATAGCCCATCCTCCTCCCTTGACAACCCACATGCCGCTCCCCCACCTGGACACCCCACCCTGACCCCCCTAGACAGCCCACACCCCTCCTTGGGGCAGCCCATACCCCCCTCCCCCACACCCCTATAGCCCCCCTAGAGCCCCTACCCCTTGGACAACTCACCTCCCACCTGGACAACCCCCCACACCTAGACAACACCACACACCTAGACAACCCCCTTACCCCTCCAGCACCCCCTAGGGTATTTTTATTTAAAATCATTTTATTCATTAAGAAATCCAAAATATCATGCGTTATCCATTTCACTATACAAATAACATAAAACCCCACTAAACATAATACATAAAACCCCAATAAACCAAAAACATAAAAAAAACATAAAAAAATAAAACATACCCTTTAACCCACTAAACAAAAACCTAAAACAAACCCTGTACCCCTGCTCTAAACGAACCCCACTAATAGACCATTAAGGATGTTTGAAGTGTAGAACAAAAAAAACATAAAACAAACATAGTGTTCCGTACTCCAACAGAACTAATTCTAATTTACCTAAAATCAAAACATCAAACATAAAATAAAAACAAGAAGAAAAGTAAAACTAACTTACTAATTTGAAGTGTAGAAATAAAAATTTGTTTGATTGAATATGGATCTTCAGCTGGAAGGTGTTTAGAGTCTGAGAATACTTCAGGAGGAGGTATGGATTAGGTCTTCAGTCTGGCATACTGGGAGCTACGGTGCTGGGTATTTGGGGGGAAAATTTCCCAAAGATTTTTAAAAACCATTGGGAAATCCTCTCTTTACCAACGGTTTTTTAAAACCGTTGGTATATGTAAGAGGAATTGAAGATTTCCCAACGATTCTATCAAACTGTTGGAAAAGATTATCTATTTTAACAAATTTTCCATCAGTTTGAGCAAACCGTTGGAAAATCTAGATTTTCTTACAGTATACCAATAGTTTCTTCAAACCGTTGGTATATATTTGTTGGGAAAACCACCATTTCCAGTAGTGTTGAGCAAGTCAAAATAGTCAATGTTGGAGCAGATCATATCATGAACATATTGGGACTAATTACTCAGGTTGTAATGAATAACCATTCCAAACCTATGTTGGAACATTTCATGTGGCGTAAGCCCCCATATTTCAACGAGACTACTAACCCAGTGGTTACTAAGAAATGGATCAAGTCCATTGAAAAGATATTCATGGAATCAAGATGAAATAAAAATGAAAAGGTAGTACTGGAAGTATATTGTCTCAAGGGTGATGCAGATTAACGGTTTTCCTTGATTCAAAATACCACGAAGGAAGAAGAAATAAAATATATGGAAGGGAATACTTTTAAGGAAATATTCTTCAAAAAAATATTTCCCTCGTGAGAAACGAACTGAAATGAAGAGGAAATTCCTTGGCTTAAAAAAAGGGAATGAAACAGTGTTGTATAGTATGAGGCTACCTTCACAAGGATTTCTAGGTATACCGTAGATTACGTATGTGACTCAGCAAACAAGATTGATCATTTATTTGAAGTTCCTAAGGCAAGTCGTCGAAGGGCACTGGCTTCTCAAACATTTTCATCATATGTTGTAATTGTATCCAGATCCATAAAAACAGAGAAGGAATTTTATAGATCAAATTTTTTCAAGGAGAACCAATATAAGAAGAGCTACTCTGATAACCAAGGGAAATGTGAAGCACCAAATAAGAACAAGGGAATAAAGAAATTACCATTATGTGAAAACTTTGGAAAGAATCATCTCAGGAAATGCATAAAATGCAAGGGAGTCTGCTATAAGTGTGGAGAAAAGGGTCATCAATCTCATGAATGTAAGGGGAAGATAGAATTTGATGCTGTTTAATCTTATAATTGTAGAGATATAGGATACTATGCAAACGAGTGTCTTAAGTTCCAAGGAAACATGCCTCCGAAAATCCAAGAGAAAAAGGGATAGATTACATGATTACAACCGAAAAAGTTGATGTTTCTATTGGTGTGGTGGTAGGTACTTTAATTTATTCCTCAAACTTATCCAGCACTGTATTTGATTTTGGATCATCGCACACATTTATATATTCCCAGTTTTCCAAGAAAATTATACATAACCAATTTGATTTAATAAAGGAGTTATCAGTCAAAACTTCTAGGGGATGAATCATTACAACAAAGGCATGTCAACTAGCCCCCCCATGACACATAAACGTGCTTTATTTTCTAACCTTATCATCATACCAATGACTGATTTTGATATAATTCTCAGTATGGATTGGCTATGAAACTATGATGCGAATATTTATTGTAAGAAAAAGGAAGTTATAATTTTTGAAAATGGTGTATAATTTCTCATCTTTAGAGAGGAGACCTCTCCATATGATTCTTATCTAGACCCACCCCAGTATCTCTTTTGAATGCAATTCTTGGAGAGGAAGATAACCCAATATCTATGGGTGAGGAATGAAATCTTTAAATTAAATATCTGTATATATTTCAAGAATACATTGATGTGTTTCTAGAGGATTTACCTAGACATCCTCCAGAGCATGAAATTGAGTTTTCCATTGACTTAATTCCTGGTGCAAGACCTATATCAAAGATCCCATATATAATGACCACTATGGAGTTAGTGGAGCTAAAGAAACAACTAGAGGAGTTGAATGAAAAAGGATTTATTCGACCTAGTGTTTCTCCATGGGGAGCCCCAATCTTGTTTGTCAAAAATAAAGATGGATTCATGAGGCTATGCATTGATTATTGGGAAATCAATGCTATTATAATAAAGAATAAGTATCCAATTCCCTGAATTGATGATTTATTTGATCATCTTCATGTATATGAATACTTTTCAATGATTGACCATCGATCTGGATATCATCAACTATGTGTGAGGAAGGAAGATATTATGAAGACAACATTTTGAACCAGGAATGGGCATTACGAGTTTACAGTGATGCCTTTTGGACTAGAGAATGCACCATCTATTTTCATGGATTTAATGAATAGATATTTCAAGGAATATCTTGATAACATTGTTGTGGTATTCATCGATGATATACCGATATAATCAAAAGGCTATAAAGACCATGATGATCACTTGCAGATTATTCTGAAAACTCTTAGAAGAAATGAATTATATGGGAAGTTTTGCAAGTGTGAATTCTGTCTCCAATATGTTTCTTTTTCAAAGAAATATTGTCTCTAAATATGGAATCCTAGTTGATCCTATGAAGACAAAGGCAATACATGATTGAACCATGCCAATAAACATAACCCAGGTACATAGTTTTATTAGCTTAACAAGTTACTATCAGCGTTTCGTTCAGAATTTTGCCTGACAAGCTAACCCGCTAACCAAACTCACATGTAAATGAGTAAAGTTTTTGTGGACAGAAGAATTTATAGAATGATTCAAAGAATTGAAAATAATATTGGTCAATTCTCCAATTTTGACTCTTCTATCTGGAAGTGATGGATTTGTAATATATAATGATGCCTCAAAGAATGGTCTAGGTTTCGTCCTTATCAAAAATGGTAAAGTTGTTGCTTATGCATCAAGGCAGTTGAAAACTGATGAAAAAAATTGTCCCACACATGATATTGAGTTAGAAGCTTTAATCTTTACTCCGAAGATATGGAGAAATTATCATTACTGTAAAAAACGTGAGATATACACAGATAACTAGAGTTTAAAATACATCTTCACACAAAAAGAACTCAAAATGAGGCAAAGCAGATGGCTTGAGTTACTCAAAGATTAAATTGTTCAATACACTACCACTTAAAAAATTAAAATAAGGTGGCTGATGCATTAAGTAGGAAAGATCATGGACTTCTGACTCAAATGAGGATTGAGATAGATCCTATATTCATGGATCTACTAAAGATGGATATTGGAATTGTTAAGGAAGGGGAATCATCTTTCCTCTTTCAAATGATTGATAAACCATCTTTAATAGAGAAGATAAAAAGATCTCAATCTGATGATGAAAATATAAACAAGATAATTATTGCTATTAAGGATGGGAGATTTGAAGACGTCATGTATGATGATGGAGTTCTAAAGTTTGGGAAGAGGTTATGCATTCCATCAGTACCTCAGACACTTGGGTAGCACAAGGATGTATAGAGATCGGAAAGAATATATCTGCTGGGATAATATGCAGCAGGAAATTGGTGACTATGTATCAAGGTATCTACTTTGTCAATAAGTGAAGGCAGAGAGGCAACATCCTAGAGGAGTGATGCAACCTCTACCTATTCCTATGTGGAAGTGGTATAACATTATGATGGATTTTTTCCCCAGACTACCAAGGACATCTAGAAGGACTGATGCAATATGCGTAATTGTTGATCGTCTCACAAAATCAGCACATTTCCTTCCTATAAGAGAGGATTTACAGCTTAAGTTCCTAGAAAGACTTTATATTAATGAAGTTCTAAGACATCATGGTGCACCTATATTGATTGTGTCCGATTTAGATCCCTGATTTACATCAAAATTCTGGAAAATTCTCTAGAAGGCTTTGAATACTGAGCTTCATATGAGTACTTCTTATCACCCCCAAACTGATGGAAATCTAAAAGAACTATTCAAACTCTAGAAGATGTGCTGAGGTCATTCTATTTTGACATCCAAGGTCTGTGGGATCAATAATTGACTTTGGTGGAATTTTTATACAACGATAGTTTCCATTATACTATTCAAATGGCTCCATATAAAGTATTATATGGAAAGATATACTGAACTCCAACTTGTTGGGATTAATTTGGTGAGAGGAAACATAGATGCCCATAACTTGTTGAAGAGACCATGACAAAGGTGAAGACAATCCAAGCCCATATTAAAGTATCCCAATATAGGGAGAAGAGTTATGCTGACAACCAGAGGAAGGTTTTGGAATTTCAACTGGGAGATCATGTCTTTCTGAATGTATCTCCATTGAAGGGTGTCTTATGGTTTGTTAAGAAAGGGAAACTGATCCCCTGGTACATCAGACAATTGAAATTCTGGAAATAATTGGAGCTGTAGCTTACCGATTATCAATGCCACCATGTCTCTCCAAAGTCCATGATTTTTTCCATGTGTCATTGTTGAAAAAATACATTTCAGACACAATGCATGTACTCACCTATGATGAAATAGAATTGGAACCTGATTTATCATACTGTGAAGAGCCTATCAGGATTCTTGACACAAGGGAGAAAGTATTGAGAAATAGGACAACCCATCTAGTAAAGGTTCTTTGAAGAAACTAGAATATGTATGAAGCAACATGGGAAATTTAGGATGTTATGAAGAACAACCATCCACATCTTTTTGGTGGGCTTTATACATAAAATTTCGAGGAAAAAATTTATGAAGGAGGGAATAATATAACACCCCAAAAATTTTATAGTATGTTCCTCTTAAATACTTTATATTCATTAGATAACCTATATTGCATGAAGAACTATGTCTTTTTTAAATCAAAATATTATAAGAGAAAGTTATAATCTATCCATTAAACATAAATTTTCTAATTTTATGTTTTGTATTTTGAAAAATGGTCATCTATAGTTGTGACCAGTAATTCATTTGGAGTTTGATAGAACCAACTTGATTTTTTGATGAATAGTAACATACCCTTATGAATAGTAATATGAATAGTAATATGACCCTTATAAATAGTAAATAATGATTACATTTTATTTTTTAAGATAATAGGATAATGAGATCTTAATTGATTTTTTAATGTGATATAGAACTAATTATACCATTAAAATTTGTTTTTTGAATTAAATATAATTTTATTTAAAAATTAAATTAAAAATACATAGAAATTTATTTTCTAAAAATGGGTTTTATTTTTTAATTCTATACATATAAAAATGTTTAGGGTGATTTTTTGGGATTTTTCTAAAATACATGAATTTTCATGAATATTAAAAATACAGTTTTGAGTTTTAGGTAGTTTAATGACATCATAATGATGTAATAATTAAATACAAAAGTATGGTCGACTTGTGTATAGTAAATAATTACATGAGGTTTCCAATGTGGATAAAACCATGTAAAAATACAATGGGCAAGCCCATGGTTTTTCAAAAACCACTAATGAGGTGTCCTTTTTAATTAATAAAAAAACTCTCTCTTAATTACTATAAATACCCACTAACCCCCTTCATTTTCTTTCATTCCAAAATCAATATACTATAAGCTCTGGTGGTATTACCTCCCTAGGAGTCCTCCCAAGGTGTCGTCAAACCCCCAAGGTCCCAACCTTTATGTTTTGGGAGTTACTCTACAATGTAAGAGAATCAACCACCCTTCTCTTTTTTTAAAGATTCCATTTAATGTTTTATATTTTATTTTCAATTAGATTATGTGGGGATATTTCATTAAATATTACCCTTACTTCCAATATATTATAAGAGTGATGAGATACCCCCTTTCACTCATCAAACTATTTTATTAAATTTTAGGTGATGTCGTTAGGCTGTAGAGTTTTCGTAAGTGATTTCTCAATTTTTTATCTTATTTTGAGTTCCTTTATTTTAAATTTCTTTGCTCATATACCCTCATCCAAATGATATTATAGTTACAGTACCTTACATGAACTGGAATTATATTATTCTAATATAATATTTTATCATCATCTCTCTTTTCCCCTCCTCTTACACTAAAAATAAAAACACCGTCCGAGATGTTTTAATTTATCACATTCAAGGATGACGAGTTCTCAATTTTCATTACCATCTTTAATCATGGTCATGAAACAATTTTTATGCTTTAACTAGATCATAATATATTTATTTCATCTCATTAATGTTATTTAATCCCTAAAAAATCATAATATGGAATAATAATACAAAACAAGTTCATTGTATAAAAAACTGCCAAGCTAAATCCAAGCGTTTATCAAAAACTTTTAACTAATGATTCACCCTCAAGTATATAACATAGAATCTTTATAAGATAATTTATTTCTCATTAATGTCTAAAATAATATATATTAACAATTATGGATGTTTAAACACATTTTAAACAAACTTCCATTCAAGAATGCAAGTAAACGAATCATAAAAACCAAGGAAGAAAATGCTTCCAAAACAATAAAATTGAACCTATTAAACACATAAAAAGGGACATGAATGAACTGAATAAGGTTATAATAAACCAATTAAATGTATATTATGTTCAGGAATTATTAAATAATGAAGATAAATTTTATTATTCATGTCATTAAAACAAATTAAGAACACACACGATCATAAGGTAAGGGGTTTCTCATCTCACTCTCATTTCTATGAGATTTTCATTGTTCACCACTTATTTCTTATATGTGGTTTATGTGTACTTACATTTGATATTTAATAACATGATTCTCCTTATATTCATGTTATTCAATTATTCATTTTCATTTGAGGGTTATTAAGTTCTGGTTATATGATTCCTCTGATTACATTGTGGTAAGAGACTTTGTCTCAACTACTATTTTGTTGTGACTAATTTTGAATGGTGCACCTAATAATACTTTTGTGGTGTAAATAATGACCATTTGAGATCACTTTTCATTTGAAATTATATTTATATTAAATATCCATAATCTCATATTATGGATATTTTTTTTGTCTAAACCGTATACCATTTTACATACGGTGTATATTTGAAATGTTATTTTAATTATGGAAATATTGATGAATCCGCATAATCTACTCTATACGGATATTGAAAAAGCATATTTCTATTGTATTTAATCAATGTATAAAGAATTATTTGGACATGCAGTGGAGGGTGGGGCCTGATATATTTCCTTGATGCATCGGTAGGTCTAATGAGACAAATCCGTTTGGGGAAAAACCCTTCGAGTTTGTTTCCAAAAAATCAGATGGGTTTCTACCCACAGAACTAAACTTTTTTAATGTTATTGTGGTATCATGTGATATATTCATGATTTCCAATTAATAAGAATTATATTTATTCATTATCAGTTATTACTAACAATTAGGTTTTCACTATGAAAAAATCTATCGATGCAGTTTCATTCTCAATTTATTAATGGCATGAGTTTTTCATTTATTCACCATGCCATATTGATTATGTCAAATTGATTACAATTTAGTAATTATTGATTCATGATTCCACCATTTTTAACCCTTACTGAGCATTTTATCTCACCCTTTCACTTTTTACCTTCAACAGGTGATGAAGCATAGATCATTTAATGAGTTCCTATGGATGCAATTTTTAGTTTTTGTTATGTATTGTATTTTGAATCCTTTTCCAATGTACTTTGAGTTACATATATGTATCTAGTTTCTTCAATACTACTAGAATGATCTTTCCTTCATGATTTTCATTCCTTCTAACCATTCCAATATAAAAAGTAATGCACTGACTCTGGTCTAGATGGGTCGGGGGTGTTACAGTATGAATCCAAATTTTCAAGTCTAGAAAGGCATGTTGTGGACTACATACATAATCTGAGGAGAAATATTGATCAATTATTTGATGTTTTAAAACCTTTCCTACAAAGTTAACTATTTTTACAAAATTTATCATCATAAAAAGATATAGTCTCATGTGCAATCAAGATAGATAAATAATTATCTAATTATTTTGACTTTAAAGGAAAGAAAGAGAATAAGAAGGCGGTGAAGGAAGGAATGGTTTATGGTAAGAATAAAAAAGGGATTTTAACAAAATTTGATACTTATTCAAATAAACACCTCAAATCCTATATAAAAATAGAAGGAGACAGTTACAAATATGAAGAAGGAGGCCACCAATCTCGTGATTGAAAGGGAAATAAATAAGCCACCAATGTTCAATGCTACAATTGTAAAGATATGGGACATTATTCCAATTATTTTCCTAAGCGTCAAGTAAAAATTTCTATGATAATTCCAAGGGAGAAAGGATAAGATTATGCGTTCACAACTACAGAAGTTGAAGTTTTTAATGATGTGGTGGAAGGTACTTTAATTGTTTCCTCAAACTTAGCCAATGATTTATTTGATTTTGTCTCATCACATTATTTTATATCTTCCCTAGTTTCCATTAGATTAGACATTAACAATTTGATTTAATAAAGGATTTTTCAGTCAAAACTCCTAATGGAAGTATCATTGCAACAAATATTTGTCAATTGGTCCCCTTATGACACATAAATGTGCTTTAGTTTCTGACCTAATCATCATACCCATGATATAATTTGATATAATTATTTTTTGGAATTGGATTTCAAGTTATGATGAGAAAATCATTCACAAGAAGAAGGAAGTTACAATTTTTTTTAGAATAATGTAGAATACCTCATATTTAAATCAGAAACCATGTAATTTGATTCTTATCAAGATCTACCTCCAGTAGCTCTACTGAATTCAATTACTGGAGAGGAAGATAAAACAATATCTATGGGTGAGGAAAGAAGTTTTCAAATTGTGGATGTACTTATTATGTAAGAATACATTGATGTATTCCTGGAGGATTTACTTAGACATCCTCCATATTGTAAAATTTAATTTTATATTGATCTAATTCCTGGTGCAAGGACTATATCAAATACCCCTTATAGAATCTACATAGTGGAATTAGTAAAGCTAAATAAAAAAATAGAGGAATTGAATGATAAGGGATTTATCCACCCTAGTGTTCCTATATGGGGAGCTCCTTTTCTTTTCATTAAGAATAAAGATAGATCTATGCGTTTTTTCATTGAATATAGGGAGGTCAATGCTACTACAATAAAGAAAAAATATCATTTTCCTTTCATTAATGATTTATTTGATCAAATTCACATAGCCTAATATTTTTTGATGATTGAACTTCGATATAGATATGATCAATTGCATATGAGGAAAGAAGATATTTCAAAGACAACATTTCAAACTAGGTATGGGCATTATGAGTTTATAGTAATGTATTTTGGACCGACTAATTCACCCTCTATTCCCATGGATCTAATGAATAGAGTTTTCAAAGAGTATCTTTATGAATTTGTTGTGGTAGTTATTGATGATATCTTGATATACTATAAAAGATTTTAATATCAAGAGAATCACGTGTGCATTATTATGAAGACTCTTATGAGAAACAATTTATATGGGAAGTTCAAAAGGTGTGAATTTTGGCTTCAAACAGCTTCTTTTCTAGGCCATATTGTCTTTAAGGATGGAATCTTAGTTCATCCAACAAATGAAAAGGTAGTTCGGGAATGCCCTACTCTAATGAACATAACTGAGGTATGTAGTGTTATTGGTTTATCAGGTTATTATCAGTGTTTCATTCATAAATTCACACATTTATCCAACCCATTGACCAATATTACTCATAAAGAAGTTATGTTCATATGGAAAAAAGAATGTGAAGAATTTTTTGAAGAATTGAAGAGGATATTAGTGAATGATCCAATCCCAACTCTACTATAATAAAATGTTGGATTTTTTATTTATAGTGATACATCAAATAAATGACATGGTTATGTCCTTTTGTAGAATAATAGAGTTTTCTTCTATACATCAAGGAAGTTAAGAATTACTGAATAGAACAATCCAACTCATGATCTTGAGTTAGTAGCTATAATATTTTTTATGAAGATATGGAGACACTATCACTAAAGAGAAAGTTGTGAGATATATACGGATCATAAGAGCTTAAAATATTTATTATCAGAAAAAGAACTCAACATGAAGAAAAGGCGATGGCTCGAGCTACTCAAGGATTATGATTGTTCCATACACTACCACCTAGGAAAGGTAAATAAGGTAGTAGATTCATTGAGAAATAAAGATCATGGAGTTCTAAACAAAATGATAATTGAGAAGGATCCTATATTCATATATCTTGTAAATATGGATATGATAATTATCAAAGAAGGTGAAACATCATTACTTTTTCGGTTGGTTTCCCAACCATTTTTATTATAAAGGATTAAATCATCTCAGTCTGATGATGACAATATTTAAAAAAAATTAAAGTTGTAAATGATGGGAAGTTGGCTGACTTTGTGTGTGAGGATGGAATTCTAAAATTTGGGAAGAGGATATGTGTTCCCTATATAACCAAGTTGAAAAGGGAGTTATTGGATGATTCTCATAGCTCTAATTTCTTTATATACCCTAGTATCACTAACAAGTATAAATATTTGAAGGAACATTTCAAGTGGGACAACATGAAGTGGGAAATTTCTGATTATGTATCAAGATGTTTATTCTGTCAACAAGTGAAGGTCGAACGATAACATCCTAGATGATTCATGAAAACTTTAACTATTATGATATTGAAATGAGATGAAATCACCATGGATTTTGTCACCAGATTACCCAAAACTCCAAGAAACAATGATGAAATATGGGTAATTGTTGATCAGCTTATGAAATCTACACATTTCCTTGGATAAGGGAGGATTTTCCACTAGAGAACCTTGAAAAACTATATATCCATGAAGTTGTGAGGATTTATAGAGAACCTCTCTCAACTGTGTCTAATTTTAATCCATGATTCACATCAAAATTATAGAAAAATTCTTCCAAAATATTTGGATACTGAACTTCATTTGAGTACTTCTTATCATCCTCAAACTGACGAGCAATCAGAAAGGATGATCCAAACATAAGAAGACATGTTGAGATAATGTTCACTTGACGTTCAAGTTATGTGGGATCAGTATTTAACTTTTCTACAGTTTTCCTACAATAATAGTTTTCATTAAAGTTTTTAAATGGAACTATATGGAGCATTTTATGGAAATAGATGTCGTATACCGACATGTTGGGATGAAGTTGGTGAAAGAAAGTTTGGGGGCCTAGAGATTGTGGAGGAAACAAACAAAAAGGTAAAGACTGTTCAAATCCATAACAAAGAAACTCAATGTAGACAAAATATCTATGTTGATAATCAAAGGAAGGATTTGTAATTTCAAGTGGGAGATCATGTTTCCTTAAAAGTATTTACATGGAAGGGTATTATAATATTTGGGAAGAAAGGGAAATGGATCCCCATGTACATTGGTCCTTTTGAAATTCTAGAGAGAATTGGAGTTGTGGAATATCATTTGGAAATGATTCCTAGACTTTCCAAGGTACAAAATGTGTTTCATGTCTCATTGTTGAGAAAGTACATGCCAAACCCAACACATGTACTCACTTCTGAAGGTATAGAATTGTAACCTGACTTATCTTACTGTGAAGTGCCTATCTGTATTCTAGACACTAAAGAATAGGTGTTGAGGAATCAGAAGACTCGGGAAGTAAATGTACTTTGGAAAAATTATAAAATTGAAGTGGAAACAAGGGAGACTCGAGAACTTATGATAAAGACCTACCCAAATATTTTTATGAGGTAACATTTTGGAAATTTTGAGTATGAAATTTTTGTAAGGGGAAAGAATTTAAAACCCCAAGGTTTTACAAATAAATTTAATATAGAATGAAATTCATGAAACATTGGGTCTATTAAAAATATTACTTTGTTATTATAACCTAGTTTTTAAACATAATTTTGTTGACTCTATGTTTTGAATTTTGAAAAACAGATATACACGACTGTTATCAGTAAGATATTTAGAGTTTTATAGGATCAACTTACATTTATAGTGAATAGTAACTTGACCCTTATGAATAGTAATGTACTCTTTTGAATAGTAATATGAACTTTATGAATATTAACCTCACCCATGTAATTATAAATATAATTTAGGCACCTTATAAATGAGAGTGAATATTTAAAAAATTAACAATTAAGTTTTGGTATTATTGTGAGTAATAAATATTTAACTAAAATTTTAAATTAATAAACTGATTTAAAATAAAATTCATTTTCAAAAAATATATTCCAAAATCATTATTTTATTTTCCTATGATTTTAAGGTAATTTACTAAAACAGTAGATCATTTTAATGGGGTTATATTATCGATTTTAATTTTAAAAACTGTATTTTTCAACTGAATGATGTTTTTAATTAAAAATTAAATTTATCATATTTATAAATTTATTTTGAAAAAATTTCTTTCATTTTTTAATTCTACATTTTGAAAAATGGTTTGGGTGAATTTTTGGTATTTTTCTGAAATACATGAATTTATGGTGATTAGTGAAATTTGATAATTTATAAAATATGCTAAATAAATGAATTTCTGCATCATGATCGAGTCATAGTTGATGTAAATGGACATTGGCTAGAACTCACATGCACATATTACTATTTTAGGTCTCATAAATCAAGAATATTCCCAGTCATGAAACAAAATAATAAAATAATGATTAAAATAATGGAAAAAACCATCCTCTCCTCTACTATAAATACTACCCTCACCACCTCTTCCTCTCAGACCTCTCAAGATTTTATCCTTGCCTATGTTATTCGAAATACTCTTCTCCAGTCCCTCCCAATGTCTAATAGCTCTTGGTTTTTCCAAAATACCAAAACACCTTCCCTTAAAGAGATTCTCAAGGAGGTGTATTCAAGAGGTAAAATCCAGTTCCTTTTTCTTTTATTTTCATTTCATGTTCCATTCATTTATTATCCTCTCCCCACATCCTTTTTCCAAATTATAATGATAAATAAAATATCATATATATATTGGAATGATATCATGTTAATATAATATCCTTCCTCAAACTACCATCTCTCTTTATCTTTTATCTTTTTTATCAAAATCATCGTCTAGGAGGTGCTAATTTTCAACCTTCATGGATGGTGAAGTTTTGTTCTTCAATGTATTCTTAAATTATGTTCATGAGACAATTTTAATTGTTGAGACAGATTATAAAATTTATAATATAAACCTTTTATGTTATTTAAGTAACATATTTATATAATACTAAATGATAGAACAAAATGAGTTTGTTATGATCATTAACCACCGTAAAAAAATCTAAACGATTATCACTAAATGTATTATCTAATGATTCATCCTCATAATATATAACCAAATGATATATATAAACATTTAAACTTCTATTTGTTCATTAATAAAATTTAATTCCAATTCAAGATAATTATATCTATTCCACATGAATTCCATTACTTATAATCAAGCGAACCAATCATGAAATCAAAGAACGAACACTCCAGAATGATAGAATTCAGTCTTTTAAATCACCAATTAAGAAATAAACGAACTTAATAAAATTATTCTAGACAAAATAAATGTATATAAGGTTATAAATTATTTAATTAATGGATTTAATTTTATTATCCAGTATGTTAATTTCAAGTCTAGAACACATTCAGACATAAGGTAAGGGTTTTCTACCTGAACCTACATTTTCTTTCAGGTAACTCTTATTCTCTACTTACCTTAATTAAATTATTAATTATTCTTACTTAATCATCAAAAATTATATTTTAATGTTATATATATGTGTGCCAATCATAATCCTTATTTATTTTATGGGTAGTTAAATGTTTTATAAATAACTTTCTCAATTCATCACGATAAAAAAGCCCGATTCAAGAAAACTTCTCAAATTCATATATATTATCAAGTACACACTATATTCTATTTTAATCCACCATTAATTTTCTAAAACCACTCATTTAATAATTAATGAAACTACCTTAGTTTATTTATGGTTTTATGAAAATATTTTTCCAAAATAACTCTTCTTTTCCAAGTCAAAGTGTATTTCTCTCAAAAATTCCTCAATGATTTTAGTAGACTATTTTTGTCTATTTCAAAAACTCTATTTATTTTTATGTGTTATTGATTTTAATAAATTATTTTTACCATCTTCCATATTTTATTAAATGGTCTATGATTAGTTTGACTATGGATGTTCTATCTTGATACCATTCACCATATTACTCAAAATGGTTAGTGCTTATATATATAGATTGAGAAAATTTATTTCATATGTTCATATTGTTTATGTTTATCACCTTTCATATAAATAATGAATTAGACTTAACAAGTGATTGGTGAGGCCCGCTATAGCCCCTCTATGAATTGGTAGGTCTCATGGGACAAAATAGAACTGAGTCTTGGTCGAGGTCTTGAAAATATGTTTCAAATGTCTGGTATTATGCATTCCCTCATTATGGTATCAGCAATTGATAAACAATGTAATTATTCAACAAGTATAACTCATTATCTTATGATCATTTATATAGAATTATTTAATCATATTTTATTCATTCCATATTATTCTCAAGTATATTTCTAAAGGCATGTGTTTTTAATTGTTCACCATGCATAGTGTTAATTTTTATAATAACTACCATTGTATTTGTTACCCTTAGTGAGCATATAAGATCGCCACTTTTAATGTTTTATTTTCCCCAGGTTGTGAAGATGACTTTTATGAATTATGTATAGGGATAATCTAGGATTCATAGATGTTTCCAATGGAATTATTATTTTGAACTTCATTTCAAGTTGGAATGTTGGACTTATGTTTGTATATTGTTTTCCAAAACTACTAAACTATTTATCCCTTCGGGACCTGACCTTCTTGTAATCATTTCTATGTATTAATATAAGGTAGTGGCTCTTGGAAACTAGGTTCTAGTTCCTTATATTTATGATTCTCTTGAAGTTGTTATAGATTTTTTTCCTCCTCATGCTACAGTTTTTTCATTGATAGATTTTGGTACTTAAAATTTGGAGAGTGATGATCAATCTAGAAATGTTATGCTTTCCACACTCTCTGAAAGTGAGTTTCTTAGAGTAAAATATATTTCAAAGAAAAAATGTATCTGAGATAAATTAAAGAACATATTTGAAAGAAATACATAAGTTAAATAGCTAAGTTAAAATTCTAGGAGTTGATTTATACAGATCTTAAGATGGGTGATAATGAATATTTTAGTGACTTCTTTATGATGGTAAATGACATTTTATCACCATAAGATGTCTTGGTGATAAGTTTAAAGATTAAAATATTTTTTAATAAATTATACAGATTCTTATTGATAAATTTGATTCTAAAGTTTCAACCCTAGAATATAGAGGTCCTAAGACTCTATATCTGGAGGATATGATGAACACTCCACCCACATATGAGATGGAAAGTGAAAAGGTGACGAAGAACAAATAAAATTTTGATCAAGAAATTGATTTCAATGTTTCCAAGAATGTAAATTATAAGAAATCTATCAAGAAAGAATCTAGTGACTTTGACACTGAAGAGAATATTAGTAGATATTTTGATGAAATTATGTATTTGTTATCTAAAAATGAATTAATAGGTATGGGAAAGTACAAAGGAAATTTATCTCTGAAGTGTTTTGGTTGTTGAGTTTCTGGACATTTCAAATAAAATTTTTCTTGATGAAAGGATGATGAAAAAAGTGATGGAGATGACATATAATAAATAATATCTTTCAATAAGAAGGAATAAAAATCCAAATATTATTCTAAGGGAAATAATAATATGTTATATAAATAAAAAATTTGAAATTATATGTATAAGTGTGATAAAGATGATGATATTGAAGAAGAAGTTAATAACTTAAATGATAATGCTACTGAAAAACTTTTAACTGCATAAGTGAATGATGAAAAATTCTTCAGTGATGAAAGTAGTAGATTTTAAGAATAAGAGACTCAGTTTGAATTTATGTTGAAAATATAATTGAAATAATGTCTTACAAAAATCGTAAGACTTAAAAGGTATAATAATAAGATAAAAAGGGAAAATATTTTAAAAAACAATAAAGAATATTTTACTGAAGAAAAAAAATCATTTTTCTAAGGGAGATTGATTATTTGAAAAATTTGGTTAATGAAAATAAGAATTTCAAAATCATTATTTAAGAAAAGTAGAAACAAATGGAGGAGGAGTTAGATATTTCACAAAAAAAATATTTTAAAGATTAAAAAGGGATTACAAAATACAAAAACTCAGTTATATAAGTTGGTGAAAATTCAAATAATTATAAACCTAAGAAATATGTAGATGATCAGAATAAAGTGCATGCTGAGAAAATCATGTATATTACTAAAACAACAAGAGATGAAAAATTAGAAGATTTTATGGTTTCAAATTCTGAATAAAAAGATACTATAAGTATTGTTTGGGATGAGAAGAAATATAAAATGAATAAGATAATTTCAGGTGATGACCAAGCCTTTTTTGTTCAATAAAGTTACAAAGTAATAAATAAAAAATATTATGAAAAATAGTTTCACAACTCCAGAAAATATGAAAGTTATAGAGGGGAATATACTTTCTATAGTTATTGTTGGAATTGAAAATATTTGACCTTGTATCATATATGTGTTTGTTTAATCATCATTATTACAAAAAACATGAATAATTTGGAGGCAAGGTTTTAGTGAGGGTCAATCCACTCATAGAAAACAACCTAAAAAAGTTAATTCGAATATTAAAAATTGATTTCAACCTTTGGATACTATTTTTGAAAAATGTAAATAGACCAGACATCTTGAAAAATGATGTATTGTCATGATACTGGCACAAAAAATGTTATACAATAAATCTCCAAATCTTTTTGATAGAAAGGAAAAATCAAGGTGAAATCCTTAGTTGTTGAAAATAATCTCCAAAAAACAAAAGGAGAAGGACCCTGGAATATTAATAGTAGGTTTTCTTCACATATTACAAGAGTCTTAAATTTTATAAAGAATGTGAAAGAGTATAAATAAGGTATAGTGAATTTTGGAAATGCTGAGTCATAGAGAACAAAAGGCATTGGTTCTGATATGATCAGGGAAGAACAATTAAAATCCAAAAGATCCTTATTTGTTGATGGGATAAAAAAAATTATTGAGTGTTTCAAAAACTTTGATAAAGGTAACAAATTTGTTTTTAGAAAATATAGTTTCTTTGTTAATAGAATTTAAGATGGGAATGTTGTTACAATGGGACAATGAACTAATGGAAACTTGTTCCAAGTCTGTGATGCAGAAAGTTCATTCTATCTGAGCATAATGGAAGAAAATAAATTGTAACATATGTGTCAGAGGAATATGAGAAATTTAATAAAGATAAAAATTATTTTTGACATTCTTAACATGAAAAGAAGAAGATACTACTGTTTTTCTATTCTCCATAAAGGTAATATTACAAAAATAGTTCATAATAAAGTTGAGATACATTGAAATCATCACCTAGAGATGATTCACTCTGACATTTTTGGGCCAATGAGTAATAAGTCAAAAAATGGATATAATTTTTTTATTGATTAATTTACTTTTATTTCATGTTTTATGTTTTTAAAACATAAATTATAGGATCTCAATATGTTTAAGAGCTACAAGAGAAGTGCTAAAAAGGAATTCGGATACTCTGTAAAGAATATTTAAACTGATAACAGTGGAAAATATAAAATTATAGAGTTTATAGATTATCTTGAAAATCATGGCATTGATCATGAGTTCCATGCACCATACACACCACAACAGAATGGTGTTACTGAAAGAAAAAATATAATTTTAGTGGATATGGTCTGAAAAATGTTGATTGAAAATGATACTTCTAAATATTTTTTGAGGCAAGATATTCAAACAGTTGTATATGTATAGAATCAATGTTTTTACAAACTAGGTTCTGGTATGACTCCTTATGATATGTATTATAAAGAAACCCAAAGTTTGAAACACCTAAGGGTTTTATGAATTCCTTGAATTCTAAAAGTCAAGGGTGAGGATCTTGGGAAGTTTTATCAGAGATATGTTGATGACATATTTCATGGATACCCTAATAATGGTAGAGGATATATGTGTTATAACAAAGAAAAATAAAGTATAATT
Source organism: Viscum album (assembly GCA_963277665.1). NCBI lineage: Eukaryota > Viridiplantae > Streptophyta > Magnoliopsida > Santalales > Viscaceae > Viscum > Viscum album. The sequence goes on along the minus strand of OY728164.1, from coordinate 1,272,324,334 downwards.
TATTCTGTATATGTGAAAGTTCATGAACAAGATGACAAGAAAGTTTCACAGACAGATACTGGTGTTTTAAAAAAGGAAGACAAGGTGGTTGAGGTTGAGCAATGTGAAGAGACTCTTAATAGTAGAAATAATGTTGAAACTACTCAAAATGATGATTCTGACTCAGAGATATTAATTAATGAGTAACAAAATCATTCATCTCATCCTAGGCTAAGGAAACATGTGGCAGTTCAAAATATAATTGGTGATCAATGACAATAAGTTAAAACTAGAATAACATCAATGTTAGTTTCACATACTTATTTATATTAAAAGGTTGATCAAAAAAATATTGATGAAACTGTTTAACATAAATAGTGGTTTAATACTATTGATGAAGAGATTAATCAAATTGAGAGGAATGAAACTTGGGAACATGTACCCAAACCAAATAATAAACATTTTATTGGTACAATGTTGGTATTCTAAAACAAGTTTAATGAGGAAGGCGACGTGATAAGAAGCAAGTCATGACATTCCAATAAAGGAAACTTGCAAATTGAAGGAATTTATATTGATGATACCTTTTACCCCATAGTAAGATTACAAACTATCAGTATATTTCATTACATTCATACTCAACAAAGCTATAAAATTTTCTAGATTTATGTCAATTTAGATTTTCCTAATCGAAATATTGATAAAAAGTATATGTTGAACAACCATGTGGCTTCATGATTGGAAAATATTAAAGTTATGTGTGGAAGTTGAAGAAGGATTTGTATGTATTGAAGCAAGATCTGTGATCTGGATATTCCAAATTGGATACTTTCTTAAGTAATATGATCTTTAAGAATGGAAAGGTTGATAGAAATATCGACATAAAATAAAATGAATATATCTCTTTAAATGTGATTGTTTACATTGATGACATCATATTTTTATGAAATGATGAAGAAACTTGTGATAATGTTTTTGAAGAGATGATGAAGCTTTTTGATATTTCCATGCTAGGGGATATGGAATATTTTCTTGGCTTAAAAATCACACAAAATAAGATATATATTTTTCTATCTCAAGAGAAGTATGCTAAGGAACTTCTAAATAATTTTTGCAAGGAAGATTCAAAATCATTTTCCTCACCAATTTTAGTGGGAAAAAACTATCAAAAGATGGGAAAGGAAAGGAAATAGATCCTAAATAATTTAGGAAATTTATTGTAAGTATATTATATCTCATATATTATATACCAGATATAGTGTATGTTGTCACACTTTGTTCCGGGTATCAAATTGCTCCAAAATAATCTCATCTCATGGATCGAAAAATAATTCTCAGATATATTAAAGGCATAACTGATTTTGGGTAGAAATATGATAGCATAAGAAAGATTGATTTATTTTGGATTTATAAATATTGAATGGGTAGGAAGTGTATATTATATAAAATCCACATCTGGTGGAGTGTTTCTCTTGGTATAAATATGTGTTAGTATACAAAGAAATAGAATTCAGTGACTCACAATACTACAAATGATGAATATGTTATTATCAGTCAAGCTGCAACACAACATATGTGAATGAAGATGCAGTTGGAAGATCATTTTTATTGATGTGATGTTTCCTCTTTGGTTAGGATTTGATAATCAAAGTGCTATAAATATAAATAAAAATCCAATGAAACATTCTCATTCCAAGCATATCAATATCAAACATCACTCCATCAAAGAACATGTGGAGAAGAATGAGATGAAGTTAGAATTTTTTCCTACAATGGAAAAACTTTTTGATATTTTCACTAAGTCATTATAAAAGAAAGAATATAATATGAGGTTGAACATGGGTGTACAACCTCACCCCCTTCAAGGGTAATGTATCTATTTCAATCCCCTCTCAATATTGTCTTTAGATAGTATTGTCAAGGGGGAGAAAAATGTAAAAAAAATATATCTATTGGCGAGTATATTACATTAAAAGGGAAAGCATTTATTTAGCGGGAGTTCTTAAAAGGGGTACGTTGTGATTTTAGAACGTGTAAACTGTTTTAATAATTTGTTGAAGTGAATGAAAGAATTTTTTTTATTATAGGATGAAGTTGTTTTTGTGAAGTGGAAAAGAAATATTTCATAGGATCTGTATGAAACAGGTTTCTAAAATAATTTATTATGGACAACATGGTATTTTTGTTCAATGATTCTTGTTTTATATACTGAGTTTTCTTGCATAGGCTTATTATTTTTTGATAAATAGTCCATTACATGAGTTTTGAAATGTTAGTGATTTATGTTCATTGGTTGAAAAAAAACCAATGGGAGGACTATTGGGATGTATTTGTTTAAATGGTTTTAAATATTAGTGTTGAATTGTCTTTTATTGATCAATGGTAATTTCATACCTTTGTTGAGCACATAAATCTCTCTACCAAATCAAATACATGTGTTAAATGTGATACATTGTTTACTATAAGTAAAATCCATGCAATAAGTAATTTCCAGAAGAATTGAATAAGTAATTTCAGGGTGCATGAGGATGTGAGAGGAGCCCTTACTAAAATATAATTTCATATACAACTTTATCTTAAAGATTTATTATGAATAGAGGAAGATATTTGTAACTCGCTTTGGTACTTAGTTTATTATAAGTATTTTAATGGATGATTAGTCAAATATATGTGTCAAATGTGATACATTGTTTACAATATGTTAAAGCCATGCAATAATTAATTGTATGAATAATTGAAGAAGTACTTTCTAGGTGCATAAGAATGTGGAGAGGATCCCTTGCTAAAATATAAGTTCATATAGAGATTCATATTGAAGATTTATTGTGAAGAAAATAAGAGCTTTGTAACTCACTTTGGTAATTAGTTTATTATAAGTAATTTAATGGATGATTAATTAAAAGTAGGGGTCAACCCACATGCTATCCAATGCCTTGTGGGAGTTATCCCACATGTTTGGGAACTGAGAAAGGCTGAAAGGACTATTCACCTGAAAAACAAGTACAGGCGGTATCAGTGAGAGAGATGAGATTTATGGTGTCCTGAGGTGGCAGTTGACTAATAAACCATGCCCCCGTCCATGTTTAAGTTTTGATATGGGATAGTTTTGTGTGGGGACTATTCACTTGCACTTAAAAACCAAAACAAAACACAGACTGATGGATCAGAATTATCTAACCCATTTGATCTCCCACACCCCACCAATTCAAACTTGAGTCTTCCGATTGAAACCTCCACCCCACAAGTTTAAACCAGATATCTCATCTTCCTTCTCATATCCTTCAAAAGACCATCAATCTCAGGAAAACTATCCTAAATAGACATTCTAGTTTCGAACATCTTCTTTGATGATTGTTAATGAGGTGAGGGATTTAGATCGAACCAAAATCATTCATTAGATTTAACGTCTCAGATACTTGAATTTAAACTCAAAGAATATTATATTAGGATGAACTAAAAACAAAATTACATGAGGTTGATTTCACAGTCCATCATCATCGATGTAGTAAAGCTTCATAAATATAGTATCATGCGATTATAACCGAAAAGGATCATCACGAGTTCGTAAAGCATTTAGGCTATTTTTATGGTGTATATCTTTTAATATACATGAATTTTAAGATTTAAAAGATGATATATTATGAACTTAATATCGGTCTTCCACAAGATAAAGAAATCAGGATCCAAAAAGTTAGAGATGATGACTCTTGTATATAAATAACAAAGCCCTGAGGCCAAGCAAAGTGTTTTTGCTCCTATTTTTCAAAGAGCTCCCATTTTCAGAAAAAAAATAGAGACTCTCATAAGTTATCTATTGTGTGATGGGAAAGAATGTAATAACAAGCCTTAAATGATTCACAAAGAAGAATATTTCCATAAATCTTTCTTCTTTCATGATGGGGAAGACTCCATAGACACGTGACTGGTGTTTTACACCCATTTCATTCTTCACAAAGACAAATTTTTCCAAGAAATGATGGTTGGATATCATATATACCTAACTATGTTTCATAAATAAGAATTATTCCATGAGACAATGTATATGTTGTGAACATTCATTCTCATTCATGAAGAACATGTTCCACAAAGTCATGTGCTTACGTGAAGTTCCTTGGACACACAAATAACATCCGCTACAAATTGTGTGAAGTTTGAGAGTGCACATACATTGAGAAATAATTAAGAAAGAAAACATGTGTATAAATATGATTGTGTGTGTGACAAGAATGGAGTAAGGAAGATTGGTACCTACATATGTAGATATTAGAGAATTTTTATGTGATCATTAACCACATGCACATGAGAAGAACATTTTGCGAAAACCAATGATATAACAAGAAGTGCCCATAAAATAATAAATTCAACTATATGTGCTAGATTGAATTTTTTATTTTATTAGTTTAAAGAAAGATCTTGATTTTTTTAACCAATAAAGTGAAAGAAAGATGGACTTTCTTATAAATAAGGTGTGGAGGACTATAAGCAGCACACTGACAGCTTACTGAATTCTATTGGTGAAGATTCTATAGTTGTTTGGAAACTCTTTTTTATATCATATACTTTTTTGAGGATCATGTCCACTATTATTTGATTAAATTTAATCTCATGTGTAAGAGTACATTATACTTATTGTAACCACATTAAAAGGATTTTTTTCTAGTGTTTGTTCAGTCAGGATCATTTCCAGAACATTCCAAGGTCTACCTACTCTTATTGAGTAATGAATCTAGTAAATTATTTTATTCATATGGTTTTTTCTTATTTGATTTTTTTCCCAAAAAAGTCATATCTCTTTAATAGGAGTCGAAGGTTTTTTCTTGGGAAATAAATTGAAAGAGGGATCACTGATTTAGCCTCTCCCCCTCCCAGACACCACACTAGTCCTATTTGGGCATTTCAATTTTCTAGATATTTTCAGGCACCCACTGCTCTAGAAAACCAATAGAAGATAAAATTCACATGTACCATTGGCACATTTTCTAATAAATGGATACCTATTTGGTTATACAATGAACCATGTACATTTTAAAGTTATATGGAAAGTATCTTTTTAGATCACATTGAGAACTGGTTGGAGGTATTTTTGGATGAATTTACTATTTTTGGAAAATCATTTGATCACTATTTAAGAAAATATGGAATTTTTTTTTAAAAATATTCCTTGAAAATAATATTATTTTGAATTTTGGAAATAATAATTTAATGGTTAAGAAAGGGATGGTCTTAGAAAACATCATTTCACAGAGAAGGTATTGAAGTAAATAACTCTACAAATGATGTGAGGAATTTTTTACGCTAACCAACGTGTGTAGAACATGTTATATATTTTTAATCCATTTAGATTTCTACAAAATATTCATAAAGGGTTTTGGTAATATTACTTTCACTCTTTCCAAGTTACTTTTAAATGAAAGTGATTTTTATTTTAATGATGGATGTAGGAAATAATTTGATGACTTGAAGAGAATACTAATTACCCCACTAATAATGAAACCACCAAATTGGGAACACCAATTAGAACTGATTTGTGATGCATCGAACCATGCTATATGGGATGGTATCTCTCATAGAATTAATGGTAGACCTTACTTCATTGTTTTTTTCTCAATAACATTTGATGAAACTCATCTCAACTACACCACCACTAAAAATGAGTTACTTGCAATTGTTTTTGAATTAGATAAATGTAGATCTTATTTTATTAGAACTAAGATTAATGTATTTTGTGACCATTTTTCTTAGGTACTTCATAATGACAGAATATAAAAATACCAGGTTTGTAAAATGGATGATTCTATAGTAATAGTTTTTCCTAGAAGTTAAAAATAATAAAGGAGATGAGAACTAGGTGTCTGTACAATTAAGAGTACTTCCCAACAATGTTGAAGATGAAATTTCATATTAGAACCCATTAAATGACCATATACTGGGAGATAAACTCTATATAATTGCAGTTCATGTATCATGGAATGCATAAATAGTTAATTATTTAGTTACTTATCAGGTACCATCTAATCATTACTCACATCAAAAACAAAAAAATAAATCTGAATCTAGATTTTATATTTGAGTGGATCCATTCCTTTGAAAAATTTTCAATGGTAAAGTAATAAGAATATGTTTTCTTGTAAGAGTAATTGAATATATTTTTCAATTATTTCACACACTATCCAATGGGTACCACTTTAGACTTCAATTTACTACAAGAAAAGTTTTGTAATCTGGTATTTAGTGCGATACTTTATTCAAATATGAAAATAAATATTGTAAGAATTTTAAAAAATGTCAATTTTATAGAAACATTTAAAAACAAAATAGACTCATAAAAACACCATTATATTTTGGGAATTTTTTCATGTTTAGTTTTTTAAATTTATTGGACACATTCCTATATCATTTGGAAATTATTCTGCTCTTGTTTTTGGTGATTGGGTCTGAAAATGGGTAGAATCTAAATCCACCCAAAAAGATAATGACAAAGTATTGTGTTATTTTTTCTAGTATAACATTTTATATAGGTTTAGAGTGAAAAGATACATCATCTGTGACCAAGGGACTCCATTTTTTAATAGTATAATAGAGTCTCTCCTAAAGATCTATGGGATACATTATAAGGCATCTACATCCTACCATCCTCAAACAAATATCCAAGATGAGGGTCCAGTAAGGGAATGAAAGGTATCTTGAATAAAATGGTTAAACCCAACCATAATGATTGGAAATAAATGTTGTGAAATTCTTTATGATCCTATATGATAGCCTAAAATTCACCCATAGAAATGATCCCCTACAGATTAATTTATAGAATATTTTTTGACATATATGTGGAGTAGGACCACTAAGAATATTGGGCTATAGAGAAGATGAATCTGAACTTATAATTTAATATGAAAGAGAGTAAAATACAATTTAAATAGATAGAATAGATTCAAATATAGAATTCAAAAAATTCCATAATTTTGAAATAAAGAACCTGAGTGGTTCATGAAAACTTCATCCAACCAAAAATCATCCATCCTTGAGACCAAGTGTTTCTCTAAAATTTAAAACAGAAGCTAATGGAAAATAAAATTAATTCTAGGTTGGAAATTCCAATTATAGTTACTCATGAATATACTTTTGGTGTTTTAAATATTAATTAATATGGTGAAGTAAACCCATTTACTACTAATTGGAATATACTGAAAAGGTATTATAGAAATCTACCTCAAGATCTAGTAGAGGATCTCACAATTCTCCAACCTCTCTTTTGATCACTGATCATCTGGTTAGGTCTATCCAATGATGTTAAAAAAATCATATCTAGGAGGAAACATTATTTTTAAGGATTTATTTTTATTTAGGAATTTAGGATATAACCACACTCCCCTTTTCTATTTTATCTTCAAATGATATTGTCCTTACACTTTTATGTGTTTTTTTAATAAGACCATCAAAGAAGGATGAAACATGGTAGTCTACTAACATTAATAAGTTGATAAAAAGAGAGAAATAGATTCATGTAGAAATATGAGTTATCTTTTAAATCCATTGTCATTTCGTCTCCCATCAATTTTTGTTGAAAAATATGTTGTGATCTTTAAAAGATAAGTCCATGCCCACACTTCAACTTTTTTCATTACATGACTAATCTTGGAAACATGGATTACATATAAAACCCATGATACCTTGTTTTTAATTTCTAAGATAATAAAATTTAATGAGTAAAGTGTTGGATTGAATTATTAAAGGTGAACGTAGTATTTTAGTTTGATGATTCATGATTTGAGGAATTTTTTTATTCATGTAGATGCAATTTCCCTAAAATTTTTCATACTTTCAATTTCTAATATTCATGTGGATTGATTTGTTATTGTTATTACATTCCATGAGTGATTATCTAAAGTTTTATGTTAATTTCTTGAGAGAAATTTTAGACATAATTTTTATAATTTTATCATGAGCATATTTCTTGATAGAAATTGGTATGCTACACTTACTAGAACATTCATTAGAAATTTGGAAATCTATGATTCTAAAAAGTCACATTTAATGTGATTGAGGAATTTTTATTGGTTTATCTCTTATCATTGGGAACACCTTTTACATTAACCATTATGTATCCCATAGAAACTATGGATGACCTTGATTGGAATAAGATGCATTCCATACCAATATTTTCCTTTCGTACCCTTTTATGTGTTTTTAATGGTATTGTTAAATATAATGTGTGGTTTGAGGGAATTAATAGTGGAAGGGTTGAATTTCATTAAAATAAATAAGTGTGGAGGTTCTATTTTGAGAATTCATAAAGTTTTATAACATTTATTTATAGTATTTTATTATTAACCCTCTTGAAAAAAATGTAAAAAATTAATGGGTTATGAATTGGGAAAATAATAAATCACTACTACTTGACTGATATTTTTTTATTGAGGTTAGTTGATTCATTTCAATATTTACATTCATAAAATTTTAAAAAAAATAAATAATAGTTTGAAAAACAAAAAAAGTAATAAAAATAGAAAAAAATCAAGGGGGTGTCATCCTTAACTATATTCAATGCATCGTAACCTTTACATTGAATATTGGGGAAGTGGGAGTAGTCAATTTAATATGGAAGTGTTTCATTTAATATTTTTTGAATATTATGTAATGTACTTTAGAGATAAATTTACTATTTGAACCATTTTTTTAAATAATTACCCACCAACCCTGAAGCCCCGTAGTCATTAGATCCTTATGTAAATACCTCGTTATTTTTTGACGTTTCTATCTCTACAGGGTGAAGAAGGTGGGTCATTTTCGAGCTCATGGAAAGGAAAATGCACTCATGGTGTGATGAAAACTCTATTTGAATTTCACCTTGACTGATGAGAGAAAATAATTCATTGTGAGCTAAGTTACATCTTATCATGTTTAATAAAAATCAATTAAAATTCTTAAATGGTATGAAGGAGAAGACCCATCAAATACAATGGGAGAGATTAAGATACTTGGATTGATTGGTTTCATTAAAAAGTGTTAAGTTTTCTTAATATTATTTATAATTTTTGAATGTTTTATTTATCTATGGATAATTTTTTGAGTTTATTACTTTTAAATATTAATAATGTTATCATGGGTTACTTTTTTAATTTATATTGTGATTCAATGATTAAGTAAAAGCATGAATTCAAGTGTGGGGATATTTTATTTCTGTATTTTTTATATGAAAATAATTTTAAAATTTTAATGGTTTTTAAATTTTTTATGCCTGAACCATTCATTGATTACATATTTTTTTGGTAATTTTATTTCTAATTTTTTTTTGAAAAAATATAATAAATGGAAGAAATTTTTAATTTCATAATACTTATGAAAAAAACTTATGCTCTATTGAAAATATTTAAAACAAGTTATTTTGTTATTTTGGAGAGAAAATTTGGGAAATTTTATACACTTCAAAAGGGAGGAACCAAGGAAAATATAAAGGATCTCACATGGGATAATCAAACCAATCAGATGCATAGGTCACAAAGTACAAGCATGGGGTGCACGTATAAGGTGGTCCAAGGCCCACTGGGCTCTTGTGTGTCAATATGGGTCCGTGAGGTGGGAGTTTAGTGTACCAGGATCCCATCCTTGGAGAAGGATTACAATATGTGGAATATTCATTAAATATGATAAGGCATATCCATCTTGAGACTCTATCTGATGTGGGGATCCATTTTCATGAGCAGTGTGCACTTAGAAAAAATCGACACCATCTCATGCTCAGACATGTGACCTCCCATTCATACATAAACTTCCATCATCTTCCACCACCCAAAGTATCCAACCACCACTAATTCACACTGGAAACCTCCATGGAATCCACCTACCAATATCAGACCAATGTCATTGATCATATATGAAGATTGAAACCTTTATGGATAATACATGGGATCTTAGATGACTACTATTGATGATAAAATGAATGAGATGAATCCAATTACGATGAGAAGGAAAAAATGGAAAGGGATACAACATATTCTAATGTTCATATGAATCAGGGAGGTCTTGAGATCAAAAAAGTGTTAAAAACACCTTATTAAGCCATGGTTGAGATCATGGTGATGAAAAAAATGGCTTGAAAGATATAGAAATGGGGTTGAGATGAACCTTTGGTCAGTATACAGGTTTAAAAATCAGGATGAGGATTAAAACATAGGAACATTGTGTGCTTAAATTGGGTTGATATCATATATTCTCTGCCATCTCTCTACTTTTATATCCATTAGCCTACTTTCATCACCTTGTTACTATTGTCTCTCTTCTATGGAGTTACTTACTAACAACAACTACCTCTGTTACCTTGCTTTCTTAGATCTATTACTACTAATCGACTTCGATTGGGTTTCTTCTGCCACTTTCTTTCCTTTCCTTCTATCGTTACCCTACTTATATCTAGATACTTATGTATATTTCTTAAATCACATGCTACCTTCAGACATTATATTATGAGAATTTTTTTTATCTCCTACTAACATAAACTTGCATCCATGGAGTCTTTCCATTGTGCATTGGTCCTACCTTTGTGATAATTGAATTTTCAAACCCATATCTATTATAATGAAACGATGGTGTTTCTCCATTGAGATTGATTCAGGAGATAAGCTGTGAGAAGATTTGGATATTGTGTTTCTACAAGGATACTCAACCCAATCAAATCTAGGAATCATATGTAGGAATTTTCTTCTAGTTAAGTTCTGGGTGTGAAGAAATTTTGGTTTTTAGATTCTCCAATGCAATGGTCAGGATGATTTGAATCATTTCATTCTAGATGTTCGATGTTTTGTATGAAATAACCTTCTTGCAATCTGATGATTCCATCGAGAACTAAGGACAATAGATGTTGAGGATGATTCAGTTGGATGCATAAATATTTATAGTACAAGTGTTATGATGTTGTGTTGGATGTGTTGAGGATATAATTTTAAACCAAAATCAATAATGTAATATGATGAGATTCTTATACCATTCATGTAAGGCAAGACAAAATTTTCAAGAATAAATTTTCAAATTCAGAAATACATGAATAAATAATAATTTCCACACTTAAAATCAAGTTATGCATGAATAACCCATGTTAAATACATGCATATGTGAATTAAAATCCTCTTGAAAAGATATCACATGATTCTATACCACATTAGATAAATATTATTAAAATTTTGAGTCATAATGATATAAAGATATCGTAAAGTCATCAAATTGTAAATATAGAATTTTAACCATGAATCATGACTTGAATATAAATATTTATTGAATATTTGGAGGGACTCTTTTTCCTAAAGATAAAAGATGACTTCATTATGTATATGGGAAATGGGTATTATTGAGGAAGACTTGACTATTGAATATTAACATACTACCCTTGATTTATACTGTAGTATTTTTCTTTTCTTTATTTTCAATATTCCATATTCTCCACTAATATCTATTTCAACTTTAATGGAGAGGTATAAATTTTGGGTGATTTGGGAAGGAAAGGAGAACCTATTATGATTCTTGATTATATGAACATTCAATGAAAGTGATGTTATATTATTATTGACAATTGATTTTAATATTTATTTGTTGATTTAATCTTGAATACAATTATGTTTAAATTAATTATATCATATTATTTAATTCCATTAATAAGGATCCATCATCTCCCTTTTATTTTTTTAGATCATATCTATTTAGTAATCTAAGGATAAGTAGTGAGTGTTTATTTGTTTTTAACATGTGAGGAAGTTCTAGTGGTTTTACTTAGTTTACTTGGGAATCAAAAATCATGATTGGGTATTTCCAAAGTGAATTGAGGTTGATTATTTTTGACTTTCACACATTGGAAGGATATTAAAATAAAAAAATAAATTGTTAGTCTATTATCACATTTATCATTCAATCAATGGTGAATAGTTGAAGTTATTATGAAACCGCTCATTTGTCAATTAATAAGGCAAAAATATCTGTTTTATAAGACTATGATAGCATTACAATTAGGAATCCAAACCTGACCTAATCACTTGTATCTTAATTTGATTTTTAATTATGTGTTTTATTTCATTATTAGTCCTATAAAATAAAAAAATGATCATTTATTTTCTCATCTATGACAACAAGATTTATAGTACTCATCTCCAAGGACAACCTAGGTTACCACTACTACTATATTCCCCATGAAATTAATTATATTTTTTCACACCATATTAAACGTATGTTTAATATTATAAATGAATAATTATTGAATATTTATCATGAAATAAATAGAAAATTTTATTCATTAAATCCATTTTTATAACCACACTTTAAATTCAGTGATGAGAAACAAAATACATCATTCATGGCGGTGGTAGTGTGCATGTAACACAAGTGGCATTTTCATTTTCTGAATTGATGGGATGAAGGTAGAAAATTGTAATTACATTCATATAATAAAAATTTAGTATACTAATTATACTTATGTGACTTTATTATAAATCTTATAATAGGATTGGTGGAGAAATATAGAGAAGAAAGTGTTAGGGATTGCATAGTACTAGCATTGAGTACTTCAATCTAATCTTAAAATAATTCTTGGAAATTGAATATTTTGGTTAATTTGTTGTAACCATTGGCTCTCAAATGTAGAATAAGGATCGAAGAGAGTTAAAATTTTCAAGGGTTAAATATAAAGTCAAAGGAAATATATGGCTTTTAGTGGGTGGAAGTTATCTCTTTTTATAGGTCAAAAAAAGAACTTTTCCTTTGAAACTAAAGCTAGGTAAGGGGTAAAATGGAATAAAATGGGAGTTAAGTGATTAATTTTTTTGAGGCCTATGTTTTGAACTAGTTTAAAATTCTAATTGAATTTCAAATTTTCATTTGGTAGATGGGTCGATTCTAAAATTGATCCTTGTAATATAAATCTGACCAATATAGTACTTAAAATTGATTTTATATATGTTGATTAAGTCTTGAGAAGTGTCTTGAGTGATTGGATAATTTTTCAATGCATCAGGATCTGAAAATTAAGTTTAAATAGAAATGGATAGACTCTCCCTATTGTCACATGGTTAGTGCCAACTATGCATCCCAAACTACATGGATTTTTTATTTAGGGACATAGATTGATGAAACCCTGTGTCCCTCTAAGGGAAACCATGGGTCTTGGAGAAGGGGTGAAGAGGGTGTCACATGGTTTGTATAATCGTGTGTTTAACGCGACCTGGGGATGATTAATGTATGTAAAAAGATACATAGGGGGATAGGGTTTGGGCATGATTTGGATAATCATGCCCCTAGACCACGTAATTAGTGCCACTTAGGAAGTTGGTGCACACGGATGGAACATAGTTTCTCGAAATCATTCATGCAAACCATGAGGATCTTAATAGCGGTAAAATGATGATATTTTTCTTGTATCCATTATGTTTTTACCCCGTTTTCCTCCCTCATTTTCCTAGGAGGTCCCTAACATGCACACCCCCTCATCCTCTTCCCATGGTGGGTTTTCCCTCATTATTGGTCTGATTTAAATACTATTAGTTGTGTTGGAATACTCTTAGTAAGTTTAATACTCCTATTTACTAATTTTAAATTTTATATAACCATATTAAATTCTATTTTTGTGTGATCACTTATACCCTATTTTTAGATCATTTTTCTGAGTCTTCAATTTCTCTCATTTCAACTCAATCCAAAGCCTGAGATTAGATGAGTGAAGTGCCCTTGGTATGAGGTAATTGTTCTATAGAATTTTACTTAAATACTCATTGTTTTATAAATTTCAATATTGTATTTCACTATATATTTTCATTGTGTCAGCCATAAAATGTGAAATTAATTATGTAGAACATAAATCCTTGAATTAAATAGTTGGTGTGCACTAAATTAAACTATTGGAGGTTATTAACCTCAACTCAAACCACCCCCTTTTGGGTGAATTTCTTATATTTCACGACCAATGATTTTCTTTTGAAATTAAATCACCTTTATGGGTGTTATTATAAATTCTGGGTTTACAATTCTCCTCCTATGCTTTAATCAGATTTACAGTGTATTGAATTAAATCTCATGAAAGTGTTGTTTATATTGTATTAAATGAGTTGGATTTTCATCAATACTTAATTTTGTGATAAAACGACATATGTGGTGAGTTTTCTTGTTTAATAAAAAGGGGAAACCCAATTGATTCTTTTGAAATATCAAATGGGCATGTACCTATTTATATATAATAGTATTATGATATGGAATGCTTATGGATATTGTAACGACCCAAACTTTTGTTAATGAAAACCCCTCTTGCTCTAATTAAATGTCTTAATAAGGTAAATGGTTATACAACATAGGAACTTCTTTTGTTGTATGTTTTTGGATTTTGAAATACCACTAAGAATTGTGATCGTTGCTATTTTAGCCGTTGAATATTGATCAAATGATTATTATAAATATGGGATTTAACAAATCCAATTTACTCAGACAAAGGAAGTGATGGCCTCATCCAGTAGACGTGCCCCATATGAATCTCATTTGTTAGAGCTCAGAAAGGAGGTTGCGTCTTTGGGCATCTCTTTTGACCAAGCCCAAGATGAGCCTGAATATGTTAACCTCGAACGGGGCTACCTACGAGAGAAGTCAAAGTTGATAGATATTACCACCCGAGAGATGTTATCCAAGCCACCCCAAGAGTCTATCACCATTGCACACCTCACCCTTTGGTCTTATGCGGGTGTTTTAAGGGGTTATTTAACAATACCCTAGTACTACAGTTATGTAAATTATTTTTTATACAATAATTAATATACTTCCATTTTATTATTATTACCTTGTAAATAGGTTTTAAAGCACAAATTGTATTTTTAGTAAATGTTCAACTAAAAAATATATTTTGATAAATTAATGGATTTTTGAATTAAATAATATTTTAATAAATTATTATTATTATTATTATTAAATTAATTTTTATTATATATAAATGATCGTATAATTTTATGAATGAAATTGTAATTTTTATTAAGGTTTGAAATCCATTTTCGTCAAAACCCATGAATTTTTAATAAATGTCAGTTTTATTTTAAAAGTGAAAATAAACATTTTTAGAAAATTATTTATATAAAACGAATTTTATTTCTGGAATCAAGACATCGAAATTATCCAACTGTGAATTTTTCATAATTTTCTGAGACAATCAAATTTTTGGGTAAAAATTAAATGTCGTTCAAATTTATAATGTGTTTTATGACATCATAATGACCCAATAGTGTTGTAATAAAAAATATAAACTCTATTTTCGGCCAATATATGTTTTAACATTAAAATAATGTGATTTTGGGTTTTTTTAATTTAATTTACAAAGCTTTAGTGGACCCTTCAAGACTTATTAAACATTTTGTCCTTTTAAATTGTTTTCCTTGGGAGTGTGAATCACCTCCACATAAGAATCCCAATTATTTTAAGAAGTTAATACTTTGGAAATATAAATTATTTTCTTCCACTTCCCTTTTCCAAAAACCATGGGCAAAAACCATGGGTTGTTTTGAGGTTTGAATTAGTTTAATGTGAGGTGTCCCAAACCTAAATAATAAAGAATTCCATCACCTTTCCTATATAGACCTACCCAGGATCGCACTTAATCCTCACTCAAAGCCTTTGGAGTTCATCCAACCTCTGACCTACTCTCTCTAGAATCCTCCCAAGGTGATCCAAGCTCCCAAGAATCCTCTCTCAAGCCTCTCTCAAGACGTTGGAAGCACACTTCCAAGTAAGGGTTTTTCTTCCTTTCTCATTTTTGTCCAATTTTTTTAATGTTGTTATTCCGTTTTAATTTCAATTATAAATGTTGGGGTATGGTTTCTTACCTCCCTCATACTTCCTTATATATTTTTGAATGATGGGAGAACCCTTTCACTCTCACTAAATGTCTCCCATGTACAGCCGTTACTATGCCGAAATTCTAAAAGGAATTTCTATCTCATCATTTACATTCAAGAAATTATTTTGTATTATGAATCTAAATTCCATTAAATTTGTTGGGAAATGTATTTATATGACCCCATTACTTTCCATGTCATTTAAATATGATGAGAAACCCTTTTCTCTCTCATTAATCATTTTTATGAGCTCTTATGTCACACCATTATGCTGCCAAAATTGCACCGCACTTTTCCAAGCCAAAGTCATTGTGTAGTGAATACCATGCCCATTTCTCTATAAAGGGTATTCACCTTTATACACATTTACTTATTTTTTAAAGTGTTTCATGTATTTATTCCACATTATTTTATCATGGAATAAATGATTATGTTTAATGATTCAATGTTTTTTGATCCATGTGGCACACTTTTGCATGAAATGAAATGATTAAGAAGGGTGCACACTGATAGCGCTACAATGCATTAGGTAAAGTATAATATCATGATATATAATTTTCAATGGGTGTTATTCATGATAATTCAATTGAAACAAGGGTTTACTCATGCTTCATGTTCAATGATGGTTTACTCATGCTTCATGTGCAATGAGCCTTGGCTCATGCTAATTCCGTGTTAAGTGTTGTTGACACATTTCCATGTTATGATTATCATGCTTTATCATGCATTTATGTTTATGATTCTCTTATGCTCTATTGATATAACTATTGTCTAACATGTATTGTATTCTTCATGTTATTCCATGATTAATCCCTTACTGGGATTTATAGCTCATCCGTTTCTTATGCATGTCCTCAGGTTATCCTATGAAATGCTAAGTATGAGTGAATGTAGTGGTAATATAAAGGAATTTTTCATTAAAGATATTATATTTCATGTTTTAAGTTGTTATTTAATGATCCTAATCCCCACATAAACTAGACATCTTGATCTTCTATGTTGTATCAGGTGATGTTTATGATGTTTAATTGTGTAATATAAATTAGGGATGTCATTGTTGGTATCAGAGGATAGGTTTAGTTATATTTGGGATTAGGATTAGAAAACACTAGTAAAGCCTTAAAGACAAGACTAAGTATAATAAAAACATTCCTATGTTTTGGTGAGTATTTAGTAAGTGGTTTATCAAGAAAATACATCACTGTCTGGATACGAGCAGGTAGAGGCGAGTTTGGCACAGATGTATCTTAGGGATAAAACTCGAAAAAAACGCTTTGAGCTAGACTCGAACGAGAACTAGTGAAGGACAATGGGCCTTGCTGCACTCTTGGTTACGACACTCCCGGGGGATATGCTTTGGTAAATTCACAAGCTTAGTATGAACCATTATTAAGGGACAAAAAATTCCCTAAGAATATATGTTAGAAAGTAGATCATGGATAACATTGACCGAAGTCAATAGATTCATATGTTGAGGAAATAAAATTTGTTTATAATTCATCACTTTGGCCCTAGTATTACCCTTTATGTGTTACCCCTAAATTTCCTTTTATTCCAGCCAATGGCTTGTAATAGGAGGACTCGGGCTAACAACTGATGTGAAGATCAATGTGATGACTGTACTAATGAGATGCCCAATCCAATGGGAGGGGGAATCGTGAAATTTGTCACACTTATCTCTCAAATAACTCAAACATTGAATATAAACATGGGTCAAGAGGAACGTTCAACCCCCCAAATAAATAACAAGTTTCTATTGAGAGATTCATGAGACAAAGGACTCCTACTTTTAATGGATCATATGATCATTCAATCACTGAATAATGGATCAAATCCATTGAAAAGATATTATCCATCCATCAATGTTCTGAATAGGAAAAGGTTCTCTTTGATACTTATTGTATGGAGGGTGAAGCTGATCAATGGTGAATGTTGATTAAAAATACAAAGCCTGAGTAGGATATCGAGGCGTTGGAATGGAAAAATTTCCAGAAGTTGTTTTTTGATAAATATTTTCCATGCACCCTTTGGCTTAAAATGGAAAGGTAATTTCTTTCCCTCAAGAAAAAAGATAACAAATCTATCAGAGAGTACTAGGAAAACTTTACAAGTCTTGCACAATACACCTCCAACTTTGTTGTTACCCCAGAATTCAAGGTTGACTGCTTCATTAGTGGTCTAAAACCTAGCTTGTGGAAAGTTCTGGCGATCCATAACTTCAACAGCTATGAGAAAATTGTCTAATGTTCCCTCAAGGTTGAAATGGAGATCATAGAATCTTAGGGGTATCATGGGGATAAGAAGCGTAAGGTGGAATTCAATTCTGGTGGTCCCATGGATAAATCCAATGGTGCTAAGAAGATCCAGCACCCCATTTTCCAATGGTGCAGAAATAATCACCCCAAAAATTTCCTGAAGGAGAGTAGGAAATGATTTAGGTGTGGAAGAGAAGGGAACCTGACTATTAACTTTCATTAAGAAAGACCCGTGACTACAAAAATGGAGAGGAACACTCTGTTCGAACCTCAATGCATGGTTGATTGGTACAACTGCAAAGAGCCAGGGCATCTTGCTAATCAGTTCCCTAAGACAAGGGTTTTTGGAGGCAACAAACAACCTCCAAGGTAGAAAGGGTGATATTTTTCCGTTACTACTACTGAAGTGAACCCCGAAAATGAAGTGGTTATAGGTACGCTAGTTATTCAATCAAAAATAGCTTACATACTTTTTTATTCAGGTTCTAAGAATTCTTTTTTATCTCGAAAGTTTAGTGGAACAATCCCAGCACCCCCACAAATCATGTAAGTAAAGATTTTGGGGAGTATGTAAAATAGGGCAATCATTGCATCCCATGAATATAAATCCTCCCCTATCATAATCTATGGATTGAACTTCCCAAAAAACATCTTCATACTCCCTCTGGTGGAATTTGATGCAATTCTTGGCATCAATTGGCTTTCCTTATATATATCCAACATAAATTTCCATGAGTGGGAAATCACTCTCCACGAGGAGAATCGACCCCTGATTCAGGACAAATGAAAGGAGTAAGATGAATCTTATTTAGATCCATCATCTAAAGTGTGGCTATTACTGCCCTATGAGCATGCGTTTTTGGCTCAGATGATTGAGTCTAAGGAGGTAACCATCCTAGAAGACATGCATATTGTGAAGGAATTTGCTGAAGTGTTTCCTGAGGAATTTATTGGTCTTCCTCATAGAAGATATGTAGAATTATCAATTGATATTATATATTGGGCATTTTCAATATCCAATACTCCATATAGAATGGATTTTTTTGGAGTTTGAGGAGCTGAAGAAACAACTACAGGAGAATCTGGATAAAGGGTTTATATGCCCAAGTGCTTCACCATGGGGTGCACTAGTCCTCTTTGTCAAGAAGAAGGATGGGTCAATGCGCCTTTGCATCGATTATCTTGAGCTCAAAAAAAATCATGATAATGAATAAGTATCCTCTTTAAATAATGGATAACTTGTTCGATCAGCTACGTGGAGCACAATACTTCTCCAAGGAGGATTTTCGGTTGGGATATTATCAATTAAGGGTGAAGAAGGAAGATATCCCCATGACTGGTTTTCATACAAGATACGGGTACTATGAATTCATAGTAATGCCTTTTGGACTCACTAATACTCCAGAAATCTTCATGGACATGATGAATAGAGTCTTTGGAGATTAACTCGACAAATTTGCGGTAGCCTTTATAGATGATATTATGATATACTCCAAAACCAAAGATGATCATAAGGAGCATCTGAGATCTATACTAGAGACATTGCGGAGGGAGAATCTCTATGAAAAGTACAGCAAGTGTGAGTTCTGGTTGAAGGAGCTCTCATTCTTGGGCCATATCATCACAAGAAAAGCGATATCTGTGGATCCCTCCAAAATATAAACAATTGAGGGATGGCTGAGGCCAACATCGGAACAGATATCTATAGATTCTTAGGGTTAACAGGATATTATCGACGATTTCTGAGAAATTTCTCACAATTTTCCAACCCTCTTACCAAGTTAACTCAGAAGGGAGTAATGTTTGTCTGGAGTGATGAATGCGAAGAAAGCTTTAGGGAGTTGAAAAAGAGGATTATCACTGTGCCCGTGCTCACTTTAACAACAAGTGGATAAATTTTTGTGGTATTCAGTGATGATTCAAAGAAGGGCCTGGGATGTGTGTTGATGCAAAATGATAAAGTCATTTCCTATTCTTCAAGGTAATTGAAAGTTAATTAATAGAACTATCCAACACATGACCTCGAGTTGGGTGCAGTGATCTTTGATTTAAAAATTTTGCAGCATTATCTCTTTGGGGAGAAGTGTGAAATTTATACGTACCACAAAAGCCTCAAGTATATATTCAGATAGAAAGAGTTGAACATGCGCCAATGAAGATGGTTAGAGATTATCAAAGACTATGACTGCTCAATCGATTACAACCCTGGGAAAGAAAACAAGGTGGCAGATTCCCTAAGTAGAAAGAACCCAGTGATTCTATCATTGATGAGAATTGAAAAGGATCAAATATTCTTAGATTTGATGAATATGGACATGGGAATCATAATGAAGTGAGAATCATCAATTGTTTCACAAATTATTGCTCAACCGTCACTTTTGGAAAGACTAAAGGATACTCAAAAGATGGTGTGGGAATTCAGGAAAAAGTGGAATCTATCGAAAAAGGTAAATCCTTGGAGATTAATGTTAATAAAGATGGAATTCTGAGATTTGGGAAAACACTATGTCTTCCATCAATTCTGGAGCTGAAGAAGGAACTTTTGGATGATTCACATAGTTCAAATTTTCTCTATTCACCCATGAAACAAAAGATGTATCGAGATATCCGAGAGCATTATTGGTGGAATAATATAAAGAAGGAGTTCGTTGAATATACATCAGAGTGCCTGGGGTTTAGGAAAGTGAAGGGAGAGAGGAAAAAGTCTAAGGGATGTTGCAAAAATTTCCCATACCATAATGGAAAAGTGAAAACGTCACCATGGGCTTTGTCACCGGACTTCCTAAGACATAAAAAAGAAACAATTCAATATAGGTTTTTGTGGATCATCTTACAAAGGTTGCACACTTCATTGCTATTTGGGAGGATTTATCATTGGATCACCTGACAAAGATATATATCATGGAAGTGGTAAGTCTTCATAGAGTACCACTATCTATTGTCTCCAATAGAGATATAAGATTTACCTCTATATTTTGGAAGATTCTTCAAAATGCTCTGAATACTAAACTGAACATCCTTATGGCCTATCATCCTCAAACTGATGGCCAATCCGAGCATACTATCCAAACACTTGAGAACATATTGAGAGAGTGCACACTGGACTTTAAAGAAGGATGGGATCAAAATCTTCCTCTGGTTGAGTTCTCTTGTAATAATAGTTTCCACTCGAGCATCGAAATGGCACCATATGAAGCCATTTTTGGGAAAAGGTGCAGAACACCAGTGTGTTGGGATGAGGACGGTGAGTGTAAGCTTCTTGGACCAGAAATGTTTGAAGAAATAGTAGATATGGTGAAAACCATCCAGTAGCATATCAAGGTATCTCAGAGTCGACGGAAATGTTATGCAGATAACCGTCGATGAGACCTTGAGTTTAATTTTGGAGACATGGTATTTCTACACATATCTCCATGGAAGAAGGTCACAAGGTTCGAAAAGAAAGGGAATTTAAGTCCAAGGTACATCGAACCCTTTGAGATTCTTGATCGTGTTGGGGTTGTGGCATATCGTCTAGCACTTACACCAACTATGGCCAAAGTACATTATGTCTTTCATGTATCCCATATAAAGAAGTACATACCAGACCCTTCACATGTAATATCTTTAGAGGTGGTACAATTAGAGCATGATCTTTATTATGAGGAGCAACTAGTGAAGATATTAGATCATGGATAAAATGTTCTATGAAATAAGAAAATGCTCCTCGTCAAGGTGTTGTGGTAAAACTACAGGTTTGGAAAAGAAATGTGGGAATCTGAGGAAATGATGAAGTAGAGTTACCCATGTCTGTTCTACTGTGGGAAAAGGAAATTTTGAGGGCGAAATTTCTTAAGGGGGGAAGATTGTAACGACCCAAACTTTTTTTAATGAAAATCCCTCTTGATCTAATTAAATTTTTTAATATGTGAAATTGTTATACAACATATGTAGTTCTTTTGTTTTAGGTTTTTGGATTTAAAAATTTCATTAAAAATTGTGACCGTTTCTATTGTAGCCGTTGAATTGTGATCACATGGTTAGTATAGATATGGGATTTAACAAATCCAATTTACTCAGAAAAAGGAAGTGATGGCCTCATCAAGTAGATGTTCCCCATACGAAGCCCATTTGTCAGAGCTCAGAAAAAGGTTGCATATTTGGGATTCGCTCTTGACCGATCCCAACCCAAGCTTGAATATGTTAAGCTCGAGCTGGACTGCCTGTGAGAGAAGTGGAAGTTGATAGAGATTACAACCTGAACGATGTTATCCGAGCCACCCCAAGAGTTTGTCACCATCACACACCTCACCCTTCAGTCTTATGATGGCGTTTTAAGGGTCAATTCAACAAGACCCTAGTACTCTGGTTATGTACATTATTTTTGTATATAATAATGAATATACATTCATTTTATTATTGTTACCTTGTAAATAGTTTTTAAAGCACAAATAGTATTTTTAGTTAATGTTCAAATAAGAAATATATTTTTATAAATTAATGGATTTTTTAAATAAATAAAATAATTATAAAATATTATAATATTTATTAAATTAATTTTTATTAAATATAAATGATCATATAATTTTATGAATGCAATTTTAATTTTTATTATGGTTTGAAATCCATTTTCGTCAAAACCAATGAATTTTTGATAAATGTCGGTTTTTATTTTAAAATTGAAAATTAAAATATTTAGAAAATATTTAGATAAAATGAATATTATTTTTGGAATTAGGATGTCAACAATATCTGACAGTGAATTTATCATAAATTTTGAGACAGTCAAATATTTGGGTAAAAATTAAATACCGTTCAAATATATATTGTGTTTTATGACATCATAATGACCCAATAGTGATGTAATAAAATACTATAAACTTTATTTTCGGACAATATATGTTTTACCATTAAAATAATGTAATTTTGGGTTTGTTTTATTTAATTTACAATGCTTTAGTGGACCATTCAAGACTTATTAAACATTTTTATCTTTTTAAATTGTTTTCCTTGGGAGTGTGACTCACCTACACCTTAGCATCCCCGTTATTTTAAGAAGCTAGGACTTTGTCCTTATAATATATTTTTTTACTCTTCCATTTTACAAAAAAAGGGAAAAAACTATGGTCTGGTTTGTGGTTTATATTAGTTTAATGTGAGATGTCCCAAACCTAAATAATAAAGAATTCTATCACCTTTCCCATATAAAACCACCCAAGCTCCCACTTCCTTCTCCCTCAAAGCCTTTGGAGTTTGTCCAACCTCTGACCTCCTCTCTCTATAATCCTCGCAAGGTTCCCTAAGCTCCCAATAATCCTCTCTCAAGCCTCTCTCAGGCCTTTGGAAGAACACTTCCATGTAAGGGTTTTTCTTCCTTCCTTATTTTTGTACAATTTTCTTAATGTTGTTATGCCCTTTTAATATAAATTATAAATTTTGGGGTATGGTTTAAAAACTACCCATACCACCCTCTTTATTTTTTAATAATGGAATACCCCTTTTTTCTCTCATTAAATTCATCTCATGTACACCCTTACTATGCCAAAATTCCAAAAGGAATTTCTCTCTCCTCATTTACATTCAAGAAGTTCTTTTGTATCATGAATTTAAATTCAATTAAATTTTTTGTGACATGTATCTATATGACCCCATTACTCTCCATGTCATGTAAATATGACTAGAAACCCCTTTCCCTCTCATCAACCATTTTTAGGAGTTCTTATGTCACGCCGTTATGCTGTCAAAATTGCACCGCGCTTTTCCAAGCCAAAGTCATTGTGTAGTGAATACCATGCCCAGTTCTCTATCAAGGGTATTCACCTTTATCCACATTTACTTATTGTTTAAAGAGTTTCATTTATTTATTTAACATTTGTTTATCATGGAATAAATGATTATGTTTAATGATTTAATGTTTTATGATCCATGCGGCACACTTACGCATTAAATGAAATGTTTAAGAAGGGTGTGCCCTGATAGCGCTCCAAGGCATTGGGTATAGTATAGTATCATGATATGTCATTTTCAATGGGTGTTTAATCATGCTAATTAATTTTCATTTATGTTTTACTCATGCTTCATGTGCAATGATGGTTTACTCATGCTCCATGTGCAATGAGCCTTGGCTTATGCTAATTCCACCTTAAGTGTGGTTTCCAAATTTCCATGTTATGATTATCATGATTTATCATGATTTTATGTTAATGCTTATCTTATGCTCTATTGATATTATTATTTTATAACATGAATTTTTTTATTCATGTAATTCCATGATTAATCCCTTATTGGGATTTATAGCTTATACTTTTCTTATGCATGTCCTCAGGTTATCCAATGCAATGCTAAGTACGAGGGAATGTACTGGTCATGTAAAGGATGTTTTCAATAAAGATGTTTTATTTCATGTTTTAAGTTGTTATTTAATAATCCTAATCCCCAAATACACTATACCTCTCGGTCATCTTTGTTTTATCAAGTGAATTTTACGATGTTTAACTATGTAATAAAAAGCAGGGTTGTCATAGATATGACCATATTTATTACTTATGTTTGAAATTTAATTGAATGATCATGATGATTTGTATTTGAAAGTGGATATTTATATATATCTCAGGGTTTATGCTTAATTATTTAATGTGAATGGATAATTAATATATTAAATATGATACTAAATCATTGAGTACCATATGATTTGTGATTATTAGGTATGGAATCCCATATAAATTATGATATGCAAGCATGTCGTCCCTTGTGATTTGTGATACTTGAGAATAGAACCACTTATGAAATGTGATACTCGAGAATGATATCTATCATGATTTATGGTACTTGGGAATGGAGACCCTCTTGATTAATGATACTTGGGCATGGTGTCCTTTATTACTCCATGTGAATCTTGTGACTATTCATGGACACCTAAGTTATGCCTCGAGTCTTGGCTAGCACTAAATATCTATACAAATATGGATATATATGTTACAAAATATATAGTTTATATATATACAGAAATATCTATATATATATGGAGACACAATGTTATAGATATTTCATATTAGTCTTAAGTAGGTACTTTTGATTAGGTGTCCCATTATATTTATTTTTCTCACCGTGTTATTTGATATACTTGTGGACTATTTTATTTTATATTCATAAAAATGGATTTCATTAGAAATTATTAGTGGTGGCCTACTAATATTATCTCAAACCATGTTCAACACAATATTTGGTACTTGAATAGACCTCATAGTTGCAGGTTCAGGATCATGGATTATGTTATGTGTTTTTACTCATGTGCAAGAGAGATTTGGATCACAGGACTGAGCTGGTGTTCAACATTCTCATGAAGATGGACTTTAGAAAATTTATCATTCAATTTTTCATGTTTATGTATCACCATATGTATTTATACTACTGGTATATTTTAGTATTCTCATTCATGATTCTTCATTTATTTATTATTGATTGTTGTTTTTGTTATACTTCTCAGTTATTCATCTACTTCTGATATTGTTTCATTTATACATTTATACCAATATGTCACTTTGATCATGAGTGTGTAGTCTCCCCATAATACCAACATTAGAACCTTATTTCTAATAATTATCATATGGTATGTGGGGAGGCACGCTTGAGGCCATGTGAGCGACCAACTTAGGGAACTATTTCATTGGATCCTGGTTGGGATGTTACAATTTGAGAATAAAGGTTTAATTTCATTTATCTTACTATTTTAGGATGGTATACAGGGGACATGTAATGTGTCAACCCTTGTAAATAACTCATGTCTAGGTCCAAACAACCCACACATATGAGAAATATCATGTTTCCATCGATAGTATTTATTTTATTGTTGTTTCTATTACAGTTGATTATTATTTCACCATGGGGGAATGTTGTACTTATGTTGGTTATTAATTTATAGATTTAAAAGATTAACAAATTAGCTCAGTATGGAAGGCGATGAGGTGTGTTCTTGAATCCTTTTAGGCACATTTATATTCACATGTCATATTTATTCCATTCCATGTTGATTACATTGTAGGTTTATTGATGCATGATGATTTGTATACTATGCTTAGTCGATTTAATTACTTTTGTAGTGTTTTATTTATACATTGTATCATTCCATGATTATTTCCATGTTTTTTGGTATTATTGCCTTCTGATATCATGCCTTGTTTTAGTTATGATATATGGTTAGTTAAATAAATATTTTGAATCAAACTAAATGGTGTTTTCCGTATAGATTGTTGGTGGAATTTTATTTAACTAACTAGTTATAGTATTTTTGAGCCATGAACCAATGGATTCATGGGAGGAAACATGAATAGTTATGATTAAATGGGTAGCAAATACAATTTCTAGAGTATTGGCCTTTGTAAATTAGAAAGGGTGACCGGTATAATTATACCATTATACATGGACCTCTTATATTTGTAAACTGATGGTAAAATCATGGTGCAGTTCCATGAATTCTAATTATAAATTATAAAGACATGTACCATTATAAATTGGGAATGGTAATTCATGTAACCTAACCTTGATATATATATATATATTATGGATTTTTACTCTTATAGAAAATTATTGCTTTCAAATGAGGGTGTAAATTTAAACTTGTGAAGGATTGTAACTCTATAATTTGGGCATGAAAACCCATATGACTAAATTCATAAATGCAAAACTTGTCCCAACATGGTCAGTAGGGGAATGTTTTATATGTGATAAACCCACTAATGGTGTAGTTAATCTATAAATAATAAACTAATATTTGACTTCACTTAGATGGACCTGAGTCGGTATGATGAGACCCTCATAGGCCACTTCATTCTTTATATTCCTTTATACTTAACCCTATTAAGGTATACTCATGAAATGTAGAGGTTATTTAAAGTTTCTTTGGATACTAATATGGGATTAAATATAAAATTATGGTGGTATATTACTTGACCAGTACACTTTAATTCATATAAGACCTCTTTTCTTTTTTTGAGATTTATTTTAATGAGTATGTTAATGAAAT
This sequence comes from Viscum album, assembly GCA_963277665.1. NCBI lineage: Eukaryota > Viridiplantae > Streptophyta > Magnoliopsida > Santalales > Viscaceae > Viscum > Viscum album. The sequence continues at coordinate 1,272,297,257 of OY728164.1, read as the reverse complement.
TTCAAATAGAAACTAATGGTTGTGTTCCTATATAGCATGGAATGAACATTTTATTCAACTAAAATTATTGTGATTAATTCTTGGTTAAATAAATAGTGATGAAATGTTTTTAAAAGGTAATTATGAGACGTTTTTTATGATGTTGTATGGTGTCAGCTTAGTAAAGTGCTTATTATAGTTTTCCTTGAGAGATGCTTGAAGAGTGATGTGTAATATTCCCATGGGTCTCAATTGGTTTATTCATATTGTTTCTTGGACCAAATGGATATGAAATAGGTCCATGGGACCTTTTAGTAATAACCTTAGTTTTAGAGTCGGCACTTATTTCATTAAAGACGGGTTAGTCTATTGTGGTTCCTCCCTTGGATTTGGTAAACTGGTAGACCATTGATCCGAGTTTCAAAGAATGATAAGTGTTATTTTAAATAGTCTGATTCAGGTAGGACTCTTATATTCTGAAATGATAAACCCCCAAGGTAGATGGGTAGTTTTATGTTATGTGAACCTTGAAAGGGGTATTTCCGTATATGGATACTTGATGAGTGCTATCTACTTATCCTTAACATTAATATTGTAACCCCATAGGGAGAACTCCCCTTTTCAGATACTTGGAAGGGATGGGGACCACGTATGATTGTGATTGGAAGGTTATTTTGTATACCTTATTTATAGGTTTGACCCACATGGGTTATTTATTCTTTACATACATTAGTTTGACCTCTTTCATAGAGAGTTGACAAGAACGCTAGATGTAATGTGATAAATGTCATTAAGTGGAATATTGTTCTCATGTGATAGACCTTAGGTCTAGGTATAAAGACATAGTGACCCAATTTTGAGGTTTTATCAAGAAAAACCTATGAATAAGGTTACACCAGGTATACATTTTTCTTTAAAGTGATGAGCTATTTTTACCCTCATTTTAATACCAATTCATGGAGGTTCTTATTTGATTTAATAATGGTGATGAATTTTGTTATGAAAATCACCCTGAGTGATTGTGTATAAAAACTAGTTATGTTGGGAAGTAATGTTTAGGTTCTAGTACCATTTGACCAGTGTTTTTCATGATTGATGCTTTAAATCTCTGAAAACGATGCTGTGAGGAGGGTAGTTATTCGTTAAATCATGGTATAGGTAGGTGTCTATGTTTTGAAGAGGACTTCCAAGAGATCTCCAGCTGTGTTGTGATAATAATGTAATGTGGATCATGGTTAATTTGACTATATTGATAAGAAAATCATGGGAGTGTAAGTTCAGTGTTAATCCAGGTGGTACGGGTCCATGTAAGGTTCAAAGACCAATGGTTTCAAATTTAATGCTTGCGAGCAGGGTGACCTAGAGCTTTGGGAAAATTAAAAGGAAGTTCCTGGTGATGAGGGCTAGTTTGGTACGAACCGAGTGACCGTAGATATTGGACCCATGAACATACCTTAAAAGGATTTTTTTGTGAGATTTGGTTTTAGGTATTGATTAATTCAAGTGAATTCATATTGATGTGAGAGTGGAATGGGATGGATGTACACACCTATCGATAAAAATCTCAGTGCACTCTTCATTTAGAGGTGATCATTCCCCTTGTCTTGACATAATACTATGTATGCTAAGAGAGAGAATCAGATATATTCCAATCTATCTAACCAAGTATCATTCATGGGTTTATGGAAGAATGCATTGGGAGTATCACTTAAAACGTGTTCTAAAATAATCCATATGGTGTATAGTACACTAGTGGCCCTTCAAGGGTGATGAGATTTGTTGTAAATTGAAATAGAAAAATGACATAGAAACTATTTTGGGGGTTTTGGAATGAGTGATGAGTGATTATTACATTATAAATTGGTATGTTATGGTTCACATCCATGTTAGCCATTATATTTCATAATGGACTATGGTAATGAAGAATTCATTGGAGCAACGACATGTATTCTCCTAAGGTGGGGAGCGAGGCATCAGTCTCTAATGGGCGGACCTATTTTTAGAAGGGTTATGGATCCTAAGGATAATCATTGGATGTTAATTTTTGATGTCATATTACATTTAATAAATGAAATAAGAAAAAACTATAATCCTCAAAAAATATAGTTAAGGGTTCGATTATGGATTTTTGGTGAAATCCAGTTGTGTAAGTTAATCCTAGAGTAGGTTATAATGATCCGTGGATGATTGATCAGGATTGTGTCAGTTCTAGTGCTATATAATGATATTGGTTTTGGTTAGGATATGGGTTTCCTAGGAGATGTCACGAGATTTTATGTATAGGCTTCAGTGAGGTCTCTTGGAACAATCTCGGTATGCCTTGGGATAAAGTTTCAAAATCCTATTTTGGATAACCGTTGGTTCTAGGAGTTGAGTGTTTTTAAAATTGATGATCAGAGGTAGTTAAAAATTATTTATCTCAAATATTTGGATGCTGTTGGTGAGTAATTGCATCAAAAATGTTGTCGGGATGCGACGATGGTAGTTTAAAATACGGTTGTGGTTTTTCAAGGAAAATTCAGCGTGAACAGGTTGAGTTGGTTGATTAGAATTCAAAAAATTTAATCAGATTAAGAAAAAAATTGGGAGTGTCACTAGGACACTAATGCCATGCTTGAATAGGTAATTCTTAAGGTGTAATTAATGTGACTCATAATTGGACTTTAAGATGATATAACCTATATTGGGGAGAAACATAGGCCGAATCATTAAAGTGATGATGAAGTGATCCTATCTCAGGTTAGAAAGTCTTGGGTAAGCACCGTCTTTATATTTCTATTTTGAATTTGAGAATTGGATTGAGTTTTAGGGGCATTATTATTGCAAAGTAGTTGGGGTCTTAGCCTAGTGGTTATGGGTGCCCCGTAATCCTGCACCAACCAGGGATCAAAGCCTAACAACCCCTAATTTGGGGATTTAATGCCAATGTGGCTCATGATTGTGCAGCATATGGATCTTCGGTGGGGGAAGGTAGTTGGATTAGGAGGGAAGGTTCGGTGGTTTCAGGAGGGGAGGCGGGATGACCTACATCAGGCTGAGTGACAAGGGAGGCATCCAGATGTGGAGGGATTTGTTGGATCTAGAGTCAGCGGACAACAGGTTTTCAGGTGGGGTGACGTCATCAGGGGTGACATACCAACATCGGTGGGCTCGATGGGGGTGGGTTGTTCAGGTGAAGAGCAGAGTAGCGCAGGGCATGACATGAGTTGATGACGAGATCCATATTTCATGGTATTGATTGAGTAAAAGGAATGGGTTTGTAGATTGGTAGGATGCACGACGACCCAGGGTTTGAGCGCGATGGGACTCTCTATGAGGACAATTGATGGGATGATTGACCGGTATAAAAAAGTATTTCATCTAGTTTAGAACAAGGGGTTACAAGGCTTCTTCTCCCATATTTTAGGGTGGGCATTGATTCTTTCATTGGGACCCGGAACCATGCTCATCATAGGGCATTGCTTGTTGTGTATCCTTGTATAGTGTTAGAGATTGAAATATATATATATGGTGGGTGGGTCTCTCTTGTGATATAATTTTTTTAGGCCTTTAAGGGGCATGTATGAAGTCATCCACATCCGAGCCTATGGTTCATGTATGGTTCCCCTCACCCATTGAAAGGGGATTATCCAAAATAAATAATAAAAAATAAGTCCTTTGAGCTTTTGGTGAAGTATCGCATATGTAATTTAGTACTTGTAGGTATGTTGGGTATGCAAAATGAAATGTTTCCATTTGAGCAGGAATTCACAACCCATGTAATTCGGGTGATGTTTTCATTTTTCTCACATGGATTCTATAGGATGATAATTTATAAGGTGGGGATAATTTATAATTTTTTTGTTTTGAACCAATTTCAGATTCTAAGAGAAGCTTATCTTTTCATTTGGTGGATAGATAAAATCTTAAATTGAGGCTTGGAATGTAAATCTAAGCATTATAGAACTTAAAAGTGATGATTTTGGATGGGTTTTGAGTATTTATAGGTTTATTGGGTTATTTTATGAGTTTCAAAGGCATCAAACTTATGAAACGTGGTTTTGAGAGAAATATACAGGGGAATACAGTTAGCACATGGTTAGTACTAACGGTATGACCCAAACCATGTAGCCTATTTTTTATGAAGATGGTTTGATAAAACCATATGTATCTCTAGGGGAAACCATATGGCCTAGAATATGGGTGAATAGGGAGTCACATGGTTTTTTTAACCATGTACCTGAGGCTACATGGCCATGTGCGATGTCAGTAGAATACTATGGAGGGGAGCACACGTGGTGCACATAGTTTCTCTGAACTTTGAATCTCTTAAAATTGGTAAAAATAATTATTTTACCCATATATCATTTATTTTTTTACCCCATTTTCCTTCACCATTATTCTAGGAGGTCCCCTGGATATGTACCCCATCCTCTTCCTCTTCCAATGGTTGGATCTTTCTCATTATTTGTCTAATTTCATCATCGTCAAATTTGTTAGAATCCTCTTGGTAAGTCTATGAATCCTCTTACCTCATTTTTAAGTCTATATCGCCATCTGAAATCCTATTTTTGTTTGAGAACTTATGCCTAATTTCAGCTTATTTTTATGATTCTTCAATTTTTCTCATTTAGCCTCAAACCAAATCCTAAGATAATAAGAGTGAAACATTGTTTTTATAATGTAGGCATTATATTACTTTTCCATTAAAGTATCATTGTTTTATAAGTTATGTTGTTATGTTTCATGCTATATTATTCATTCGTCTTTCTTAAAATTTGTAATTAATTGTGTAGAACCTAAATCATTGAATGAAACATTCATTGTGAACTAAATTGAACTATTAAAAGATATTCAACTCAATTTGAACCACCCCTTTTAGGTGTGTTGCATATATTCCATGACCTATTCTTTACTTAGGAAATTAAACCACCCTTATGGGTGTTATTGTAATTGTTTGGTTTAAAATGATCTAACTAATCATTAATCACCTCTGAGGAGTGTTCAATTAACTCTCATGTAATATTTTTTTAAATTGTATTAAATGAGTTGGTTTTTCAACAATGACTAATTTTGTAATAAAATCACCGATGAGGTGAACTAACTTATTTTAAAAAAAGGGAAAAGTAAGTGGATTCTTTTAAAATAAAAAATGAACATTTCCCTCTATATATATGATTGAATTGTGATAATTCATGCTTATATACATGGCCATTTTTATTACTTATATTTGAATTGGAACTGAATTATTATGATGAGTTATATTTGGGCCATGGATATTTATACATATCTCAAGGCCTATGCTTAATTATTTAATGTATGTGCCTAATTACTTTATTAAATGTGATACTCAGGCATGGAATCCCTTATAATTTTTTATTCCTGAGCATGGTGCCTCTTTTATATTGTGATACTTGAGCATGGAGTCCATTATGATTTGTGATGCTCTGGCATGGTTTTTTTCTATTAAATGTGATACTTGAGCATAGTATACCTTTTGATATATGATAGTCAAGAATGGCGTCCCTCATGATTTATGATACTCAATCGTGGTGTCCCTTATTACTCTATGAAAATATTTTAACTATGCATGGATGCCAAAGTTACTCCTTGGGTCCTAGCTAGCACTACATATCTATATATATTCCTATATATGTTACAGTGTATATAGTTCATATAAATACATAAATAAATAAATAAATAAATATATATATATATATGGAGACACCGCATCATATATATTTTGGCTTAGGCCAAAGAAGGTATTATCGGCTGGGTTTCCCTTGAGGAACCTCTGTCTGACTTGTTTATATTTATTGTGTTCACTGCATTAGTTGATATAACTACACACTATTTTATTTTATATACACATATTTTATTGTATTAGAAACTATTGGTGGTGTTCTATTGAGTTTATCTCACACCCAATTTATGCCTATGTATGGTACCCAAAGAGACCTCATGGTTTTAGGTTAAGGATCATAGATTAGGATATGTGTTGTTACTCCTGTGCATGGGATCATAGGATCAATTGACTAATCTAGTGATCATAATTATCATGGAGATAGCCTTTGGGTATTTTGTTTCATATCATTATTCATATTTATTTGTTTATGGATGTGTTTCCATTGCTGGTACATTATATAATGTTCATTCATGATTGTCCATTCATTCATTATTGGTTTTTGTAGTTATTCCACTACATAATTATTCATCTACTTTTTATTATTATTTTATTTATATATTTATACAAGTGTGATACTTTAATCATGAGGGTATAGTCTCCCAATAATACCTCCATTAGACCCTTACTACATATTGGAATCCTCTAGTGTACAAGGAGGTGCACTTGAGGCCATGCGACTTACTGACACATGGCACTATTTTAGTGGTGACCAGTCAAGACGTTACAATTTGAGAAACAGTTGGTGGTGCATGTGGGTATAACATTAAATCCAAACAAATTTATTCTATAATTTTTAATTTTAATTTTAGTTTAGAAAAATTAGATCCACTTTAAGTAACCCATTTTTAACTTTATAAACCATTATTAAAAATGTATCTTGATAATTATTTTTATACATTAAGTAATCTTAATCGTATTTCCTATCAATTAAAAATTAAATGAGTGTTAATATATATTTTTAAATGTTTAAAATATAATTAGTGGCATAAAAAGAGAAAAATTAAATTTACTTAAAAATATTACATGATGTTTATAAAATAATTTCTTTTTCACGGTAACCAAAATTTAATCTGGAATCTTATTTTTATATTAAAAATGAAAATTAACCTACTGATAAATTTGGATATGTAGATTAAAAATATTAAATTGTCTTTATTCGATTCAATTTCAGGATTTTTTGAAACTTAATTTTAATATAAGATCACATATCATGTAAAAGCAATTTAAAAAAAATTCATTTTAAGTGCAAAATGATTTTATTCATATTAACTTCCTAGTAATAAAGTTTTAATCATTTTTAGTTAATTATAAATTTCATTAAAAACATTTTTTAGTATTGATCGATTTTGTTATGATAAAAATACCTAATGCTTTAAGAAATTGTTATTTTGAGAAATATAACTTTTATATTGAATAATCTTCACCAGATAACCCTAAAATTAATTATTTATATTCTAAAAAATAAATGTTATTAATCCAAAAATATTAAAATCTATATTTTAATCATATAAATACATCATATAATTTTATAATAATAAAAAAAATATAATGCACAAAATTGTTTTTTTTAAAAATATTTTAATTTAACATTGTATCTTTATTTATTTATTTATTATTTTTAGATTATATTATTTTAATTTTTTTACTAAAAATCCTCAACTTTAATATACCTATTTGATGCATGTATGTCCAACGTCTACATTTACAACAACTATATTTCTAATGACTATATTTCTTACAATAATATACCCCTTGTAACATCAATATTTTCCTCATTACATCCTATCAATTCATTCCATTCTAACTATTTATCCCACAGAAAAAATTTAAAAATTTTTATTAATGATTTGGTATAACACTTTCTCCTTTTATGATATTATTTCTCATTATATGTTTAGTTCCACTAATAGTTATTCTCAAGTGTGAATATGTTCCAAGGGATGTCCAGGTTTTAAATATATAATTCTATTTTTTTTACCATTATAATTTATGTCCTTTTAATGGATTTATTTTCTCATAGTATGTAATATGTCAGGGTTTTCAATTCGTAGTTCCTTGTAACTTTTTTTCAATGTTTAACTATGAATGAATAAAGTGTTATTAGTTTTATTAATATATTATTAAAAATAATTTCCTATTAAATTTTAAATATTTTATAATAATATAAAAAAAATCTTTATAAATATAGACATATAATTAAATAATGTAAAATTTTTCCTAAAACATGGTGTGTTATATCCAACCAAGTAGAAATATAAGGTAAGGGTTTCTTCTTTAATATCACTTTGAATTTGAGATTTTTTTGTCTAAACTACAATTTAAGAAAATTGATTTTTATTTCTCCTTATGAAATCATATATTTAATTATCCTCAGGTTATTTTTGGATTTTACATGTCTTTTTACCATTTCATTTCCTTTTGTTCATAACTAAATTGAAAGGTTACCTATAATTTGTGCTGAAATTATCTCATTTTTTCAATCGAGAATCATTATCCTCTAAGTTTATATTATTAATTTTATTTTATAAATTTCATTGTCTATACTTATATAATTTCTAAAGGTAATTTTATTTTAATTTTGGATTTCTTTAAAAAGTATAAAAGGAATATCTTTTTAATTTTTATCACATAGATCATTTTCTATTAATTTCCTAAATAAAGTGTTAAAGGAATATTTTTTTATTCCTTCCACATGAATGGATTTTCCCAATATATTGTTTAGTTTTCTATATGTATATTCCTTTCTATTTTTTATTAATTTTAGAATGTAATTCCTATTCTCAATGTTTTATAAATCATTCCTTTTTAAATAAAACTTATTGAAAATGTAAATGGGTATTTTATCTTATTATTAAAAATAGTTTTCTAATGCTCTTATATAGTGTTTTTCATCTATGTCAACATACTTTAACCTTTATTATTCTATACTAGGTATATGATCAAATGATATCATCCACCTTATTTATTATTATGGATTATGATCATGTTTTTTCGAAGATCTTAATAATACTCATTTATTTTTCATAGGTCAATTAACCTATGATGGGATTATGAATGTTTTTATATTCATGTGGAAATCATATGTATGGTTTATCATTATATATAATATATATATATATATATATATATATTCTATATCCCCATAATAAATTAGGTAAAGTTTTATATACCATGTGATCTGGATATCGCATAGGTGGTTATCGGAAGTCTAAAATGTTATTGGACATGGATGGTTATCAAAAGTCCAAAATTTTATAGGATACTAGTGGTTATCCAAATTCCATTGTGTTATGGGAAGGTGTTTAGCCTAGTAAACTATGATATGAATTTCTTGGTGTTTAAACTTTATATTTTTTATTGTCATTATTATGTTTGCGTCACATTGTTATGTTATGAAACATACCTATTTCATGTTCTCATGACTCATTATTTTATTCACATGTTTCCATATTCATACGGCACATGTATTATGTTATGAACAAGAATTTATATCATAATTAATAATATATGATAAATTTATTAGGTATTATTTCCTTATGTTATGTTCATGTACGATGATTATGTTCTCATACCCACATGTTCATCTTATTCTCACCTATGATATTTGATTGATTTCACTTATGTTCACCCATTAATAAGAATACCCAATCAACATTTGTAATATTTATATTTCCCTGGGTAATGAAGAAGGTTATTACTTATGATATTTTTATAATGGTACCATAAGTGAAGAATATTTATGGGAAATTTTGAAAAATGGTTTTAAAATAAGTTGATTGGGTTTTTAATCTCCAATGATGATAAAACTATATGTTCAGGGGTGTGTTTTATTATAAAATGTATTGAATAATTATATAAAATGACTTATTATTTATGTATGAGATGCTTGAGTTGTGTTAGGGTCACTTGTTATCTTTATTATAATTGATCATTTATACTAATGTACCTTCAAAATGGCCAGCGACCTCACTAAAGAGGTTAAATAGTGAGAGTTGTGGACTAGTGTATGATAAGGGTTGAAACTATGTATCCTATCTTCATACGATGGATTGATACCCTCTATTATAAAAATATCCCACATAGATCCCGATTTATAAAACTGACCTCCTTCCATGGTTATGACATTAGGCAACTTACTTAATCTGATATCCTCCTATTCTTCACTAAGCAATGGGTGCTATCCCATAAAAGATTTAGTTTCATGCTAGAAATTCATAAGATTACAACTTTTACATAAAATATTAAATTCAAGATGAATATTAATGAATGATTAGTTGTTTTCCTTTCAATTTTACGATAGTTTTCTTCTATATTTTCCCTCTCATTCTTTATTTTTCAATAAATAAAAACAATGGTACAAGAGTTCCAACTTCTTAATCCCCTTTGGCTTAATCGACATTTCTTTCAAATTATTGGTTACTTGAATATTTTAAAATATCAACCGCACATGATGTAGTAATCCTATAATAAATTGGTTCTTTAAATAAATATTATTTTCCTAGAACTGAAACACTAGATTTCTCTCAAGATGTATAGAACTCTGACCATCACAGTGGTATACATTTTTCCTCTCAATTTCTATCCATATCCTCAAATAATATATTCATCAAAACCATGTCATTTATGTATTTTTATGGTAACAAACTAAAAATATATAGTAGATATAACCACCACCTTCTACAATTGAGATATGTAACTTACCAAAGCCCCTCTACAAGTAAAGACATAACATGTGGTACTCCTATTGTTTCTGAAATAAAGTATAATTTTAGCAACCACATCACACTTGAGATATTCCATGGATATTATACCCCATGATATGATCAATTCGTCTCTATCCTAGAACTTTCAGGCTTGAAACATAATACATTTTGGGGTTTCATCATAAAACCAATTCGTGATATTTAACACGCGAGATTTTTATGAGAAATGTTTTGTTTTTATGTTATATACATCATCCAAGGAATCTTTCACTATACACAACACTAGATTGAATTTATTTACACGCAATCGTGACCTTCCTCGATAGCTTGCGTCGCACGCAATAAAGAGTTTCACTAAACAACGATATGCTATTAAAATATTATTAAAACTAGCCGTTATGAATAGTAATAACAACCTTTTAAAATTTTGTAAATTTAATATTTCAGAATGGACTTCATTTTTGGATTCGGAATATCGAAATTATCCTAGGGTGAAATTTTGGTATTTTTCTGAAAACTTTCAATTTTTGATGAATAGTGAAAACACTGGGTTACTATTTAAAAATCGACTTTTTTAAAAAATAATAATTATTATTTTTTAAATTTATTTTACGTCAAAATTGATACATAATACCTATATATGTTCAAATTAATTCATTGGATTAATTTTATAATAGTTTTAGATATATAAAAATTTTATTGAACTTTTCACCGTCTTTTACCCACCTCCTAGGAAAATTTCCAAATTTAATAAAACATAATTTTACCGATTCTCTGAGTGGAAGTTTGAAAATATGAGAGACACAGTTAATATCAAGGACTAAAATGTTGTTCAATGAGATGAAAATAATTTATGGTGAATAGTAACTTTTTACTTTTTTTACCACGCTTAAAAGTAAATAGGATAATTAAGGGTAAAAAAGATATTATTATTACCCTAACACATTTCCTAATTCTATTGGATAAGTGTAATTCGACCAAAAACAACCTTAGGAAGAAAATATGACCATTTTGGCCCACATGGATTAGATTAGGACATTTAATATTATTTTATTTAAAGAATAGTTAAAATAGTTAAAATCAAAGTTTAATAACTAAAACATTTTTAATATATTGTTATACATAAGATAAATTCAACTATAAATATTAATTATAAATCTAAAAATATTTCATACATAATGGTAGTTTATTAATAATTTTTCGACATTAAATAATTTAATTTATTTATGACACAATGATAACACAATGATTATCTTATTAATAAAATATTAACATAATTGATGTTATAAATACTCAAATAAATGTAATTTGAGACTTTTTATGAATTCCAATAATTTTCATGGTTAATATGACATGTTAGTATTGATTTAATTTACTTTTTTCGAACTAATCATTCTGTTATGAGTTTCACAAAAATCAATTCCAAATAGTGTCAAAATTGACATAAAATAGTTTTTAAAACAAATATTATATTATTAATTGTTATTTTATTATTAAAAATATAAGGTTCGGCCCAATTACTTATATAAGGTTATATATATTAATAATAAACAACTTGGGGTTCGTTTTTCTTGTTATAGTAAGATTATTAACCTTATAGTGTAAGAAAACAAGAAGACACGATAAAAGTTAAATTATTTAACTTAAAGTTAAATCTAAATGATAAGGTTAAAATAGAAACCTAAACTTGTGTAAATTCTATTTTATGGGAGTATTTCGACCCATCCCCACCTTAGCTTCTAATTAAATCAATTCAGAGCTATTAAAAACCGAATATGACTTTATAATAAAATACTATTTTAAGTTTTCCTAAGGTGCCCCTCTCCTCCCTTATAAAAGGGAACCTCCTCCCTCTCTTACTCACACCACTTTGAGCCTTAAATCTGGGCCAAACCCTACCAATTTCTCTTATCCACTTCCCTAGAAACATCCTAGAGGTCTTGGTGTTCTTCAAAGACCATCTTTAGTGCCCTAAGAGGAGGTTAAGAAGAGGCGCTTCAAAGAAGAGGTAATGTTCGTTACCAATTTTTTCAACTTTATTTCTTCTTATACTTATTCTTATTTAGTTTTTTCATTATGAAGTAATAAAAAAATTATCACTCATATAATGATATTTTATTATAAGTATGAAACAATCCTATTTCGCCATCTATCAATCCTACGGAAAATGAAATCACCGCGCGTGCGTACGTACGGAATACCGTCTCCACGTCGTGGTGTAATCTATTTTCCACCACCACCTTACTTGGATGGGTATAATGGTGTAAATAATAACTATATATGATTATTTTAAAGTGATATTGATTCTAAAATAGTATACATACACTCTAATACAATTCCACGATCATGGAAATGATATCATCGCTTGTGCGTACGTACGAAATACCGTCTCCACAACGCGATGAGATTCACTCTCCATGTTAACCATTTATGAATGATTATAAAGTATACATGTAATCATGATATATATGACATAATAATGATACTGAATTTATGTATATATATATATGTATGTCATATACTTATTTCCACTCAATTCAATAAGGACACGAAAACATCGTTCATGCGTACATACGACCTACTGTCTCCATGAACGGTGTATTTCATTCCATTTATCGATCTATCATATATATGTATGTATATACTGAATATATATTATATATAAATCATTTTTTACATTATGGAATTAATTAAATCATGGTATAAGTAATAATATCAAGAACAATAAGTCCAAACACGTACGATAAATAAAACGATTTTACCCAAAACGCTGCTTTAACAAAGAATTTACAAAAGAGCGGGTAATATAAAGTAATAAGTGAACCATTTATGACATCATAACAAAGAATATGATTCTGTAATAAGTTAATGACATTATTTAAATCATTATACAGAAGGTTCAGATATGTACGAAGCATATCAGACCTAAGGTAAGGGATAGCTTTTCCAATCTCGTTTTATATGAGATTGTTTATTCGTAAGTATTTACGGGGGTTATATTTATCATCCATGTAAAAGTTTTATAATTTTTTTTTCATGTATGTTTGAAGTCCTTTTTACCCATTTTTTACTTTTACTACATGTTATGTAAGGAATCTATTTTTTTGTTTACCATACGTGGTACTTTTTGACTAATCTGAAAAAAGTACGAGGAGAATGTTTATTTAACTTATACAGCGTGAATGGATTTTTACGGTATCATAACGACTCATTTTCATGAAGCTTCATATACAAGATTGCATGATTATTTTCAACAAAACCCTTTTCGTTTAAAATTTCATGGCATTTTGTGAAAAGAAAATAATTTTGAAGAACAAAGGATATTTTCCTCAAGATTTCATTTCAAGTGTTTTATAAAAACTATTTTCCATATAAGAAGACATTACTTCAAATGTGTATGTTTCAAGTATAATATCTCTATGATTTACATGGTTTCACTTTTTTTATGATGAAAAGATATCAATTTGTTTTATATGGATTATGTTATAATGGGATGATGTTTATGAAACCCATTTTTATTCTTTGGGTTTTGATGAATGATTTATGTTTATGCTGTGGAACAAGTAAGAATGATTTCATTATGAGATGGGTGGGAACTATATCTCCCTCCAATGAATTGGGTAAAGATTTATATCTCATGAGATAGACATGGCTGGAACGGTCTGTTAATTTTGTTCAGTGATACAGGACTGGAACGAGGAGTGAACTTGATTCAGAAAGGGACTTTGTCCACTAAGAAGGTCTTGGCAGCAATGTCTTGGCTACTATGGAAATCATAACAAGTTATGAATGGTTTACACAATTACATGTTTTATTCCCATTCTATTTTATCAATATTGATGTTCCTTTATGATATGTTCCTTATTTACTTCCAAGATTTATGTCTTTGCTCAAGATTTTGATGTTTAGATTTTATGTTCAAGCTTTTGCATTCAAATTTTTATGGATTCTTTTATGTTCTCTATGCTTACCCTTACTGAGCATTTGAGATCACCCTTTTATGTTTTCTTTTCCCCAGGATATAAATAAAGGTTTTAGGTAAGAAAACAAAAGGGGAAGATCTTTATGGGAGAAGTTTAAGATCTGTCACCACGATTAGAAGATTAAATTCCGAGTTTCCAAAGACAGTAAACTATTATGGTCCATGTGCGTCTATGTTTGTTATGTATTAAGTATTCCTAAAAAGTAATGTAATGTCCATGTACTTCGAGATTTGGGTCTCTACAGTTTGTATCAGAGGAAAGGTTTAGTCAACCTTTGGAAACTAGGATGCGGGAACTTTAGTGAGATCCTTAGAGATATTTCTAAGGTATTTCTAGGGATGTCCCTAAGGTTAAGTATAAGTATAGGTTATAGTCCTAGAATTATTGTAAAGATCATAGAATTTAACCTAAGATTTTAGATATTGAATTTAATCCCCCTTGATTATGATTTTGGCCTCTCACACTATTTTTTTTGGGTTTTAGAAAATGGATGGGAACAGGAAGATTCACGATAATGGAGGATATGATGGACAATGGAATGATATTATTAATGAGAAACCGAATAAAATTGGATCTGGAGGTCCGCATATCGTTATTATGTCTAATCAGCAATCTCGTAATATGATCAGTAATCTCAACTTTGGTAAGTTTACCGACTCAGCTAATAAGAGAAAGATGGAGTTTCATGATGATCATAGAGGAAGGAAAGTTTAATTTCTATCATGTAAATCATGTGGGAAGAGGCATCAAGGAGAATGTTTCAAAGGAACTGGAAGATTCTTTGGGTGTGGAAAAGAAGGATACAAATCCAGTAAGTGAAAAGGAAAAGGTTTGGTTAACAACATGGATAAGGATAATGGTATTTCTACGACATCAATAATGATTAGATGTTTTAAATGTGGCATGTATGGTCATTATGCAAACCAATGCCCTAAGGGAAAATATCATGAAGAGAATCAGCATTGTCATATGGGTAGTATTTATGTGGATGATGATGAGGAGACTACAAATGATATATGAGATGAAAGAAGTGTTGAAGCTTAGTCAATGGTTTAAGAAGGTAGTGGAATGATTGTATGTTTATCAAGAGTTATGTTGTATAGGTAATTTAATGGTACTATAGAATAAGGAAACATCTAGGGATTGTTATACTATTGTTTTTTCATAAAGTATTTGAAAGTATATGTTGAATGGTACTGGTAACCATGAAAGGTTATTCAGATATTTTTGGAAAGAAGATGATATGCACATAATGAATGGATAAGGAGTAAATAATATGTTTGATAGTATTCATAAGCTCATGATTGTTATAAGGACTAAGTGATATCATGGTTTGAGTATACAGAATTTTGGGATTTTGGTATGTGGGAAGAGTAACTTTTTGACAGCACTCATGTTTTCACTAAGGTTAAATGGGTATTCATTTTTCAAGAGAATACATGATTAAGGCCTTCAAATGTTTGTAATGTAACCAACAAGAAATATCTTATGATATATGGGGATCAACGATGGTATTAACATTCTTGTTATATAAACTCTCTAGTAATCATTTTCACTATAATATGACATTGGACAACATGATTTTGGATAAGCCTAAAGATTGGAATGGATTATGTTGGAAATAAGTTAGTATTGTTTAACGCTATCAATTTTTCATATTATTGATGGAAAGTTATAATAATGTAGTTTTAGAAAAAGGAAAACCTGCAGGACGGGCGACAACCCATCGCATCGGACAAGGTTGTGGGAATCGAACCCACAACTGAAGTGAGACAGGCCTTTATCGCCTACCACTGGCCTACAGGAAGTCCCTGTTTAATAGAAACCAGTTTTATTATATTAATCAGTATGATGTGTGAAGTATAAGTCCATTTTTGAAACCATATATGATTAATCTCACTATATATGGACTTATGTATTTTTGATAACTTTTTCTAACCTTTTGTTTGAGACAGATGGAATGACCCATCATTCTATCACATGATCTGCTAACACTATACGAATGACAAATTCAACTTCATTTCATTAAGAGATGAAGTGGTAATTATCCAAGGAACGACCGACGGTGAGACTGTACCAAAATCAATAAAGTATTTCTTCTAATTCCAATTTCTTTAACCTTAGGGAAATGATATTGAAAACAAAAAATGTTTTCCTCGTGCCCTGATATCCAATGAATCAGATGGTACCTTAGATCATCACAAATCTATGGCTTTGTGATTGTTGGCTTTTTCATAGCCATGTTCTCTACCACTCTCCATCATAACACGATGGTTATATTTCTCTTCCATATCCATATTTTCACCTATGTTCTCCTATGTGGAAACCCAGTGATTAGTTAATTTGGGTAAACATTATGTTTCATACTTTAGTTTTTAAATATTGGTTTTGGTATTTGTTTTTACAATGTGGGTTTCTATTAAAGAAACTTTTGAGTGGTAAACCATTTATAACCCCGATTAATTTCGAGGGCAATATTCATTTTAAGGGGGGTATAATGTAACACCTGAGATTTTTATGAGAAATATTTTGTTTTTATGTTATATACATCATCAAAGGAATATTTCACTACACACAACACTAGCTTGGCTTTGTTTACATGCAATCACGACCTTCCTCGATAGCTTGTGTCTTATGCAATACCGAGTTTCACTAAACAACGATATGCTATTAAAATATTATTAAAACTAGCCGTTATGAATAGTAATAACCACTTTTTGAAATTTTTTAAATTTAATCTTTCAAAATGGACTTCATTTTTGGATTCAGAATATAGAAATTATCCAAGGGTGAAATTTTGGTATTTTTCTGAAAACATTCAGTTTTTTGATGAATAGTGAAAACACTAGGTTCCTATTTAAAAACCAACTTTTTTTTAAATAATTATTTATTTTATTTAAATTTATTTTAGGTCAAAATTGATACATAATACCTATATAAGTTCAAAGTAATTCATTGGAGTCATTTTATAATAATTATAGATATATAAAAATTTTATTGAACTTTTCACCGTCTTTTACCCACCTACTAGGATAATTTGAAAATTTACATAAAACATAATTTTACCGCTTCTTTGAGTGGAATTTTAAAAATCCGAGAGACATGGTTATTATAAAGGACTAAAATATGGTTCAATGAGATGAAAATAATTTCTGTTGAATAGAAACTTTTTACTTTTTTTTACCCCGGTTAAAAGTAAATAGGGTAATTAAGGGTAAGAATGATATTATTATTACCCT
The DNA here is from genome assembly GCA_963277665.1 of Viscum album. Classification (NCBI taxonomy): domain Eukaryota; kingdom Viridiplantae; phylum Streptophyta; class Magnoliopsida; order Santalales; family Viscaceae; genus Viscum; species Viscum album. The sequence goes on along the minus strand of OY728164.1, from coordinate 1,272,279,688 downwards.
AACACATGTCATAATTCTATTGGATAAGTGTAATTCGACCAAAAAAACCTTAGGAATAAAATATGACCATTTAGGCCCACTTGGATTAGATTAGGACATTTAATATTATTTTATTTAAAGAATAGTTAAAATATTTAAAATCAAAGTTTAATAACTAAAACATTTTTAATATAGGGTTATACATAAGATAAATTCGACAATAAATATTCATTAGAAATATATAACGATTTCCTACATACTGGTATTATATTTATAATTTTTAGACATTAAATAATTTAATTTATTTATGACACAATGATGATGCAGTAATTATCGTATTAATGAAATATTAACTTAATTGATGTTATAAATACTCAAAAAAATGTAATTTGAGACTTTTTATGAATTACAAAAAAAATTTAGGTTAATATGGCATGTTAGTATTGATTTAATTAACTTATTTAGAACTAATAATTCTGTTATAATTTTCACAAAAATCAATTACTAAATAGTGTCAAAATTGACAAAAAATTGTTTTTAAAACAAATATTATATTATTAATGGTTATTTTATTCCTAAAAAACTAAGGATATGCAAAATTACTTAGATAAGGTTATATATATTAATAATAAATAACTTGGGGTTCGTTTGGCTTGTTATTGTAAGATTATTAACCTTATAGTGTATGAAAACAAGAAGACACAGTAAAAGTGAAATTATTTAACTTAAAGTTAAATCTAAATGATATGGTCAAAATAGAAGCCTAAACTTGTCTCAATTCTATTGGATGAAAGGATTTCGACCCATACCCACCTTATCTTATAAATAAATAAAATTGGAGATATTAAAAAATGTATATGCCTTTATAATAAAATAATATTTTATGTTTTCCTAAGGTGCCCCTCTCCTCCCTAATAAAAGGGAACCTCCTCCCTATCTTCCTCACACCACTTTGAGCCTTCAAGCTCGGCCAAAACCTGAAAACTTCTCTTCTCAACTTTCCTAGAACCATCCTAGAGGACTTTTACTTCTTCAAAGACCATCTTTAGTTCCCTAAGAGGAGGTTAAGAAGAGGCACTTCAATGAAGCGGTAATGTCCGTTACCGATTCTTTCAACTTTATTTCTTCTTCTACTTCTTCTTCTTTAGTTGTTTCATTATGAAGTAATAACATCAGTATCCCTCATATAATTATATGTTATTATAAGTATTAATCACCCCTATTTCACCATCTATCCATCCTATGGAAAACGAAATCACTGTGCGTGCGTACGTACGGAATACCCTCTCCACACCGTGGTGTAATCTATTTTCAACCACCACCTTACTTGGATGGGTATAATGGTGTAAATAATAACTATATATGATTATTGTAAAGTGATACTAATTATGAAATAGTGTACATAAACTCCAATACAATTCCATGATCATGGGATCGATATCATCGCTCGTGCGTACGTACGGAATACCGTCTCCACGACGCGATGAGATTCATTGTCCAAGTTAACCATTCATGAATGATTATAAAAAATATATAATAAGTAATCATTATATATATGACATAATAATGATACTGGATTTATGTATATATATATGTATGTCATCTACTTAATTCTATTCAATTCAATAAGGAAACGAAAACAATGTTCATGCGTACGTATGACCTACCATCTCCACGAACGGTGTATTTCATTCCATTTATCAATATATCATATATATATATGTATATACTGAATATATATTATATATAAATCATATTTTACATTATGTAATTAAGTAAATCAGGATATAAGTAATAATATCAAGAACAACAAGTCCAAACACGTACGATAAATAAAACGATTTTACCCGAAACACTGCTTTAACACGAAATTTACAAAGGAATGGGAAATATAAAGTCATAAGTGAACCATTTATGACATCATAACAATGAATATAATTCTTTAATAAGTCAATGACATTATTTAAATCATTATACAGGAGGTTCGGATACGTACGAAGCATATCAAACCTAAGGTAAGGGATAACTTTTCCAATCTCGGTTTTATCCGAGATTGTTTATTCGTAAGTATTTTCTGGTGTTATATTTATCATCCATGTCAAAGTTTTATAAAAATGTTTTCATTTATGTTTAAAGTCCATTTTACCCATTTTTTACTTTTACTACATGGTATGTAAGGAATCTATTTTTTTTTGTTTACCATACGTGGTACTTTTTGACTTTTCCGACAAAAGTACGAGGATGATGTTTTTTTAACTTATACGGCGTAAATGGATTTTTACGGTTTCATAATGCCTCATTTTCATGAATATTACTATACAAGATTGCATGATGATTTTCAACAAAACCCTTTTATTTTAAAATTTCATTGAATTTCATGAAAAGAAAATGATTTTGAATAAAAAAGGATATTTTCCTCAAGATTTCATTTCAAGTGTTTTATCAAAACTATTTTCCATCTAAGATGAAATTATTTAAAATGTGTATGTTTCAAGTATAATATCTCTATGATTTACATTGTTTCACTTTTTTTATGATGAAACGATATCCATTCATTTTATATAGATTATGTTATGATTGTATGATGTTTATGAAACCCATTTTTATTCTTTGGGTTATGATGAATGATTTATGTTTATGTTGTGGCACAAATAAGAATGATTTCATTATGAGATGGGTGGGACCTATATCTTCCTCCAATGAATTGGGTAAAGATTTATATCTCATGATATATACATGGCTAGAATGGTATGTTAATCCGGTTCAGTGATACAGGACTGGAACGAGGAGTGAACTTGATTCAGAAAGGGACTTTGTCCACTAAGATGGTCTTGGCACCAATTCCTTGGCTACTATGGAAATCATAACAAGTGCTGAAGGGTTTCCAAAATTACATGATTTATTTCCATGCTATTTTATCAAAATTGATGTTCCTTTATGATATATGACTTATGTACTTCCAAGATTTATGTCTTTGCTCAAGATTTTGATGTTTAGATTTTATGTTCAAGCTTTTGAATTAAAATTTTTATGGATTGTTTTATGTTATCTATGCTTACCCTTACTGAGCATTTGAGCTCACCCTTTTTATGATTTCTTTTCCCGAGGATATAAAGAAAGGTTTTAGGTAAGAAAAAAAAGGGGAAGATCTTTATGGGAGAAGTTGAAGATCTTTCACCATGATTATAAGATTAAATTCCGAGTTTCCAAAGACACTAAACTATTATGGTCCTTGTGCGTCTGTGTTTGTTATGTATTAAGTATTATTCAAAAGTAATGTAATGTCCATGTAAGTCAAGCTTTGGGTCTCTAAAGTTGGTATCAGAGGAAAGGTTTATTCAACCTTTGGAAACTAGGATGCGAGAACTTTAGTGAGATCCCTAGATATATTTCTAAGGTATGTCTAGGGATGTCCCTAAGGTAAAGTATAAGTATAGGTTATAGTCCTAGAATTATGGTAAACATCATAGAATTTAACCTAATATGTTATATGTTGAAGGTAATCCCCCTTGATTATGATTTTGGCCTCTCACACTATTTTTTTGGGTTTTAGAAAATGGCTGGGAACGGGAAGATTCATGATAATGGAGTATATGATGGACAATGGAATGATATTCTTCATGAGAAACCGAATGAAATTGGATCTGGAGGTCCACATATCGTTATTATGCCTAATCAGCAATCTCATAATATGATCAATAATCTCAAATTTGGTAAGTTTCCCGACTCATCTAATAAGAGAAATATGGAGTTTCATGATGGTCATAGAGGAAGGAAAGTTAAATTTCTATCGTGTAAATCATGTGGGAAGAGTCATCAAGGAAAATGTTTCAAAGGAACTGGAAGGTGCTTTGGGTGAGGAAAGGAAGGACACAAATCCAGTAAGTGAAAAGGAAAAGGTTTGGTTAACACCATGGATAATGATAATGGTATTGCTACGACATCAACAATGATGAGATGTTTTAAATGTTGAATGTATGGGAATTATGCAAACCAATTCCCTAAGGGAAAATCTCACGAAGAGAATCAGCATGGTCATATGGGTAGTATTTATGTGGATGATGATGGGGAGACTACAAATGATATATGAGATGAAAGAAGTGTTGAAGCTTGGTCAATGGTTTAAGAAGGTAGTGGAGTGATTGTATGTTTATCAAGAGTTATGTTGTATAGGTAATTTAATGGTACTATGGAATAAGGAATCATCTAGGGATTGTTACACTATTGTTTTTCCTAAAGTATTTGAAAGTATATGTTTAATGGTACTGGTAACCATGAAAGGTTATTCAGATATTTTTGGAAAGAAGATAATATGATCATAATGAATGGATAAGGAGGAAATAATATGTTTGATAGTATTCATGAGCTCATTATTGTTATAAGGACAAAGTGATATCATGGTTTGAGTATACAGAATTTTGGGATTTTGGTATGTCGAAAGAGTTAACTTTTGACAACACTCATGTTTTCACTATGGTTCAATGGGTATTCATTTTTGAAGAGAATACATGATTAAGGCCTTTGAATGTTTGGAACGTGACCAAAAAGACATATGTAATGATATTTGGGGATCAACGATGGTATTAACATTCCTGTTATATGAACTCTCTGGTAATCATTTTCACTATAATATGAGATTGGACATCAGGATTTTGGATAAGCCTAAAGATTGGAATGGATTATGTTGGACAAAAGTTAGTATTGTTTAAGGATATAACTTTTTCGATATTATTTATGGAAAGTTATAATAATGTAGTTTTAGAAAAAGGACAACCTGCAGGATGGGTGACAACCCGTCGTGTCAGACAAGGCTCTGGGAATCGAACCCACAACTTAAGTGCAACATGCCTTTATCACCTACCACTGGCATAGAGGAAGTCCTTATTTAGTAGAAACCTATTTTATTATATTAAGCAGTATGATATATGAAGTATAAGTCCATTTTAGGAACCATATATGATTAATCTCACTATATATGGACTTATGTTTTTTTGATAACATTTTCTAACCTTTTGTTTGAGACAGATGGAATGACCCATCATTCTATCACATGATCTGCTAACACTTTACGAATGAAAGATTCAACTTCATTTCTTTAAGAGTTGAAGTGGAATTTTTCCAAGGAACAACCAACGTTGAGACTGTACCAAAATCAAGAATGTATTTCTTCTAATTCCAATTTCTTCAACTTTAGGGAAATGATCTTGAAAACCAAAAATGTTGTCCTAGTGACCTGATATCTGATGAATCAGATGGTACCTTTGATCATCACAAATCTATGGCTTTGTGATTGTTGTCTTTTTCATAGCCATATTCTCTACCACTCTCCATCAGAACACGATGGTTATATTTCTCTTCTATATCCATATTTTCACCTATGTTCTCTTATGTGGAAACCCAGTGATTAGTTAATTTGGGTAACCATTATGTTTCATACTTTATTTTTTAATGATTGATTTTGGTATTCAATTTTACGATATGGGTTTCTATTAAAGAAAATTTCGAGTAGTAAACCATTTATAACCCCGACGAATTTCGAGGGAAAAATTCATTTTAAGGGGGTAGAATGTAACACCCGAGATTTTTATGATAAATGTTTTGTTTTTATGTTATATACATCATCTAAGGAATATTTCACTACACAAAACACTAGCTTGGCTTTCTTTACACGTAATTGCGACCTTTCTCGATATCTTGTGTCATCTGCAATACCGAGTTTCACTAAACAAAGATATGCTTTTAAAATATAATTAAAACTAGCCATTAAGAATAGTAATAACCACTTTTTGAAAATTTGTAAATTTCATCTTTCAAAATGGACTTCATTTTTTGGATTTGGAATATCAAAATTAGCCTAGGGTGAAATTTTGGTATTTTTCGGAAAACTTTCAATTTTTGATGAATAGTGAAAACACTAGGTTACTATTTAAAAACCAACTTTTTTTTAAATAATTATTTTTTTTATTTAAATTTATTGTAGGTCAAAATTGATACATAATACCTATATAAGTTCAAAGTAATTCATTGGAGTCATTTTATAATAATTTTAGATATATAAAAATTTTATTGAACTTTTCACCGTCTTTTACCCACCTCTTAGGAGAATTTGAAAATTTCCATAAAACTTAATTTTACCGCTTCTGTCAGTGGAATTTTGAAAATCCAAGAGACACGGTTAATATCAAGGACTAAAATGTGGTTAAATGAGAATAAAATAATTTTTGGTGAATGGTAACTTTTTACTTTTTTTACCACGGTTAAAAGTAAATTGGGTAATTAAGGGTAAAAGTGATATTATTATTACCCTAACACATGTCCTAATTCTATTGGATAAATGTAATTCGACCAAAAACAACCTTAGGAATAAAATATGACCATTTAGGCACACTTGGATTATATTAGGACATTTAATATTATTTTATTTAAAGAATAGTTAAAATTGTTAAAATCAAAGTTTAATAACTAAAACATTTTTAATATAGGGTTGTACATAAGATAAATTCGACTATAAATAGTCATTATAAACTTAAAAATATTTCCTACATAATGGTATTTTATATATAATTTTTAGACATTAAATAATTTAATTTATTTATGAAACAATGATGAAGCAGTAATTATCTTATTAATGAAATATTAACATAATTGATGTTATAAATACTCAAATAATTGTAATTTGAGACTTTTTATGAATTAAAATAATTTTCTAGGTTAATATGACATGTTTTTATTGATTTAATTAACTTTTTTCAAACTAATAATTCTGTTATGATTTTCAAAAAAATCAATTACCAAATATTGTCAAAATCAACAAAAATAGTTTTTAAAACAAATATTATATTATTAATTGTTATTTTATTCCTATAAATATAAGGTTCGGCCAAATGACTTAGATAAGGTTATATATATTAATAATAAACAACTTGGGGTTCGTTTGGCTTTTTTTAGTAAGATTATTAACCTTATAGTTAAGAAACAAAGAAGACACGGTAAAAGTAAAATTATTTAACTTGAAGTTAAATCTAAATGATAAGGTTAAAATAGAAGCCTAAACTTGTCTAAATTCTATTGTATGAGATTATTTCGACCCATAACCACCTTATATTAGAAATAAACCAATTTTGATATATTAAAAAACGAATATGACTTTATAATAAAATAATATTTTAAGTTTTCCTAAGGTGACCCTCTCCTCTCTTATAAAAGGGCACCTCATCCTTCTCTTCCTCACACCACTTTGAGCCTTAAATCTCTGCCAAACCCTAACAATTTCTCTTCTCCTCTTTTTATAAACATCCTAGAGGTCTTGGTCTTCTTCAAAGACCATATTTAGTGCCCTAAGAGGAGGTTAAGAAGAGGCGCTTCAAAGAAGAGGTAATGTCCGTTACCGATTCATTAAACATTATTTCTTCTTCTACTTATTCTTCTTTAGTTGTTTAATTATGAAGTAATAACAACAGTATCACTAATATAATTATATGTTATTATAATTATAAAAGAACCCTATTTCACCATCTATCCATCCTACAGAAAACGAAATCACCACGCGTGCGTACGTACGGAATACCGTCTCCACGCCATGGTGTAATATATTTTACACCACCACCTTACTTGGATGGGTATAATGGTGTAAATAATAACTATATATGATTATTGTAAAGTGATATTGATTCTTAAATATTATACATAAACTCTAATACAATTCCACTATCATGGTAATGATATCATCGCTCGTGCGTACGTACGGAATACCGTCTCCATGACACGATGAGATTCATTCTCCATGTTAACCATTCATGAATGATTATAAAGTATATATAACAAGTAGTCATGATATATATGACATAATAATGATACTGGATTTATTTATATATATATGTATGACATCTACATAATTCCATTCAATTCAATAAGGAAACGAAAACAGCGTTCATGCGTACGTATGGCCTACCATCTCCATAAACAGTGTATTTCATTCCATTTATCAATCTATCATATATATATGTATATAATGAATATATATTATATATAAATCATGTTTTATATTCTGGAATTAAGTAATTCAGGATATATGTAATAATATCAAGAACAACAAGTCCAAACACGTACAATAAATAAAATGATTTTACCCAAAACACTGCTTTAACATTGAATTTACAAAAGAACGGGTAATATTAAGTCATAAGTGAACCATTTATGACATGATAACAATGAATATGATTCTGTAATAATTCAATTACATTATTTAAATCATTATACAGGAGGTTCGGATACGTACGAAGCATATCCGACCTAAGGTAAGGGATAACTTTTCCAATCTCATTTTTATCTGAGATTGTTTATTCGTAAGTATTTACTGGGGTTATATTTATCATCCATGTCAAAGTTTTATAAAAATGTTTTCATGTACATTTAATGTCCTTTTTACCCATTTTTTACTTTTACTACATGGTATGTAAGGAATCTATTTTTTTTGTTTACCATACGTGGTACTTTTTGACTTTTCTGACAAAAGTACGAGGAGAATGGTTTTTTAACTTATACGGTGTGAACAGATTTTTTTCGGTTTCATAACCCCTCATTTTCATGAAGCTTTATATATAAGATTGCATTATTATTTTCAAAAAAACCCTTTTCTTTTATTATTTCATGGAATTTTGTGAAAAGATAATTATTTTGAAGAAGAAAGGATATTTTCCTCAAGATTTCATTTCAAGTATTTTATCAAAACTATTTTCCATCTAAGATGACATTATTTCAAATGTGTATGATTCAAGTATAGTGTCTCTACGATTTACATGGTTTCAATTTTTTTATGATGAAATGATATCCATTTGTTTTATATGGATTATGTTATGATTGGATGATGTTTATGAAACCCATTTTTATTCTTTGGGTCATGATGAATGATTTATGTTTATGTTGTGGCATAAGTAATAATGATTTCATTATGAGATGGGTGGGACCTATATTTACCACCAATGCATTGGGTAAAGATTTATATCTCATGAGATAGACATGGCTGGAACAGTATGTTAATTTGGTTCAGTGATACAGGACTGGAACGAGGAGTGAACTCGATTCAGAAAGGGACTTTGTCCACTAAGATGGTCATGGCAGCAATGCCTTGGATACTATGGAAATCATAACAAGTTATGAATGGTTTCCACAATTACATGATTTATTCCCATGATATTTTATCAATATTGATGTTCCTTTATGATATTTTCCTTATGTACTTCCAAGATTTATGTCTTTGCTCACGATTTTGATGTTTAGATTTTATGTTCAATATTTTGCATTCAAATTTTTATGGATTGTTTTATGTTCTCTATGCTTATCCTTACTGAGCATTTGAGCTCACCATTTTTATGTTTTCTTTTCCCCGGGATATAAACAAAAGGTTTTAGGTAAGAAAAAAAAGGGGAAGATCTTTATGGGAGAAGTTGAAGATCTTTCACCACGATTAAAAGATTAAATTCCGTGTTTCAAAGACACTAAACTATTACGGTCCTTGTGCATCTGTGTTTGTTATGTATTAAGTATTATGCAAAAGTAATGTAATTTCCATGTACGTCAAGCTTTGGGTCTCTACAGTTGGTATCGGAGGAAAGGTTTAGTCAACCTTTGGAAACTAAGATGCGGGAACTTTAGTAAGATCCCTAGAGATATTTCTAAGTAATGTCTAGGGATGTCCCTAAGGATAAGTATAAGTATAGGTTATAGTCCTATAATTATGGTAACGATAATAGAATTTAACCTAAGATGTTGAATATTGAAGGTAATCCCCCTTGATTATAATATTGGCCTTTCACACTATTATTTTGGGTTTTAGAAAATGGCTGGGAACAGGAAGATTCACGATAATGGAGGATATGATGGACAATGGAATGATATTTTTCATGATCAACAGAATGAAATTGGATCAGGATGTCACATATCGTTATTATGCCTAATCAACAATATCAAAATATTATCAATAATCTCAACTTTGGTAAGTTTCCCAACTCAGCTAATAAGAGAAAGCTGGAGTTTCATGATGATCATAGAGGAAGGGAAGTTCAATTTCTATCATGTAAATCACGTTGGAAGAGGCATCAAGGAGAATGTTTCAAAGTAAGTAGAAGATGATTTGGGTGTGGAAAGGAAGGACACAAATCTAGTAAGTGCAAAGGAAACGGTTTGGTTAACACCATGGATAAGGATAATGGTATTGCTATGACATCAACAACGATTAGATGTTTTAAATGTTGAAGGTATGGGCATTATTAAAACCAATGCCCTAAGGGAAAATCACATGAAGAGAATCAGCATGGTCATATGGGTAGTATTTATGTGGATGATTATGAGGAGACTACAAATGATATATGATATAAAATAAGTATTGAAGCTTGGTTAATGGTTTAAGAAGGTAGTAGAATGATTGTATGTCTATCAAGAGTTATGTTGTATATGTAATTTATTGGTACTATGGAATAAAGAAACATCTAGGGATTGTTACACTATTTTTTTCCTAAAGTATTTGAAAGTATATGTTGAATGGTACTAGTAACCATGAAAGGTTATTCAGATATTTTTGGAAAGAAGATGATATGAACATAATGAATGAATAAGGAGGAAATAATATGTTTGATAGTATTCATGATCTCATGATTGTTATAAGGATTAAGTGATATCATGATTTGAGTATAAAGAATTTTGGGATTTTGGTATGTGGAAAGAGTTAAATTTTGACAGCACTCATGTTTTCACTAAGGTTCAATGGGTAGTCATTTTTCAAGAGAATACATGATTAAGGCCTTAGAATGTTTGGAATGTGACCAACAATAAATATCTTATGATATATGGGGATCAACGATGGTATTAACATGCTTGTTATATGAACTCTCTGGTAATAATTTTCACTATAATATGAGATCGGACAACAGGATTTTGGATAAGCCTAACGATTGGAATGGATTATATTGTACAAGAAGTTAGTATTGTTTAAGGCTATAACTTTTTCGATATTATTGAAGAAAAGTTATAATAATTTAGTTTTATAAAAAGGGAAACCTGCAGGACGGGTGACAACCCGTCACATCGGACAAGGCTGTGGGAATCGAACCCACACCAGAAGTGCGACATGCCTTTATCACCTACCACTGGCCTACAGGAAGTCCCTGTGTAGTAGAAACTAGTTTTATTATATTAATCAGTATGATATATGAAGTATAAGTCCATTTTAGGAACCATATATGGTTAATCTCACTATAGATGGACTTATGTATTTTTGATAACTTTTTCTAACCTTTTGTTTGAGATAGATGGAATGACCCAATATTCTATCATAGGATCTGATAACACTTCACGAATGACAAATTCAACTTCATTTTTTAAGAGATTAAGTGGAAATTGTCCAAGGAACGACCAACGGTGAGACTGTACCAAAATCAAGAAAGTATTTCTTCTAATTCCAATTTCTTCAACTTTAGGGAAATGATCTTGAAAACCAAAAATGTTGTCCTAGTGCCCTTATATCCGATGAATCAGACGGTACCTTAGATCATCACAAATCTATGGCTTTGTGATTGTTGGATTTTTCATATCCATGTTCTCTTAAAGAAACTTTCGAGTAGTAAACTATTTATAACCCCAACGAATTTCGGGGGGCGGAATTCATTTTAAGGGGGGTAGAATGTTACACCAGAGATTTTTATGAGAAATGTTTTGTTTTTATGTAATATAAATAATCAAATGAATCTTTCACTACACACAACACTAGCTTTTCTTTCTTTACACGCAATCACGACCTTCCTTGATAGCTTGTTTCGTATACAATACCGAGTTTCACTAAGCGACGATATCCTATTAAAATATTATTAAAACTAACCGTTATGAATAGTAATAACCACTTTTTGAAATTTTGTAAATTTAATATTTCAAAATGGACTTCATTTTTGGATTCAGAATATCAATATCAGCCTAGGGTGATATTTTGGTATTTTTCTGAAAACATTCAATTTTTGATGAATAGTGAAAACACTAGGTTACTATTTAAAAACCAACTTTTTTTAAAATAATTATTTACTTTATTTAAATTTATTTTAGGTAAAAATTGATACATAAGACCTATATAAGTTCAATGTAATTCATTGGAGTCATTTTATAATAATTATAGATATATAAAAATTTTATTGAACTGTTTACCGTCTTTTACCCACCTCCTAGGAGAATTTTCAAATTTACATAAAACGTAATTTTACCAATTCTGTGAGTGGATTTTTGAAAATCCAAGAGACACGGTTAATATCAAGGACTTAAATGTGGTTCAATGAGATGAAAATAATTTTTTGTGAATAGTAACTTTTTACATTTTTTTACCACGGTTAAAAATAAATAGGGTAATTAAGAGTACAAATGATATTATTATTACCCTAAAACATGTCCTAATTCTATTGGATAAGTGTAATTAGACCAAAATAAACCTTAGGAATAAAATATGACCATTTAGGCCCACTTGGATTAGATTAGGACATTTAATATTATTTTATTGAATGAATAGTTAAAATAGTTAAAATCAAAGTTTAATAACAAAAACATTTTTAATATAGGGTTATAAATAAGATAAATTCGACTATAAATATTAATTAGAAAGATAAAAATATTTCCTACATAATGGTATTTTATTTATAATTTTTAGACATTAAATAATTTAATTTATTTATGACACAATGATAATGCAGTAATTATCTTATTAATGAAATATTAACATAATTGATGTTATAAATTTCAAATAAACGTAATTTGAGACTTTTTATAAATTCAAATAATTTTATAGGTTAATATGACATGTTATTATTGATTTAATTAACTTTGTTCGAACTAATCATTCTGGTATGAGTTTCACAAAAATCAATTACCAAATTGTGTCAAAATTGACATAAAATAGTTTTTTAAAAAAATATTATATTATTAATTGTTATTTTATTCCTAAAAATCTATGGTTTGTCCAAATGACATAGATAATGTTATATATATTAATAATAAACAACATGGGGTTCGTTTGGCTCGTTATAGTAATATTATTAACTTTATAGTGTAATAAAACAAGAAGACCCGGTAAAAGTAAAATTATTTAACTTAAAGTTAAATCTAAATGATAAGGTTAAAATAGAAACCTAAACTTGTTTAAATTATATTGGATGAGAGGATTTAGACCCATCCCAACCTTATATTCTAAATAAATCAATTTGGAGCTATTAAAAACCAAATATGACTTTATAATAAAATAATATTTTACGTTTTCCTAAGGTGCCCCTCTCCTCCATTATAAAAGGGCACCTCCTCCCTTTCTTCCTCACACCATTTTGAGCCTTCAATCTCGGCCAACCCCTGTTAATTTATCTTCTAAACTTTCCTAGAAACATCCTAGAGGTCTTTTTATTCTTCAAATACCATCTTTAGTGCCCTAAGAGGAGGTTAAGAAGAGGTGCTTCAAGGAAGAGGTAATGTCCATTACCGATTTTTTCAACATTATTTCTTCTTCTACTACTTCTTCTTTAGTTGTTTCATTATTAAGTAATAACATAAGTATCACCAATATACTGATATTTTTTTATAAGTATGAAACAACCCTATTTCACCATCTATCCATCCAACGGAAAATGAAATCACAGCGCGTGCGTACGTACGGAATACCGTCTCCACGCCGTGGTGTAATCTATTTTCCACCACCACCTTACTTGGATGGGAATAATGTTATAAATAATAACTATATATGATTATTTTAAAATGATATTGATTCTGAAATAGTATACATACACTTCAATACAATTCCATGATCATGGGAATGATATCATCGCTCGTGCGTACGTACGGAATACCGTCTCCACGACGCGATGAGATTCATTCTCCATGTTAGCCATTCATGAATGATTATAAAACATATATAATAAGTAACCATGACATATATGACATAATAATGATACTGGATTTATTTATATATATATATGTATGTCATCTAATTAATTCCGTTCAATTCAATAAGGAAACGAAAACAGCGTTCATGCGTACGTACGGTCTACCGTCTCTATGAATGGTGTATTTCCTTCCATTTATCGATCTATCATATATATATGTATATAATGAATATATATTATATATTAATATTTTTTTACATTCTGGAATTAAGTAAATCAGGATATAAGTAATAATATCAAGAACAACAAGTCCAAACACATATGATAAATAAAACGATTTTACCCAAAATGCTGCTTTAACATGGAATTTACAAAAGAACGGGTAATATAAAGTCATAAGTGAACCATTTATGACATCATAATAATGAATATGATTATTTAATAAGTCAAAGACATTATTTAAGTCATTATACAGGAGTTTAGGATACGTACGAAGCATATCAGACCTAAGATAATGGATAACTTTTCCTATCTTGTTTTTATCTGAGATTGTTTATTCGTAACTATTTACTGGGGTTATATTTATCATCCATGTAAAAGTTTTATAAAAATGTTTTCATGTATTTTTAAAGTCCTTTTTACCCATTTTTACTTTTACTACATGGTATGTAAGGAATCTAGTTTTTTTTTGTTTACCATATGTGGCACTTTTTGACTTTTCCGACAAAAGTACGAGGAGAATGTTTTTTTAACTTATACGACGTGAACAGATTTTTATGGTTTCATAACACCTCATTTTGATGAAGTTTCCTATACAAGATTGCATGATTATTTTCAACAAAACCCTTTTATTTTAAAATTGCATGGCATTTTGTGAAAAGAAAATGATTTTGAAGAAGAGAGGATATTTTCCTCAAGATTTTATTTCAAGTGTTTTATCAAAACTATTTTCCATCTAAGATGACATTATTTTAAATGTGTATGAAACCCATTTTATACTTTGGGTAATGATGAATGATTTATGTTCATGTTGTGGCACAAGTAAGAATGATTTTATTATGAGATGGTTGAGACCTATATCTCCCTCCAATGCATTTGGTAAAGATTTATATCTCATGAGATAGACATGGCTAGAATTGTATGTTAATCCGGTTCAGTGATACAGGGATGGAATGAGGAGTGAACTCGATTCAGAAAGGGACTTTGTCCACTAAGATGGTCCTGGCAGCAATGCTTTGGATACTATGGAAATCATAACAAGTGCTGAATGGTTTCCACAATTACATGATTTATTCCCTTGCTATTTTATCAAGATTGATGTTCCTTTATGATATATGCCTTACTTACTTCCAAGATTTATGTCTTTGCTCATGATTTTGATGTTTAGATTTTATGTTCTATCTTTTTCATTCTAATTTTTATGGATTCTTTTATGTTCTCTATGCTTACCCTTACTGAGCATTTAAGCTCACCCTTTTTATGTTTTCTTTTCCCCAAGATATAAAGAAATGTTTTAGGTAAGAAAACAAAAGGGGAAGATCTTTGTAAGAGAAGTTGAAGATCTTTCACCATGATTAGAGGATTAAATTCCGAGTTTCCAAAGACACTAAACTATTATGGTCCGTGTGCATCTGTGTTTGTTATGTATTAAGTATTCCACAAAAGTAATGTAATGTCCATGTACGTCAATATTTGGGTATCTACATGATAGGAGTAACTCATTCAAGCTTATGTTTTGTCCAACAATCCTTGAATGATGCGTGATTAGATTTACACCCAAATAGATGTCGTTGTTAATGCCTTTAAAATCTCACCGCTAGCTATTTATGTTGGAATTTTTATGATTTATAATGCTATGTGTTTAGTTAATAAGGTTTTCCTTATGAATTTTACATTCTTTCATACTTGGGGGAGATTGTTTAGTCAATATGGTTACTTTATGACTTTACAATTCCTTCTTGTATTGAAAATCACAAACACTTATCTCAAGGCAAATATTTTTTTTACCCTTTGTTTTACTTCTATAACGAAAAATTTCCTTCCACAAGGAAATTTGTCCTTACCGTGTTTTTAGTGTTCATATCATAATTTTTCTTTGTGTAAAATTCAGTTTGTAACCAAAACCCGAGAATCCTATAATTACTTAGATATAAAGAATTCTGTTTTGGACTTGAATTCTCAGAATTCTGGTTATGAACTCTTATGAGCTCTAACTCCAAGTTCTCTGAATTCAAACTCCGAAGTCTTCTGAGTTCTAACTCCGAATTCAGAATACGAACTCTGGTTATGAAATCTCTTAAGTTCTGACTCCAAATTCTTAATACAAATTCTGGTTACGAACTCTTTCAAGTTCTAACTCATAGTTCTGTAAATTCAGTCTCCAAAATCTTCTGAGTTCTGACTCCGAATTCTGAATACGAATTCTGGTTATGAACTCTTCTGAGTTCTGACTCTGAGTTTTGAATATGAATTCTAGTTATGAAGTCTTCTGAGTTCTGACTCTGAATTCTCATGAACTCTAACTGTGAACATTGTAAGTTCTGGTTCCAAATTCTTGTGAATCCAGATTCCAAATTTCTTTAAAATTCAGACTCCAAAATTCTATACAGTTCATGTTCCGAATTCCTAGAAAATAAAATCAAAATATCCTTATATTATAGACTCCAGATTCATTTTTTTGTTAGAATCTGAACATTCATTTTCTTACATTCTAAAAATTGGATTTTAGTTATGTGACCATGTTTTTTCTTACACTTGTTTCTGTTATAAAATGATGTCATGCATTCAGTTACTAACTAACCATTGTTTGAGTGACACATGTACAGGTCCCTCCGAAATTCGAGGGAAAATATGACTGTTGGAGGAAGGAACTGACTGTTGAAGTCATGCCTATAAATAAGATATCATTTGAAAGAGCTCACAACTTTGATGAACTAGTTGATCAATCTAGAGATTACATGATATTGAAGTGATTTCTAGATAGAGATACATTCATTTCTTTGTGCGTACTAAAATTCTTGTTCAAATTTTCTTTGTGCAACTTTGATTGTTGTTGTGTTCAATCGAGGGCTTCTGGGGATAGGAAGACAGAGGTTCCGAATACCATGAAGTTAAGGGCTTCCTTGATGAGGAAGACAGAGGTGTCGACTACCTTGAAGTTGAGTGCTTGCGGGGATAGCAAGTCAGACTCAAATCTTTGTATCGAGGGCTTACCCAGGTGTGGGTAAGACAGAATTTTTTGGAAGTATAAATCAAGGGACCTTTATCCAAGGTTGTTGGATACCCTTCTCTTTGGGTTAAAAGATTTACTACTTGTTACTTGTTTTGTTAAAAGATTTCCGCTGCATTTTTATTGTTGAGGAAAGTATAACTATCTTATACTTCCTTATACTTGTACTCTGATTTAGTAAGATTCTATACGATTTAAGGTAGAATCTTCATCATTGTAAACATTCATTAAGTTTCATTTCTGTATCCATCTTTTCTGGATTCACTTTCTCAGAATCACATTTCCGGAATCAAGCAAGTGTGTAGAACTAGAGGTTTTTTGAATTACCTTGTTTAACATTGTTAAACAAAACCATCTTTAAAATTTCCAAAAGAATTTTTTAAAGTATAAAATTCACCCTCTCTTTTATCTTGAGAATCATTAGATAATCTAGAAAATTTCTCTTTTGTTTTTGTCCGACATTTGGTATTATAGAGTATGTCATACTCACATACCATCTCATCAATTTGTATCAGTGCATTGGTTCAATCTGATTTAATCTCACAATTAGATTCCAAAGATAATTCATTTCATTCTTTTCCAGAATCATCTTTTTCAGACTCGAATATTTCAGATTCATTTTCTTAGAGATACTCTTTTTCTAAATTTTCATTGCTTAGGATTATTTTCCTTGTTTACAAACTTTTTCTACTAACATTTTTTTTGGAATGTTTTTTTCTATAAGATTCCAGGAATCAATGTTGGTTCCATAGACAATCTCAATCCAACTAGACCACCTATTTTTTATGGAAATGATTATGAATATTGGAGAGACCGCATGAAGACATTCATTATCAATAATGGTGTTGATAATTTTGTTATGCTTATTGGAGGATATAAAATCCCGAACAAGGAAGTTAGTACTTTCACCAATCAAGAGAAGAATGAATATCAACTGAATTATAAGGTACACTATACATTGATTTACTCCATGACTAGAAATATATATAGCCAAATTTCATCTTGTGAAGCATCAAATTGTATTTGGAATAAACATTAAGTTACACACTTTGAAACATCCAATGTTATTGAAACTAGAAGAGCTGTGCTTAGAGCTGAATATCATGGTTTTTTCTTTCCTTATGGAGAACCCATATTTAAGGTGAAACAACAATTCATGACTATTGTGAATAGTTTACAATCCATGGGTGAGAAAGGATTATATGATGATGATATTGTTAATAAGATCATAGACATCATGCCCAATGAATGGGAATCTAAGAGGACCACTATTGATGAGAATAGAACGGTTAATCCGATTTCTCTTGATGAACTTTTTGGAAATCTTCTTCAACATGAGACTAGAATGAAGAGAGATGATGATAACATTAAGAAGAATAATTCGAAAGGTAGTGTTTCTTTTACTACAACTTCAAATCATAAGAAAGCTAAGACTCTTGATAGGATTACCAGATCTTAGTCTAAAAAGGTTGTTATCCAATCTGAATCTAGTAGAAGTGAATCCTCAGAGAATGAATTAGCGAATCTTGCTCAAATAATGAACAAGATAGTTGGATAGAGGAACATTCAATCTAGATACAAGAATAAATAAAGGAAAGATAAGAAAGAATTTGAAGTTATATGTTATGAATGCAAGAGAGATGGACACATAAGACCTGATTGTCCTATACTCAAGAGAAAATAAAGAAAGGAAAATAATTCTAAGAGAAATAGAAACAAGTACTATAAGGCTAAATCTATGAAATTTTTGAAAGCTAATGACACATGGAGTTCCAGTGGTGGTGATTCATCAGTTGAATCTTCCGATTATGAATCTTTTGGACAGAAGAATCTTGGTCTAATAGCGAGACTACCTATTGAAAATAATTGTTTAATAGCTAAGGTACACAATTATAAATCCACAACCAATGTGTATTTAAATTAAAATTATTGTAATGATAAATATTATAACTCTTCTGATGAAGAATATTTTTCTAATTAAGAAAATATTATACCTAACTATGAAGAAGTTTCTTGGTTTACCGAACTCCATGTGATTGAGAACTCAAAACTCATGAAAAAACTTGATAAGGAAAAATCTAGGAAAACTATTCTTACTAAGGAAATATCAGATCTTTCTAAAGATCTTAATAAGAAATTTTTTTATTTCAAAATTATTTAAAAAAATCTTGAGGTATTAAATTCCGAACAGAATAAACATTCTAAGGATCTAGAAAATGAAATTTCTAAGAAAAATGTTTTCGAGCCCAACTCTAGTTCAAAATAAAATGTTTTAGAAGACAAGAACATGGTTATCAAAATGAAATAAGAATTTTTTTCCTTGAGGAAGTGTTTTTCAAACTTTACCTTAGGTAAGGAAAATTTTGATAAGATGTACTCTCAAATCCGACCTCTAAGGAATAGTTCTTGTTTTGGTTATTCTAGTTCTAAACCTGTTTTTAGTAACAATTATTTTATTCCTCAAAGTGCCCCATTATTTACTCAGTGTCAATGTGGTGGACACTGGGAAAAACTATTCCTTAAACAAAACCTAGTCTTTAGGATTTCATAAAGTCTATTTTTTAAGAAAATGTGGGTGCCTAAGATTTTTCTTTATAAGAATTCCGAATCAATGAAAGTTTATATTCCAAAAACCTAATTTTTTCTTATGTTCAAGAAAATAGAGAAAGTACCAACAGAAATACATGGTACACGGATAGTGTATGATCCTGATATATGACTGTTAACAAAAACTATTTTGAAAACAATATCAAGACGAAA
The DNA here is from genome assembly GCA_963277665.1 of Viscum album. Classification (NCBI taxonomy): domain Eukaryota; kingdom Viridiplantae; phylum Streptophyta; class Magnoliopsida; order Santalales; family Viscaceae; genus Viscum; species Viscum album. Next base: position 1,272,259,819 of record OY728164.1, on the reverse strand, counting down.
GGAGGAAAAGAAAATTTCTGAGATAATGCTCAGGGAGAAATTATTGGTATAGCTAACCTAGTTCTTCTTGGAAAAAATTTGATTTAAAATGTTTTATTTGTTGACAGTCTTAAGCACAACCTCATTAGCATAAGTCAATTGTGTGATAAAGGTTACCTTGTGAATTTTAGGAATGACAAGTGCCTAGTACACAATTCCAAGGAATACTTTATTCTTTCTTCCAAGAGGCAAGAGAATGTTTACACACTAAACATAGAAGACCTTTGGAGCCAAAGAATACCATGCCTTAGTGAAATGGAGGATCATTCTTGGTTATGAAATAGAAGGTTAGGACAATATAACCTTAATAACTTATGAAAACTTTCTAAGAAAAGATTAGTTAAGGATCTACCAGAGCTTAGATTTGATTCCTCAAAAGTTTTGTGACCCTTGTCAATATGGAAAGAAACTTAAATAAAGTTTTAAATCGGTCGGTGAAGTATCAACTACTGATGCATTACAGTTAGTGCATATGGATCTCTTTGGTCTTACACAAATTGAAATCATTGGAGGCAAGTATTATGTATTTTTGTTAGTTGATGATTACACTAGATTTACGTCGGTCTATTTTCTAGCAAAGAAGTCTGAAGATTTTTCTTATTTAAAAATAATTAGATCCCATGTTAAAAATGAGAAAAGACTTCCATTTAAAACTATTCATAGTGATCATTTTAGGGAATTTAAAAATTCTGATTTTGAATCTTTTTATAGTAGAAAAGGCATTACTCATAACTTCTCAGCACCTAGAACTCCTCAACAAAATGGTGTTGTCGAAAGAAGAAATAGAATTATTCAAGAGATAACTAGAACCATGTTAAGTGAGTATTCTGTAGAAAAACAATTTTGTTCTAAAGTTATAAGTATTGCTTGTTATACTATAAATCGAGTTTTAATTAGACATTTTCTTAATGAAACTCCTTATGAGTTATGGAATGGTAGAAAACCAAGTCTTTCCTACATTAATGTTTTTGGTTGCAAGGTATTAATTCTTAATTCTAAAGATAATCTACATAAATTGTCACCAATATCTAATAAAGGAATTTTCTTAGGCTACTCCACAACTTCTAAGTCTTATAGAGGTTTCAATAAAAACACTTGTACTGTTTAAGATACTGTACATGTGAAATTTGATGAAACTGATTTTTTTGTTTTTAAACAACCCCAACCTACATCTTTGGATGTGTTTTCAAAAACTAATTTTAAACATGTGTTAGAAGATATTTTTGATAAGGAAAATATCCAAGAAGATACTTCTGAAAAATTTACCCCAGAATATTTCCTACCATATGTTGAATAACAGGATTTAAAAAACCCAAATCAGGTGTTTCTAAAGAATCATACCAGTGATAATATCATTGGAGATGTGAATAAACCTGTAAGGACTATAAGTTCCTTAAGAAATGAAGTAGAACATCTAGCATTCCTTTACAAATTAGATCCAAAAATCACTAATGAAGCTTCAGATGATGATGATTGGATTAAATCCATGCAAGATGAACTAAATTAATTTGAATGGAATAAAGTCTGGACCTTGGTTGAAAAGACCTAAGGAAACTTCTATTATTGGAGTAAAATGAGTCTTCAGTAATAAGTGTGATGAAAATGGAATCATTGTAAGAAATAAACATAGATTAGTTGCTAAAGTCTATAATCAACTGGAAGGAATATAATATGATGAATCTTATTCTCCAGTATCTAGACTTGAATCTATTTGTATCTTATTTGACTTTTTAGAATTCTTCAATTTCAAACTTTTTGAAATGGATGTGAAATGTGCTTTCCCTAACCGTTCTGTTCAAGAGGAATCCTTTGTTGAACAACCTCTTGGTTTTTAAGATACAAAACGTCCTGATCATATTTTTAGACTTACCAAAGCTTCGAATAGACTTAAACAAGAACCTAGATCTTGGTATGGTAGACTTATAGGATTTTTTCTTCAAAATAATTATGTTAAGGGAAATGTAGATCCAACCCTTTTTATGAAGAAAGAAATGAAAAATGTTTTGATTGTCTAAATTTATATTGATGACATTATATTTGTTTCAACTCAGTAATCTTTAACTGATTCCTTTGTGGATCTATTGAAATTAGGGTTTGAAATGAGTATGATGGCTGAGTTAACATTTTTCCTTGGTTTTCAAATTTCTCAAAAACCAAAAGGAATCTATAAATCACAACATATTTATATTAAAGATCTTCTTAAAAAGTATGGATTTAAAAAAAACTAAGAGTATAAGTACTCCAATTGGTACCTCAAACACACTTGATCTATATGAAGCTGGGAAACCAATAGATCAAACATCTTTTAGAGGTATGATAGGAAGTTTACTTTTATTGACATCTAGTCATCCAGACTTAATGTTTTCAGTATGCTTATGTGCAAGATATCAATACAATCCTTTGGAATCTCATTTAAAGAAAGTGAAACAATTATTTTTCTACTTAAAGTGAACCATGGATTTAGGACTCTTTTATACTTCTGTAAATGATTTTGTTTTAAAATGTTTTTCGGATGCTAACTTTGGTGGATGTAGAGTGGATAGAAAAATTACATCCTAAACATGTCATTTCTTACTAGATTCATTAGTTTCTTCATCATGCACGAAGAAACACTCAGTAGCACTTTCCACTGCTGAAGCAGAATATGTAGCAGCTAGAAGTTGTTGTGCTCAACTATTGTGGATGCAAAACACACGCACAGACTATGGTATGAGTTCTACCAAAACACAAATTTTGTGTAATAATAAAAGTGCCATTTCCCTTAGTAAAAACCATGCACATCACTCTCATGAAAAACACATAGATATTAGGCATCACTTTCTTAGAGATTATACACAAAATGGAGATATCATTCATCAATTTATCAGAATGTAAGATCAACTTGCTGATATTTTCAAAAAAATCCTTACTCTCTGACAGATTTTAATACATTAAACTGAATTTTGGAATGATAACTGTAATGTAATATTACATGTTAACTTCTTGTCGAACAAATCTTCTTATAGTAATATACTCCTTTTCATAGGGAGAGTACATTTGTTTGTTAAATTTTCAAATGTTTTCGTTGTGATGTTTTTCAAAAAAAAACATAATCATGTTTTCAAAAATTTTTATAATGAAGTTTTCAAAAATATTCGTAATGAAGTTTTCAAAATTTTTTGGAATGAAGTTTTCAAAATTTTTCGTGATGAAGATTTCAAAATATTTCGTAATGAAGTTTTCAAAATTTTTCGTTATGAAGTTTTCAAAATTTTTTATGATGAAGTTTTCAAAATTTTTTATAATGAAGTTTTCAAAAATTTTCGTAATGAAGTTTTCAAAAATTTTCGTAATGAAGTTTTCAAAAAATTTTGTAGTGAATTTTTTCATGTTTTTTGTAATGATGTTTTTCATGTTTTTCGTAATGATGTTTTTCATATTCAAAATTTTCATAATGAAGTTTTTCGTACTAAAGATATTCGTAATGAAAGGTTTCATACTCAATTTTTTTTCCTTTTTGTAATAGAGTTGTTTTTTCATAGTAACTTTTTTTCAGAATATAAAAGTTCATCAAGAATAATTTTTTCCTTAATACGAATAATCTTCCTAGAAATCTGAAAGGTATGAATCTTTCTTGAGTTTTCTTAGTCACCTTTTACTTGCTGGTACTGTCTTTTGTTTTTAATTTTTTTTTCTCGAATTCTAGTTTCCTTAAATCTGAATGTTTTCCTTTACAAATATCAAAAGATCGGATCCTACCAAATTTACCATGCGACTATCATATTAATTGTCAGATCTAAATAGAAGATTTACCAACCATTGTATTGTGTTTGGATGGTCAATCGTCGCATCAACGCCTATATAAATGTCCCCCCGAAGGGTTATCCCACATTGATTTCAAGCCTTTTCATGTTCAAGCTTTTCCCCTCTTTCAAAATCCCATTCCAAACCTCTCAAGTATTTCTCTAATCCTAATGTCTGGTGAAGTTCCTTCTGAAGAGATGTCTTCTGTCAAGCCGATTGTGGAGTGAAAAGTATACAGATAAAGGTCGGCGCATCCGAATTTCTTCAACAAGGATGAATCCATTATCTCCATGAACATCAAGCTTAATGGATGGGAAAGTGCTTCCATTTTGAAGTAAGGGGATCAAGACTTGGTGTATCCAGATCTACATATTGAGTTCTATGAGTTGGTTAGTTTCTTGAAGGAAGAAGAGAGAGATACGTTTTCATTTAATAGTTATAAAAAAACCTATGCCCTTTCATACAACAAGGCTGCAAGCTTGGTGGGGATGTCTTATGAAGGGGAAGTTGAGTTCTATTCCCACAGGCTACCAGATGTTCAAGGATGTTTTGTAAAGGTAAAAGCTATAGAGTGTCTTGGACTTTCAGATTTCAAGAATTCATAGATTTTTCATTTGTCTATAAATAATCGGATCCTTGTGTTATGGGTTCAAGGGTTTATCATTCCGAGGAAGGGTGACAAAGACACGATGAAGAAGAGTGATATGTATATCTTGGATTTTTTGGTAAATCTATGGAAGATCAATATGATGAAGCATATTCTCATTAAGATAGAGAATATCAAGAATGAGGACTTGAAAGGTTAGATTATTATGTACCTGACCATTTTTTCCAAGATTATTGTTCGGTGCTTGGAGTCCTTTAGAATCCCTTGCAGTTCAATGTTGAGAAATTTAGAAGTTATTCTAATAAATGATGATACTCTCAAGAGGATTAAAGTTGGCTTATCTAAGGAGATAGGATAATTCTATGACTTACCTGAGGAAGAGCCTGAAGCTACTCCAAAGGAACAAGAGGTTCCTGAACCATCGAAAAAAGGATGAAAGAAGAGGAAGTTGAAGGAAGTGGTAGAAGAAGGAAAAATATCAGAAGCTAAAGGAACTCAATCCACACCTCCCAAGCCAAAGAAGTAGAAATATAATCCAGATGATGTTTTAACCAAGTGGGGATAAGACAAAAAGAATCAGAAGGAAGGAGATCCACAGTTTGGGTTGGATTTTGCAGAGGCCAAAGCATTGAAAGAGAAGGCAACCGATGAGCTTGAGAAGCAAGCTAAGGAAAAGAAGTTAATGAAATTTTTTTCTGAGGCTGAAATTTTTCAATCCCTTCTGAGGGATACTGAAATAGTATCTGAGAATATCCTAGTACCGATATAGTTTTTGGTTAAGCCCTTACCTGAGACTCCGAGGAAGAAGATTATGACTCCAAAAAAAGTATAAGAGAAGGTTGTTGAAGACAAGGAAGCTGTCGAAGAAGTGGAAAAAGAAGAAAGTAGTAGTGGCACTGAAGATCTTATTAATCAAGTTGAATATTATCATGAAAAGAAAACCTCTTCCAAGAAGATATCAATCCAAACTTCTGAAGCATAGTATTCAAAGCTCCCAACTCCTAGGAAGTATGAGGATGGTGAACATGAGAAGGGTTTAGAAGAAGTTAATAAATAGTATAACGAGGAAACATATAATCATCACATTATTTACCTAGAGTACATCAAGGATAGAGCCGAGAAGGAGAAGGTTGATGAAGATAGAATTGTTCAGTTATCTGACAGTGAACATGAGTCTCTAGATGAAGAAGCTGTTCCGAGAACCAATAAGGGCAAACATGTGGTTGTTGATACCCCTACCAAAGTTTCTTTAAGAAAGAAGAAAGATGGTGGATTTTTTAAGAGGAATCTTGTTGAGTTAGAGGAAGAACCATCACCAAGAAAAGTGTCAGATTCAAAATCCTCAGCTCTGGGACATTATTTTTTCATTCAATCACTGATGAAGCTTGTTGACACCATTCCAATCTTTGCAACCATTGACTCCATACGTGAGATACTCTAACATAGCTTGAATAAAAAATCAGATTCTGTATCCATGGTGATGGATAACTATGTAATGATTTAGGATTATTATAAGAACTTTCGTATCAACTACGATGGCCACAAAAAATCTTGTAAGAAAGTGGTCAGATGGTCAAATAATATAGTTGAAAATTTGAGAGAGCTTGATGAGTTACAAGATGATGTTAAGGAAAATTTTTATACACAAGATAGAAAAAATAAAGGATCTCAAAAATAGCTTTGAAGAAAATCTAAATCTTGAGCAGAATACTCGGATTCAGGAGGTTAAGGATATGAATGGGAAGTTGTACTTTGTTTCTCAAAGCCGGAATAGAGAAAGGGATCTACAGATCAAGATTGAAGAGAAGCTAGTGAAGAAAGATAACTTATTGAAGACATAGGTAGAGGTTCTGAAGGATCAGGATGATAGGATTAAAGAATTAGAGAAGAAAGCAGAGGAAGATCACAATGAGCTAAAGAAGCTGAAAATCATTGGAAAAAAATTCATACACAAGGAAAGTGAAGGAAAATAAATCCGATATTTTGTAGTATTTTTTTTTCCATGTACAAATTCTTCATATATTAATGAAATTGTGGTTACTCATTTTTGTTTGGATGTTTTTACTAATATTTCAGGTACCATATTTTTTTCCATTCCCTCAAACTCTTTTTGAAAATCACAAAGGGGGAGAAGGAAAAAGAATTCTAAGTAAAGAAGAAATATCCCTAAGGGAGAGTTTATCTAAGGGGGGGTTTTCATTATAGAGATTTCCATACTCAATATAATAAAAAATCTCATTCAAGAAATCTAGAATATGATCCTTAGTGTTCCAAAGCCTAAGGGGGAGTTAGTTGTATTCCTATTTGCTAATTTGAAAAGGGAGATAATTTTTATTTCAAAATATAGAAAAAAATTTCTAAGTCCTTATATTCTTTTTTTCTAAAGGATGTTTTTGCTTTTAAAAAAGGGGGAGATTGTTGAGTCAATAAGGTTTTACTTATGACTTTTCCATTACTTCATACTTGGGGGATATTTTTATGTAAATAAGGTTTCTTTATTTCTTTACAATTCATTCTTGTTTTGAAAATCACAAACACATTATCTCAAAGAAAATCTCTTTTTACCCTGTGTTTTAATTTTATATGGAAAAATTTCATTCCCCAAGGAAATTTATCCTTACCATGTTTTTTTATTGATCATAGCATAATTTTTTTAAGTGTAAAATTCAGTTTGTAACCAAAAACTCAGAATCCTATAATTACCTAGATATGAAGCATTCTGTTTTAGGATCCAAAATCTCAGAATTCTGGTTACGAACTCTTTTGAGTTCTAACTCTGAGTTCTCTAAATTTAGACTCCGAACTCTTCTGAGTTCTGACTCTGAATTCAAAGTACAAACTCTAGTTAAGAACTCTCCTGAGTTATGACTCCAAATTCTGAATACATATTTTGATTATGAACACTTCTGAGTTCTAACTCTGTGTTCTCTGAATTCAGACTCCGAACTCTTCTATGTTCTGACTCCGAATTCTGAATATGAATTATGGTTATGAACTCTTATGAAATTTGACACTGAATTTAGAATATGAATTCTGGTTATGAACTTTTCTGAGTTCTGATTTTGAATTCTCATGAACTTTTACTATGATTTTTGTAAGTTCTGGTTCGGAATTCTTGTGAATCCAGATTCCGAATTTCCTTAAAATTTGGACTCTAGAATTCTATAGATTTCAGGTACTAAATTATGAGAAAATAGAATCTGAATATCATTATATTATAGACTCCGAATTAATTTTTGGTTAGACTCTGAACATTCATTTTCTTACATTTCAAATATTGGATTTTAGTTATGCAACAATGTTTTTTCTTACACTTGTTTCTGTTATAAAAATATGCCGTGCATTCATTTACTAAATAACCATTGTTTGAGTGACACGTGTACAGGTCTCTCTGAAATTCAAGAGAAAATATGTGGGTTTGAGGAGGGAGCTGACCGTTGAAGCTGTTCCTATAAATAAGAGCTCAATTGAAAGAGATCACAACTTTTATGAACAAGTTGATCAATCTAGAGATTACATGTTGCTGAAGTGATTTTTAGAGAGAGATATTTTCATTGCTTTATGCATACTGAACTTCTTTTTCAGATTTGCTTTGTGCGACTCCAATTGTTGCTGTGTACAATCGAGGGCTTCCAGGGATAGGAAGACAGAGGTGTCGATTACCTTGAAGTTGAGGGCTTCTTTTCTGAGGAAGATAAGGGTGTTGACTACCTTGAATTTGAGGGCTTGCAGGGATAGCAAGACAGACTCCGATCTTTTTATCGATGGCTTACCTTGGTGTGGGTGAGACATACTTTCTTAAATGTATAAATCAAGGGACCTTTATCCAAGGTTATTGGATACCATTCTCTTTGGGTAAAAAGATTCACTACTTGTTACTTGTTTTGATACAAGTTTTCCTCTGCATTTGTATTGTTGAGGAAAGTATAACTATCATATACTTCCTTATACTTGTACTCTGATTTAGTTATATTCTATATACTTTAAGGTTGAATCTTCATCATTGTAAAATATAATTAAGTCTCATTTTCGAAGCCATCTTTTCCGGATACACTTTCTCAGAATCATATTTCCAGAATCAAGCAAGTGTGTAGAACTAGAGGTTTAGTGAATTACCCTGTTTAACTTTGTTAAAAAAACCATATTTAAAAGTTCCAAAATAATTGTTTAAAGCATACAATTCAAACCCCCTCTTGTATCTTGATCATCATTAGATAATCCAAACAATATCTCTTTTATCTCGATCCTACAGTTAGTATTATAGAGTATATCATACTCACATACCATCTCAAAACTATGAAGGAATAGTTTTGGTGGTTGGTATAAAGAGGATAGTGAATGAGTTATCATCTTAGTGTTTAGTCTGCCCACAAGAAAAATATGAGCATAGAGTTTCCACAGGTATACCATAGTGATTGGATGTTTTCAAATAGAAATGATAAGCCATATAATTAGATATCATAATCATATTTCATCAATTTATAATTGAATACCATGTTATCTGGGTAGTCATAGGTGGACTGATGAAATTAGTACATTTATTTATAATCAAGGAGTTTATTGTATTGGATTTTTTACCAAGGATTTATATCGACGAGGGGATGAATTTACATGAATTTTTGAGCAATATTATATATAATCAAGATCCTTGTTTTTCCACATGTGTATAGAAGACTATTCATAAATCCGTTCACTCTCATATAGGCCTTATCTTTGTTATTCATCCTTGTATTGATGGTCAAAAGGAAGGGATGATTTAGATATTATAGAAAATTTTACTTTTATATATTCTTGATTTGATAGGTTTATGGTAGAATCATTTCCCCTTAGTTTATTTTTCTTATAAAAATATTTATCACAGATCCATTTTCATGAATATTTGTATTTCACTGTATGAGAATCCATGAAAATCTCTATTCTAGTGGCTGAGATTAGAGAGTCGATGATTTTTGGACCAAAGTTTTTGGGGAGTATAAAAGTGAAAGTGTAGGTGATTCATGACTAGATGAAATTTTACAAAGATCGATAAGATTCCATTGTTTATCAGAGGGGTAGATTTTTGGAGTTTTATCTTAGTGATCATGTGTTTATGAATGTTTATCCTAATCATTTATAGTGGATGTTTTTTAGAAGTATCATGATTTATACATAGTTTATATAACTTTAATAGCTATTTTAGAGAGTTTTCAAGGTGGTGTATTAGTTATATCTCCCTTAATAGATGGATTGGATTCATGAAATTTTTTATCTCTCGCATATTTGGATATATCTTTATAGTCATTTGGTGAGTTTCATATTGATGATGATGGAATGTTTTTGGAATTGTGTATTAAGAATTAGGATTTACAAGAGAAGGTTTTTTGAGGATGCATCATTCCATTGGTCCATGTCTTCTAGAGGTATAGTGTCTTAGAGTAATGTATATGGGAATGAGAATTGTATATATGGGAGAAGTATCTAGAGTTTTTTTCTTATAGTTGGTTTTTTGGTATACTTTATACTAATATGATTAAATTAGTCACATATCTTTGTACTATGTTTTCTGCTTCTATGATAAAAATATTCGTTTTGGAGAGTTATGTCATAATGTATTTAATTTTTATAGTTTCCTTGTCCTTTTTTTGTTTAGTTTTGATTCTTGAGGATGATAATAATTTAATTGTTATCTAATATAGAGTATTAGATTTTATGATACCTTTAATTTATGGTTTTGAGGTTTTAGAGATAGTGTAAGTGAGTTTAGAAGAGGTTTTGGATAATTTTATGGAGTTTAAATTTTCATATTTAGCCACAACATGGTATGTTCTTTATTACACGACGATTATCCTGAGTCAGCCATTGTGGTAGTTTTGGTCATAGCAGCTTGGACATTTTACAAGAGAAGTGATTCTTGGGTTGGATCCATCCATTTTAGAGGAGTATTGCATCATAGTGTAAAATTATAGCTTAGTGGTCCCCATTTTAGATATCTTTATCCATATAAAACCCCCTAATTAAAAAAACGATGTTGGAAATTTTTATTTTATTTACCATGGGGGAAAATAGTGTGATCTCCTTATCACTTCATTATGGTTATGTCATGTAGATTTGGAAAGATATATATATATATATATATATATATATATATAATGGATTGATTTTAAAGGTTCATCATCATGTTGGATTCTGGTTCAAGGTTGGATATCAAAGGACCATTTCATTGTCTATATGGGTATATTGTATTCTTGGATAGAGGAACATTAATGTTAGTGAAATATCCAATAATATTTAAGGGTGTATGGAAATTTAAAGGATATTGTTTTTAAATCCCCTTTCACTAAGATCATCCACATCATGGTTATTCCCTCCCCATGTCATGGTTCTATTATCATATGTTTTATTATAAATTCATTTATCCATATCCTATATTTATATTATTTTACTTCATATCCTACCATATGATTTACTAAATATTTTTTAGTTCTCTTAGGGGTCCATTAATCCCTTGGACTAATGTGGTCATGCTGTTATGATATAAGGTGATCTAATAATCCATTTCTCTCATTTATTCTCATTTATTATTTCTCAATGAGGTAGTTCTAGTTACTAAATTTTAATGTATTTTGGTTGAGTAAGGATGAAGGATTGATGTGTAATAGGTTGTTTAAGGATCCTTTCAAATTTTTTGGCATTTGATCACGATTTTACTTCTCTTTTATTTCCATTATGTTGTTTGAGAATCATTCAAGGTAGGTGATTCAGATTCTCTATTTTTACATATTGTGTTGATATAGAATTATTATTCTTTGGTTTTCATTATTTTGAAGATGTTAAATTTTTCTATGAAGATAAATAAATTAAAGGGTAAATGAATTAGTTATGTTTTATATGATTCATATGATTTCCTTGAAATTTCTTATGTTATTTCAAACCTATGTGTGGTTTGTAGATATAGTATTCTAATGAGATTTATGTGCTAAATGAATGGGAATTTCTGATTATTTTAGAATCATTCTTAAATAAATTTAAATGAATTAATAATGTGAAATGAGAGTGATTCGTGATGAATATATAAATCAATAATATTAGTAAATTAAAGAGGTGTTAATATCATGTGGTAATTAAAATATATATGATGTGATAGTTGTAGTGTTGCTTCTATAATTAATATTTCTTATGAAGTTAAATACTTTGATAAATAATTAAATTATAATGAGTAATGAAATGTGAAGGGAAGATGTTATGTGTCTGTTGTTGGATTATTATGTTGTTGTGTTGTTGGTCAGTTGTGTTTAGAATCGACAACATTTTTTTCCATATTGGTAATATTATGGTGATGGGAAATTTTTATAGAGTCATTATGGTAGGATTTAGGCATTAATTTAGGATTTTTTAATTATCATTATATTCATTATATTTTTTTCTTTCTTGTGAACCATCACCCAAGTCTGGTAACCTCACTGATTCCCATATGAGATTTTAGGTTTTGAGTGTACACCCAACAATTAGGATGTGGGTGATATGAATATATGAATACGCCCTCTCACCCACTCCCCCTTCCAAGCTTATTGTATTTATGTTGTGATGAATGTGGTGCTAGTTATATGGTAGTAATGTAGTTATGTGTAGGTGATGTGATTATGTAGTGGTAGTATGGTTATGTGATATATGGTGGGATATTTGGTATATAGTTGTGGTTGTGGTTGTTTGTTTATGGTTGTAATGTGATTATGTGGATGTTTTATGTCAATACAAAAGGGATGTGAGTGTTAGAACATATATCATTGGGACATGTTGGTGGTAATATTTGTAAGGAAGGGTGTATGGGGTACCTTGTTGATATATTCTTCTTATTACTATATTTTCATACTTTTGTGTATAATTTTGAGAGATATTGGGTGAGGTTGGATTTTACTTAAACATTGAATAGGTAAAGAGTTAATTTCACAAATTATTCATTAAGGATTAAGTATTTTTCTTCTACATTATCATGATAGTTTCTAGGGTAGTTCATATATTGTATAATTTTATGTCCACTCATACTTTTATATACTATTTTTACAAATTTGTAGCATATATTTTGTGATCAAGTAGGAAATTATAACCTCATAGTGTAAAGCCCCATCCCTAGTTACCCAGAGTTGGTGCATTATTACAAAACATTGTCATCATCACAAGAGATCAAGTCCCGAAAGACCGATCGGTTTAGTAGCCTTGGAAGTACTAGATATATACATAAGTTTTACATTACATTATGAAATGAAAAAAAATAATTTGTCTCCCATGAACACACTCATATCCCTTATCCTATCCCTACAGTTTAGTGATAATATACTTCCTCACATCCGAGGAAAAATAAAATATAAGAAAGGTGTGAGCTCAGATGCTTAGTAATGATAAAAATATAGTGGAAACAAACATAAATAAGCACAAACATTTAAGACAATGTATATGACTAAAACAAAAGCCTTATAAAAATAATCATGAAAATAATATAGAAAAGATAAATCAAATAATTCAAATTAATTATTCACATGGATATTCTACTAGATGAATAATCACATTTAATATCAATAGTTAATCTCATAATGATGGAATGTATAATACTGAACATCATAACCACATAGTGAAGTCCTCGTGTAGATACTATAAATAAAAATATTATCATGGCCTTGTTCCAAGACACTAGTTTGTCTAATAAGACCTACTGATGCATCGAGGGGCTATAGAAAGTCCTTCCCATCACTTACTAAGTGTAATGAATTCCTCATATGAAAGGATTGAAACATAACATAAACATTTGTATTAAAACTAGAATACGAAATGTAAATACTTTAACCATAAACCATGAATTGTATAAAAATAGAACATCCACAGTAAAACATATCATAACTCATTCAATACAATATGGAATATCGTATTATAATAAATCAACATCAATTAAACATAAAATCCAACAATAGATGTTGACACATATAAAATCAACCCAAAAAACTATTTGAGAGAAATATCTCTTTATACTTTGAAATATTTTAATAGTTTAATAATTATAAATGTAAACATTTATTTTGAAAATATTATTATAATATTGTAAGGAAAGTTTATAAGGTGTTATAATAGTGGAAAATAGCTACACCTGCCGAATAAGTTAAAAAAAATCCCTTCTTTAATTTGTCGAAAATGTCATAAAGTACTTTGTTTGGAAAACATCAGAAAGATTACATACAAAATATATTATAACAATTAAAACAAGGGTATAAATGACTTTAAACCATAGTCTAAGAAATAGTGAAAATGTTTTTAAATACATTTTTAAGAATCATGGATGTGGATGATAATGAATTCCTATTAGATACTTACATATAAACAACCTCGGATAATAAAGAGATTGTAAAATTAACCCTTACCTTGAACTTTTCCTTAGTCAAGGGTATATTAACCTCATGGATAAAGGTTAAATCACTGTTATTAAATTATACAATAACCACATACATAAATATGATATCATATATAACCCTCTAATATTTCTTTGTTAATAATATTTCAGTACTGTCATTATTTCGAGTGTTAAATGATTTGTTTTCCATTATATGTTCTGTTATGTAAGTCATTATTGTTATGGATAGGATTTATGTGATTAATATGTAGAATGATATTAAGTTCTTAAACATTATTTTTAATCATCAAATAAAAATTATTCTTGAATGGTTTATATAGGGAATGAATTTCATTGCGTTGTGGAGACGGTAATTTGTACGTACGCATGAGCGACAATATCAATCTATTGATTGTGAAATAGTATATAATTGGATGTTATATTATATATAAATAATAATTAACATATCATATTTATTATTTACATCAATTATATACATTATTATACCCATCCAAAAAATGTAGTGTTGAATAACAAACTACACTACGACGTGGAGATGGTAAGTCGTACGTACGCACTCATGGAAAATTTTTCATTCATAGGATGGATAAATTAATGAATATTTGTGTACCATATTTATTATAACCTATCATTATGTAAAATTTATTTTATTTAATATTATAGTATGTAAACAATAATGAAAGAGGAAGTAGAAGAAGAATAGAACATTTAAAGAGGATATAAATTAATTACCTCTTCTTTAGGTGGTTCCTTTTGATTTGAACAAAAGGGATCCTTAGATTGGATTTATAATCAATGTTAGGCCTCTAGGTTGAAGTGAGAGTAGTTGAGAGTAGACTTTAGTAGGGGTTTTCTGAGCCAAATGTCATTGGAAATGTGAATTTAAGACAAGCGGTTTATAAGAGAGGTGTGGGGCACTTCAATGAGAAGCGTACTGTTGAAGCTTTGGGTGTTACATTCATCCATCCTTTAAATAATTTTCTCCTCAAAATATCTATAATATTACTGTATAAAAATATTCAGGTGGTTCTTCATCATAAGTTCCTCAGGTTCCCATGTTTCCTATTCCATTTTATGGTTTCTCCAAAAAACATTTACTAGACTAGTCATCTGGTTTCTCAAAAATTATTCTCTGGTATCAAGAATCTTGATAGGATCTTAACAATAAGACAGATATGGTTCCAGTTCTATTTCTTCATAGGTGAGTTTATGCATTGGGTTTGGCATGTATTTTCCCAATAGTGATATGTAGAACACATTATAAACTTCGGAGAGACTTGGCGGTATTTCCAAATGGTAAGCTACAACTCTAATTCATTCTAACAAGGACTTAATTTACCCTTATTACCGAATAGTATAACACCCTTCCATAGAGATAGATTCAAGAAAACATGATCTCCTACTTGAAATTCCAACTCCTTCCTTTGGTTATTTCCATAGATCTTTTACCTACTTTGAGCCGCTTTAATGTGGGTTTGGATAATCTTCACCTTTTCCATTATATCCACAATAAGTTTTAGGCCTAGGGGTTTTCTTTTAAAAACATCATCCCAATATGTTGGTGTGTGACTTATAATTCCATATAATGCTTCATATAGTGCTATCTGAATACTTGAATGGAAGCTATTGTAATTGTAAAATTCTACCGGAGGTAAATAATAATCTCACATTCCTTGAAAATCAAATGAGAAAGATCAAAACATGTCTTATATGGTTTGAATAGTCTGTTCTAATTTTCCATCTATTTGAGGGTGGTAGGAAATGCTCAAATGAAGTTCAGTATCTAGGTATTTCTGAAGAATTTTCTAGAATCTTGATGTAAAACGGGGATCCCGATAAAAAACAATCGATAGTGATACACCATGAAGTCTTACAACTTAATTAATATTTAGTATTTCTATAATTTCAAGTGGTAAATCTTCTCTTATAGAAATAAAAAGTGGTGACTTGGTAAGACGATCTATAATGAGTCATATTGCATAATTCCTTCAAGGAGTCTTTGGTAGCCCCATAAAAATGTACATCATAATATTATCCCATTTCTACTAAGGTATGGGAAGAGGTTGCATAACTCTTCTGGGATGTTGTCTTCTAGCATTCACCTATTGACAAACCATACATCTTAACACATAATCAGCAATCTCCCTCTTCATGTCTGTCCACAAAAAATTTTCCTTCAAATATCTATATATCTTAGTGTTACCATGGTGTATAGATAAATTGTAGTTATGAGCATCATCCAAAAATTCCATTTTTAGATCTGGTATATCAGGAACACAAATCCTCTTCTCAAATTTCAAATTTTCATCTTCACATACGAAGTTAACCAATGTCTCATCATTCATGGATTTAATTTTCTTTTGAAACTACTGATCATTAGTTTGATAACTTTTTATCCTTTCTAGTAAAGTTGTTTTTGCAACCATTTGAAAAAGTATTTATGTTTCACATTGCGTGATTATTCCCATATCCATCTTTACTAGATCCATGAACATAGGATCCCTTTAAACTCTTATATTGTTCAGAACTCCATGACTTTATCTTCTCAAATCATCCACCACATTATTTTCATTCAATGGGTTGTAGTGTACTGTGAAATCATAATCTTTGAGTAGTTTAATACATCGCATTTTCAACATGTTGAGTTCTTTCTATGAGAAAATATATGTCGAACTCTTGTGTCTATATATATCTCAGATTTTTCATCATAGAGATAGTGTATCCAAATATTCACAGAAAATATTACAACTGATAACTTACATTCATGAGTGGGATAGTTTCATTCATAAATATATAGCTTTCATGATACATAGGAAATAAATCTATCATTCTGCATAAGGACACAACCAAGTCCTTTCTTTGACGCATCACTTTAAATAACAAACCCATCATTCCCCGGTGGTAGAGTCAAGATAAGATAATAGACTAATCTTCTCTTTAAGTATTCAAAATATTCTTCACCCTCTTTTTTCCAAATAAATTTAACCCCTTTACATGTGAGCTTGGTTAAAGGGCTAGCCAATTGGGAAACATTTTGGACGAAATGACGATAGTGACAAGGTAAACCAATAAAACAGTGTGCCTTAGTTATACTAGTCGGTGCTGGCCATTCTTGGATTTACCTTGTCTTTAGAGTATTAATAGATATTCCATCCTTAGAGATAATATATCCAAGAAAAGGAATTTCCTTAATCTATAATTCACACTTGCTATCCTTCCCATATAATTCATTTCTTATACGAATTTTCAAAATAGTGCACAAGTGATTTTCATGATCATCGTAGCTTTTGAAGTATACCAAGATATCATCAACAAATATTACTAAAAATTCATTAAGATATTCCTTGAAAACACTATTCATTATATCCATGAAAACATAGGGTGCATTAGTCAATCCAAAAAGCATTACTGTAAACTCATAATACCCATACCTGGTTCGAAATGTTATCTTTTTAATATCTTTTATCCTCATGCACAACTGATGATATCTAGATAAAATGTCAATCTTTGAAAATATTGAGCCCTATGAAGTTGATCAAATAAATCATCAATGTTAGGTAGGGGATACATTTTCTTTATTGCTATAGCATTGATCTCCCTGTAGTCAATGCACAAGCACATAGATCCATATTTCTTCTTAAGAAAAAGAACAGGGGCTCCCCATGGAGAAACACTAGGGAGAATGTACCCTTTATTAATCAATTACTCTATTTTTTTCATTAATTCCACCAATTATACTACGGTCATTCTATAAGGGGTCTTCGATATGGGCCTTGAACTATTCATTAAGTCAATGGAAAACTCAATTTCCCATTCTGGAGGATGTCTAGGTAAATCCTCTGGAAACACATTAGCATATTCTTGTAGAATAGGTACATCCTCTTTATGAAAATTCCTTTCCTCCCTAATAATTGAATTTAATATAGCTTCTAGGGGTGGATAAAGATAAGAATCAGAGGGTGAAGTTTTTCTCTAAATATAAGGGATTCCTTATCATCATAAAAAATTGTAACCTCTATATTCTTACAATAATGTTTTGCATCATGGTCTGAAAGCCAATCCATATTCAGGATTATAACAAATTCAATCATGGGTATGAAAATAAAATCAACAGATAAAGTACATTTATATGCCATAATTGTAACTGATCGATAATACATTGTTGTAATGATACTTCCCTTAAGAGTTTTGACTGAAAAATCCCTTATTAATTCAAATTGTAAATATCTAATTTTCTTGGAAAACATGGAAGATATGATAGAATGAGATGATCTAGAAACTAATAAATCATTTTTCAATTTTAAGAAAATGATTTAAGTACATCCCACCATGTCATTTGGAACATCAACCTCAGTAGT
The DNA here is from genome assembly GCA_963277665.1 of Viscum album. Classification (NCBI taxonomy): domain Eukaryota; kingdom Viridiplantae; phylum Streptophyta; class Magnoliopsida; order Santalales; family Viscaceae; genus Viscum; species Viscum album. The sequence continues at coordinate 1,272,241,656 of OY728164.1, read as the reverse complement.
TGTGATTGCATAATCTTAGTCTTGATCCCTTGGAATTTTCTGAGGTATGTTTCCTTGATGCTTCTAAAATTCACTTTCATAATGCCACATCTCTTTAAAATTATATCATTGAACATTTAAAACCTCTTTCTTCCTATTGCAATCATGAGATTGGTGGCCTTTTTCTCCACACTTGTAAAAAACTATCATCCCCTTTAGGTATGTACCAGGGTGTTTATTCCCACAATTACTAGAGGATAGAAAGTCAACTTTTCCCTTCTTCACCTTATTTCCTTTTCCAGAGTGTTCATAAGATCTCTTCTTATCTTACATCACCTTAAAGTCGTAAGACATTGAGAATTCATTTTCTGTCTTGATAGCACATGAGACTATATCTTTGTATGATGAGAAGGATTGTGAGACTATTGATCATCAGAGAAATGGTTTTAACCAATCAAATAATTGAACAATATTACTTTTTGGGTTATATATATAATTAAAAACTTGCCTTGTAACATTGTAAAGTTATTTTCATACTTTGCGAAATTCTCATCCTCCATTTTCCTCAGACTGAAAAAAAATACTTTCCATATCCACTCGACATTAATTAGGAAATTATTTTTCTACGGAAATATCTTTTAACTATCTCCATTCCATATTTGATAATTTTTCATCCTCCTTTGTGTTTTAAATTACTGACCACCATTTAAACTAGAATACGAAATGTTAATACATTAACCATAAATTGTGAATGGTATAAAAACAGCATATCCATAGTCAAACATATCACACCTCATTCAATACAATATAGAATATTGTATTAAAATAAATCAAATTCCATTAAAGATAAAATGCAATAATATATGTTGAAAGAGATGAAATCAATCCAAAAAGTATTTGAGAGAAATATCTCTTTCTACTTTGATACAATTTTAGAGTCACATAATTATGAAAGAAAAATTTTATTTTAAAAATATTATTATAATCTAGTAAGGGAAGCTTTTAATGTGTTATAATGGCAGAAAATAGACGCACCAGCTGTATAAGTTAAAAAAATATTCTTTCCATAATTTGTCAAAAAGGTCATAAATTACCTTGTTGAGAAAACAACAAAAATATTCCTTTCAAAACATTTTATAAAAATTCAAACAGGGGTATAAATGAAATTAAACCATAGTCTAGAAAATAGTAAAAATGTTTCAAAATACACTTTTAAGAAACACAAATGTGGATGATAAAGAAGTCATAGTAGAAACCTATGTATTAACAACATCAGAAAATAAAGATATTGTAAAATTAACCCTTACCTTATACTTTTCCTTAGTCGATGGTACATTAACCTCATGTATAATGGATAAATATTTTTTATTAAATTATAAAAGAACCACATATATAAAAATTATATCATATATAATCCTATAATATTGTTTTGTTAATAACATTTCAGTATTATCATTTTTTTGGGTGCAAACTGATTCCTTTTACTTTATATTTTTTGTTACGTAAGTCATGTTTGTTATGGATGTGATTTATTTGATTCACATCAAGAAATATATTATGTTCTTAAAAATTATTTTTAATTATCAAATACAATTTATTCTTGAATGGTTTATGGAGAATGAATCTTATCACGTCATGGAGACGGTAATCCATATGTACGCAGGAGCGACAATATCATTCTATTGATGGTGAAATCGTATGTAATTGGATGGTATATTATATATACAGAATCGTTAACATTTTATATTTATTATATATATCAATTATAATCATTATTATACCCATCCATAAAATGTAGTGTTGAATGAAAAACTACACCACAATGTGGAGATGGTAAGCCATACGTACGCACGCATGATGAGTTTTTCATTCATAGGATGGATAAAATAATTAATATCGTTCTACCATATTTATAATATCATATCAGTATGTATAAGGTACTGTATTTACTATTTTATTATGGAAAAAATAATGAAATGTAATGTATAATAAGAAAAGAACTTTGAAATAGATGATAAAATAATTACCTCTTCTTCGAGTGTTTCCTTTAGATTTTAACAACATGGATCCTTAGGTTGGATTTATGATTATTTTAAGGCATCTAGGTTTAAGTGAGGGTAGTTGATAGGAGATTTTGGCAGGGTTTTCTGAGCCAAATGTCTTTAGACGTGTGAATTTAGGAGAAGGGTAAGTTCCCTTTTATAAGAGAGGTGAAGGGAACTTTAGAAAAAGCTTGAAATATTAATTTATAATAAAATTATTTTTGGTTTCTAACACTACCAAATTGATTTATTTTGAGGATAATATGGTGATGGTTCTAAAAACTCTCAAAAAATAGGTTTTAGACATATTCATGTGATAAAATTAACCTTACCTTTTAGATTTAACCCTTAGTTAAAAAGTTTAACTCTTACCAGGACTTCTTGTATTTTTATACTACATGGTTAATATAGTTACTATAAATTTTCAAACAAACATAAAGTGGATCATTTATGAATTTTTAATCACTATAAATGTTATTTGGCTGGAATTTATAGTTTTATGACTTTTTTATCATTTAATAAAATAGTATTTATTTTAGAATACCATTTTTTCAACTATGTTACTATTCAATATTTTGATTTTTAAAAATATAAAACCAAAACGATAACTTCAAACCAATACTTAATATGTGTCACTAATATGTCTATATTATCTATAAAATTAATTTATGTCATTAATTAATTCAAATTATATTTATTTTAATATTATTAATATCATTTATTTTAATCATTTTTTAATAAGGTAATTTCTGCATCATCAATATGTTATAAATAAATTTAATTATTAATTTCTAAAAATTATTAATAAAATACCTTGATATAGGAAATTTGTTTATCTTTCTGATGAATATTTATAGTCTAATTTATCTTAGGTATAACTCTATATTAAAAATGGTTTAGTTATTAAAATTTGAATTTAACACTTTTAACTCTTCTTTAAATAAAATATAATAAATGTCCTAATCTAATCCAAGTGGATCTAAAAGATAATATTTTTATCATAAGGTTGATTTTGTTTGAAAAACACTTATCTAATTTAATTAGGAAATTTTTTTGGGCAATTTTATATTATTATAATTTTTTTACCTTTAATTACCATATTTACTTTTAACCGCGGTAAATAAAATTCAAAATTTACTAATCACCAAAAAATATTTTCATCCTATTGAACCATATTATACTTAACAGTAACCATTAATGATAAGGGAACTAATCCAAATCTTATCCTTATTTCTCCTATATAGACTATAAAAGAGACATGAATATATATCTCTGTATATAAAGATATCTTATAATGTATTGGATTGTGGACAAATTTTTATTAAGGGAAGGAAAATTTTCAAGATTAAAGAGGGAATGGAAATCATCTGGAGAGGGGACATCTTGATTCTGATGAATGGTTTGGGAATATAGTAGATATTGTTAAACATCCTTGATGTTATACTCAATCTTGGAGAAATAATCTTTTCTCCACTCCTTGAACATCATTTTTGTGTTTTTTATCTTGTTGGATAGAAAATTTAGGAAGATTCTTGGGAATTTAAAAATTATATGCACTCAAAATATTTTATCTACTTTTAGGTATTACCAGAAATTCACTATTAAATTTTAAAAATGGGGATATGATTTTATTATGCTAGTGTAGATGTCAACCAGAAGATGATTGTGATGAGAGTGAAGCTTGGGGAGAGTGAGTCAAGAGACAATGATAAAATCATTCTCTCCATCAACCTAAAAAAACAATAGTCCAATTTTCTACATTTCATCCATTCAAGTTTTACCTACTCCATGCATAATTAGATCAAACAATGTTGACTTAAACTAGGATGCATCTATCAATATAAGATGATAATTCATAATCCTTAGACCTATTGAAATGAGTTCTCATTATTTTTACGACTTATCATAGTATTAAGGTCGCCCAAATCAACCTAGGTTTGATACATCTGTTCAGATGTCAAGTCTATGTCTCTTCAATGGTCTCTTTTCATTATATAATAGTTGTAGGTATAAAAAAGGATAGGGATAGGACAGAACCCAATCACCCAAAAGTTATTAAGATAGCTTCATTATTTTTAAATCTGTAATGAAAATTAATACTATCATGATTTAAATTATAGATATTCTCCACATCATTTTAATTTTAACTATTCAAGAAAATATATAATCCATGAGAATCCCTTTTTAAGGATTTTAGTTGTCAAAATGTCATTTTTGGCTTAGTAGGACCAATATTAAATGGTTTGTTGGTCATAATTAAATGCCATAGGGCTATGACTGTGGGATTATTATCAATCCCTTGATAGTTCCTATAAAATAAATTCATTTATTATGTAATTATTTAACTCTGGTTTGAGGCCACCCTTTCTTTGAAAAATCTATTTTGGATTAATTTCCCTTCCTTTTCTTCTTTTACTGTTATTTCTCTCTCTAAACATTAAACACTCCTCTTCGGAGGCCCATTTTTATCATCAATGGGTTGTGGGACCTTAGTGTCAACATCTTATAACATTCCAATGAGGGGGAGTGATTTATTGGGGGTATGTACATTCCCCCTGGATGAGTCATCATGTATTCTCCTTTATAAGGTTTTTGTTAGGGGTCTACTGGATGAAAGGGTTATCTCTCTCATGATGATAGACCAAAGTCTAAACATGGGAGCCTAGTGACTGGGAATCTCATTCTTTGATTGGATCCTTCAAATCACCTTGTGACTTCTGAACAAACTTACTATAATGTTCCTTGATCCAAAACTCCCTCACATGGCCATAAAGGGTTTATTATAAGACCTCAAGTGTGGCTCCCCATATCCCAGAGGCTTCTGACTAGAAATGAGGGTGTGATAGGTATAGTGGAGAGATTTTTCCTCCTAAATTCAAAGTTTATAACATAGTGTAAAAGAACCAATATATCCATTTATACCAGAGTAACAAAAATAATGGAAACAATAAAATATTGTGGAAGCCAAATATAAAAGTGAAATGAATAATCCAATAAATAATAATAAAAAATGTAATGACATGCTAGAATTTAGCAAAATCTCATTATAGAAGAAAAAATAATAATAGTATACTCAAATAAAGACTCAGAAGTCCTCTTTCCCAAACCCCATGATGGACTCGCCAAATCCATCCCATCTAGCAAGAAACAATCAACATCAATGTTATTTTCCCTTTTCCAATCCTGCATCAATGAGATCTTCTTAGGTACCAATCAATGTCCTAGATAGTGTGGGAGTATAACTTATTATATTGATACCGTCATGTATAAACATGAGCAATCTGATAATAAGTGTATGAAATAATTCATTAAACCGATATATTAATTAATTAAAAAATTCAATTAATACCACATCAACCTTCTTTGGACCCATGATGGAATACCTAAGAGCATTTTTTATGACCATTCCAACCAAAATCATATAAACATGGGATAAAAAAACCTCCCTCAATACCATGATATAATTTCTATGATCAAATATTATAATAATGATGACCATAACCATATAATTAGGGTAAAAACCACTTTTATCTAAGTTAAAAATTCCCAAGTATAGGTAAAAACCTACTATATAATAATTTCATCATTTGTTCATGGCTGAGCTCGATATATAATCATTTTATCATTTTTAGGGACAATACCAATATATAATAATTTAAAAATTTATCAAGTATAATCACGATATATAATCATTTCACCATTTATTAGGGACAAGATAGATATATAATAATTAAAACATTTATTAGGGACAAGCCCAATATATAACCATTTTAGCATTTTTTTAGGGAGAAATCTAGTCTGAAATAATTTCAGCATGTTAACTAGGCCAACACCATATATAATAATTACAACATAGAAATCACAACACATTTCATAGAAACAAGGATATCACAATATTTCATCATACAGATCAATGGTTAATTTTAAAATTACAATTATTCATGCAATTACACATTTCATTTATCCTTTGGTCTTAAACCAACAACAAGCCAATCATTTCTGTAATTAGGAAAATTCAAGGTGAATCTATATCAAGAAAACACCCAAATTTAGTGTCATGATAATAATACTTTAATCTATTATACAATTCATTTATAATCAAGTGGTCACTCATATGAATGGTAGCCACAATCTAGGTCGATAACCAATTGGATCCAAAGGGACTCTTAGGAGTATTCTAGTACATTATTTAATTCATTAAGGCACATATTATGTTGGTACAATTGCTATACTTCACATAATTGAAAAAAATAAAACCATAGAATTAAGGTTTAGACCCTGTAACTTTAACTAATGATAAAAAAATGATCCCTACAATAATATCCAATAAGTAAGAAGATACAAATGATCATAATAATTAACCTAGATCAGACCAGATCAAGATCAAAACCAAAAACAACCACGATAAAAAGATTACCCCAACATATTAAAAACAAATGGTGAGAAGGGAATACTGAACCAAAACCACTTAATAGGGATAATATATGTGGTCAAGATTTTTAGAATCAAGAAAGGTTCTCCAAAATCACATAGAAGATGCCCTAGGGATGAGAGGTGAGAGATGCACGTGAGATGCATGAAAAATCAACCTCACGAAACCCTTTAAAATTATTATTAGGAAATTACATGGTGTATAATATAGTTACACTAAATGTATTTATTTTTAAATGGTTAGGATGAAAAAAAAATTTCCTCGGATTAATATTAAATATTCAAAAACATTAAATTATGCGTAACTCATTTAAACGATATTTAAATGTCTATAGATGGTTTTCAATCCATTATTCTTATATATAAAAACCCAAAACCCCTTTAAGGGTTGTAAAATTACCAAGAACTCTTAGTATCACTTGACCAATTTATACCTGGACTCCATTAATTCAAATAAACATACATCATTGGAATTTATGTAATTTTACCCAACAAAGGATATCCATGTGGATACTCACTAATTTTCTTAAGTTTCCCCACAAACCAAGTTTTCTTATTCTAATAAACATATATCCATGAAAAAACAAAACCACCAGGGTTTATAAATGCGGAAAAATTGATTGAAATAATTTTAATGAAAAATTTGAGAGAGATGTAACTAGAAAAATATGTGATCTTACAATCCTCTTATCATTTCTCATGGAAACTATCCCATGTGATATTAAGATCATTAATTCTTAGAGTGGGAAGAAAATAGCCACATCAGATGAAAAAATGGTCTTGCACAAGGATGTTATAGGTGGTCCAATAGTCTCTTGGATTAACTCCAAAATATATACTTGTGTTTCCTGCAAAGTATTTAATCTTAATAAAGGAGATACAATAGTTTATGCAATGTAAAGTGATGGAAAAATCAATGTTTTCCTTGGAGTTTCAATTACCTCTATGGGTAACACATCATTTACATTCAAAATAGGTTGGGGGTCAGTAGTCTCTTGCTTATCTAGATTGACATCCATCCTACCATCAAATATAGCCATTAAAAACTAGGATCTTGCATTGGATCTGAAGAGTCCATGTTATAAAATCCCTTTATGTCATCCTCCAACAAAGGGTGATCAAATGCTAAAGGTTAAGATCTTCAAAAACATCCTCCACCTCCCCAATTACCATAAGAGTATCCAAATCCTTATCCAGTCCAAATCTCACCTTTAGAGAAGATGTATTGTTGGGATAAGAACCATGTGATTTCTAATAGGAGTCCTTAGTCACCTTGTTTATTTGATGTTCCATAATCACATCTATGAAAGTCTCATTGTTTACATTAGAAGTGTATGGAGCCAAAGCATTTACCTTTCCTTCATTTTCCCTCTTATAGGATGAAACATCATTCCCATTTTCATTGGAGAGACTAAAAAATTAAGATTTCTTTCATTCATCTATGGGATGTCCAAAATAATTACATTCTAAGTAAAACATAGGATTACTCTCATAAGAAATTTCTAATGTGAGTCTTTCATCTCTAGGGTCGGGACCACCTCCTCAAAAAGGTTGGAAACCATGTCAAACTCAACTAAAACTCTTTCAATGTTCCTGAAACTTATGTTATTAGTTTTTTTGTCAACTTTGATTGGATTTCTATATGAGTTTGCAATGTACCAAAGTATTCAAGGGTGAAAATACAACCATATAATCTAATTTATATAGATACATACATATATACGGGTGATCCTAACATTATTGGGATCAATATTCCTACCCCACTCTTGGATCCTAGGAATTCTAGACTTTTGGGGTATAGATCTGAAGCTCTACGCCCTCCTCTTGTGATCATCGGAATGAAAACATTATATAAAAGTATCCCATTCCAATGGAATTAATTTTTGAGTCATAAAATACCCAAATCACCAAGATTATGTTGGTAAGATCATTAAAATTTCACATCTTCATCCTTTTTAGGGTCCGAACATGAGCAATAAAGGAAAACTTGCAAAGAACGAGGTTATCTTTAATAAAAACATGATAGGCCACAATGTGCTTAACCCTACCTTCAGGTTACAAACATGGAAAATATAACACTAAGATATTTTTTTGAAATATTTCTATTTAAATAATTTTATTTCTTTGATATTTTACATTTCAAACACCAACGAGTTTAAAAAGACTATGATACACTATTAAAATATTATTAGTTTAAAATGACTGTTATAACCTAGACATTAAATTGGGATGTATGAAAAAGTGTAAAAAAATTATAAAATATTTCTGAATGTTATATTCAATACAAATTTATTTATTAATTCTTAGTAACTAACCATACAATTTTTAGTAAATTTGTTTTATTCTTCAAATATACGTTTTAATCAAAAATATATTTTATTTCTCTCAATGGGAGAATAATTACAATTAATTTTTGAAACTTTTAAAAATTTAGTTGGTAAAATGAAATAAAATTTTCAAATATGCATATCAAAATTATTCTAGAGTAATATTTTGAGAATTTTATGAAAAAATTAAATTTTTGGTGAATAATAAAAAATATAGTTTTTTTAAAATATGGTATCTTTTTTGGTATCGTCAAAAAATAACTATGACATAAAATTTTATTAGTCTCTTGTAATGACTTATGTAAGATAATATAATACAAATAATATAAATAACTAATTCATATTGTATAAATTATAAATTATCTTAGGATAAATATAAAAATAATTTTCAGTGCCGAAATAGTGCTGACACAACATTGAAAAAGGTAAAGTTTGAAACCTTATAGATATTAATTTCGAATTTATAAGTATTTTAATGAATTTAATAATAAATATCATTCATAATTGATTTTTTTACCAATATAAAAACATTTTTAACTTATATTATAGAAATATTATTCAAATTATTGTTCAATGCCTACATAATGCTAGAAAAGTAAAATTAACAAATTAAATAAGTTGTCTTGACATGGATATGGGTAAATATACATAATTAGTTATTATAAATTTAAATATTAATACAAAATAATTTATTTCAATGATATGAATTTATTTTTAACCTTTTAATCTGAAATAATTATCTTTAATTCTTATGCTACAATGACATAGTGCTTGTGCTTGCTAAATAAAAAATCAATAAAATGATTTTAATTAAAACTATAAGAACAATTAAAGGGACTAAAATTTTGAATAAATATTTTTTATGAGTAAGTTTCGACCATAATCATCCATGGGTATAATTTAGGACATTTTGGATCCACTTTCTTGACATTAAGTCCATTATATTATTTTATTTATAAGAAAGTTAAACTTGTCACACAATTATTTTTAATAAGTACCACATTTTTAATATGTGGTATTCTAGAAGATATGTTTGACCATAAATATTATCCTAAAATATATATTTTTTTTATTTTTTTATGGTAAATTATTTTTAATTTTTAAAGAAGATGTAGATACCTTAAATTCATATACAATGATGATGCAATAATTATTAAATCATTGGAAAATAAAATAAATGATATTAATAATATTAAAATAAATATAATTTTAAATTTTTAAGATGAAAGAATAATTATATAGATTACCATGACATATACAGGATATAATAAAATAGTTGGTTCTAATTTTACTCATTTTTTGATATTTTCAAAGTCATAACAAAGAATAATATCAAATATGACAATAATTTTATTTTGTGAAGATAGTATTATTTTAAATTATTTAATAATCATAAAAAGATTTCATAAAGTTATAAGTGATTATTTATGGTCTAAAATGTCATCTCATATTATTTTAGTACTATTTGGAAGTATTTGACTCTATAATAATCATCTTATATTTTAATATTTTATGAAATTCTAAAATTGCCCCTCACCTCCATTATAAAATGATACCTCCTACCTCACTTCATTTCAATACTTTTATACTTTTATCTCAATAATACCCTACCAATTTCACTTCTATAATTGCTTATCCAAATTCCAGAGGTTATGGTCTTCTCAAAAGACAACATCAGATTCCTTTAAAGGAGATCCAAATGAGACGTTTCAAAGGAGAGGTAATTTCTCTATTCAACCACTTTCAGTTTCTACTCTTATTTACCCCATCTATAAATAAAATTTTTATAATAAAATAATAACTTTAGTGTCTTAAATATTATGAAATGTTATAATGATTTTGAAAACACCCTTATACACCCTCTCTCCCGTCAAATAATAATTGATGGTATCTATAAGGCCCTAGCCTCAAACCTTACTTAATCTTGAGTTATTACAAGATTACACATTGAGGATTTTTTTAGTTTTAGAGTTCTAGAGAATTAGATCATAAAACTTGCATTACATTCCACATTTAAACAAAGTGGTTACATAAAAGATAGTATTTATTTTTCCCATCAACGGAAACATATTTAAAATAAAACTTGGATTCTTTCTTGACACTTCCTTGACACTATCATCATATCATGTACCCTTCCCTTGACCTGTGAAAAACATTTCAAAAACTTGGGATGAGCATAAAAACCTCAGTAAGGGATATAAAAATATGGGAAGGAAACATGAGTATATGTATACATAATAATGAAATCATACTTTACCCATAAAACATAAGCACTTTAACATACCTCATAAAATCATGAATAAATCATAGAAATCATAAGACATAAAGGTAACTTGGCGCATTCATAACATTCTTACGTAGGGAGTAACCCTCTTGGTTACGTTTGGAATACCCATCACAGTATATTCCCTAAATCTATTCAGAGAAACCTTAACGTTTAATCCCTTCGTGTTACCCAATGCATTGGAGAGCTATATCGGTCTCACCCACCCTTAGTTTATCACGGAACCACCCATCTTCATAAAAATTCCCAAGAACCATAACATAATCGTATCACATAAAACATTCATAAAGGAAACATAACATTTCCAATTTTTAATCACAAGATATCAATACAACACATAGATATATAAAAATTATCAAAACTATTTTCAATACCGATATAAAAGAAAAGTTAAACATGGTATTTATTTTTCTTTAAAAAACAGTATGGCTTGTAGAGGAATCCGAATCTCAAATAATGGTCACGACAATGGAGAAGTCGTTGTCGTCGCATACGTACGACAAAAAAAATTCCCTTTTGTCATTTAGTAAAACGCTTCGTATCAAAAAGATTCCTTTTGGATAAACGTAAAAGTCAAAGGGTTTATACACCGTATAAAATAAGGTTGTGTATAAAACAAAATATGCCTCAATGAAAGGAGATTGAGACGAAGTCCCATACAAAGACAGTATCCTAGGATTAAGGATAAATCAATTACATAATTATGTGGGACAAACGAATACACCAAATATAAGTGGATATTAAGTGTAAAAAAATCATAGTTTATTCACAAATATTCATAAAACGACATATTCAAGGAGTAAAAGCTTATCCCAAATAATCAAAATTGGGTTAAGAAGTTCCCTTGCAAAAATTTGACAGCCTAACGGCGTCACTACAAAATTCAGAAAATGAGTTGATTAGAGAAAAAAAGGGTATCTCATCACTTGGAAATAAAATTTAAATCACTAAGGATATAGAAGAACATATCCCAACATAATGTTATGTGAATTAAAAGACATAACAAAATAAGTCTTTTAAAAAGAGGATGGTGAAAGGTTCCCTTACCGACATGGGTATCTTTCGAAACATACACCCCGTGAAAGAAGGACAATACAAAATTGATGTAAATACTCATAAATGAAAGTATATTAATCAATGAGTAAAATAATGGGCAGTACATACACCACTCAAACTAAATTGTGGCAAATGTTTCATAAATATCACAGGAATAAATGTGAGATGAAAATCCCTTACGAAAACTCGGCAGCCTAACGGTGCCACTTATAACATAAAAAAATGGATTGATGAGATCAGATAGGGTCTCTAATAATATTAACTTAAAGTTTACAGAAAGAGGAATATAAAATAACATCCCCCAACACAACAAAGAGGAGCTTAAAAGAAGTGACATAAAGGGGAGTGCCTAAAAAGAAAGATAGAGGTTAGATCTCTTATGAAAATTCGGCAGCCTAACGACGCCACTCAAAACATCCAAAATGGATTGATGAGAGAGAATATGGTATCTCATCATATGAACATAAACATTACAGTAGGATTAATATAAAAGAACATCCCAATCACAATAATGATGGGCTTAAAAGGAATGACAAAACAGAATGTACTTAAAAAGAAAGAGAGGAGTAGGATCCCTTACCTCGGGTCTGACTTGACTCGATCATTTTTTAACATCCTGAATAATAAACTTGAGTTAATTTAGACATGCATAAGAACCTTTTTCAAGTTCATTATTCATTTTATATCACTTATTTGCATGTTATAAACATTATGTAATCATTTAAGTTAATAATGTTTGTTTTGTCGATATTTGGTTCTTAAGTCGAAAGTGGACTTCTTACAATTACATGTTGTTCGTGTGGTCAAAGGTTCATTATATCCAGAATGATTTTCATGATTTGGATATAATATATATAATATATATCCATAATATACATGTATTTATAATATTACATAATAATTTAGAGGTAAGAAATGAAATGCACCGTTAATGGAGATGGTAAGCCGTACGTACGCATGAACGCTACTTTCATTTCTATGTCATATTAATGGAATTAAAACTAAATGAGAGGTATGTGTATTTTAATTCCATAATCATATTCATCATTTATATGTAACAGAAATAATATATAATAACTTTAAATACATCCTTTATACATCCCACATATGGCATCAACGAATCAATTCACTTTGAGGGGGCGGTAGTCCGCACTTCCTAAAATGAAATTATCGTGTTTACCCACAATGGAAACCATAATGGTATGCAAAAAAAGAACAATACAGAAGCTTAAGTAAAACATAAAAATATTATATATCATATATAAATATAGTGACATATTAATGGCCACCTTTTAAGGTGTTATATGAGTGTTGAACAATCATCGTTTCGTGAGGCAGAAATTCGCCATTCACATAAACATTAAGTTATTTAACCATTAGATGTAGGTGTGTGTAAGTGTAGCTCGAATGATTCTTATAAAAACATCCTAGTATATTGAAGATATTGGAGTTTTTACAAAATAAATGAATAAAAAGACTTTAGGGGGTTGGAGAAGCAAAATAATACAAAAGGACTCAAGTGAAGACATTACCTTAAAATCGGGTAACTCCCTTTGGTTTGAGCTCAAAGGCTTCCTTGGGAAGACTTCTGCCCAAAGTGAGGCTTCTAAGAGTCAGATAGGGATGTGTAGAGACAAAATGGGCAAGGGTTGGCCAAGACAAAGGCTTTTTACGTGTGGGTAAGGAGGTAGAGGTGGGGGCCTTTTATAAGAGGAGAGGAGGGGAACTCTTGGAAAGTAAAGAAATGTTACTTTATTTGAAAATGAGTTTCGGATTTAAAAGGTACCACATTTATATGCTTCGAGGATAAGGTGATAAGGTTTCTAAATACACCAATAAAATAGGTTTTGGACATGTGTAGGTCATAGATTTTACATTATCTTTTCATTTTATTTAAATCCTTTATTAATGAGGTAATCGCTCCATCATTATAATGTCATACATAATTTTATTTATTTAATGTCTAAAAATTATAAAACAAATACTATGATGTAGGAAATATTTTTAGCTTTCCAATGACTATTTATAGTCAAAAATCTGACTTGTATAAACCCATTTAAAAATTGTTTTAGTAAAACAACTCATGTTTGTGTCATTTTAATTTTAACATTAAATAAAAATGTATTTATGTCATTTTCCAACCAAAGTGGTTCCATGGGGTCCTCATGTTGACCCATGTATTTTCTTTGTCGGAAATGACTCATCCAATGAGGGTAGGACATGTGTCTAGGTCATTTCATATTATTAAAACATTATTTTTACCTTAAATTACACTTATTACCTCTAATCGCGATTAAGAACAGAAAAGATACTATTCACCAAAAAATTATTTTAATCCCATTGAACCACATTTTACTTATTAATTAAAACCATGTTTGTCAGATTTTTGAAATTCAAAATACAAAGGTGGAAAAATTTCATTTAAACGGAAAATCAGTTTTTATAAGTACTAGTTACTGGTTTCACTATTCATCAAAAATTAATGTTTTTCAGAAAATTACCAAAAATTCACCCTAAGCTATATTTGATATTCCAATTTCAAAAGTGATTTATATTTTAAAAAATTCATAACATATATGTTACATTAATTAATTTAATAATTAATTCCCACTGTCAGAACAAATAGCGTGTTTTTATGAAACAATATATATCAAAAGATTGACTCTAGTTTAAGTCCAATTTCAAGATGAAATTAATTCCAATGACCAATATTGGATTAAATGGTAAAAATATATTCTAATTGAACTTTAAAACCAATTAAAAAGATAATCTAATCATATAAATAAATTAGATTAAAAAGGGTTTTTGAATTAAAATACAACATTTTTCACTGTTCATTAAAAAATGAACTTTATCGGAAAAATACCAAAAATTTACAAAATGTAAATTTTGATGTCCCGATTCTAAAGAATAATTTTATTTTGTCAAATATAAAACATAAAATTGTTAAAAAGTGGATTTGAAAGAGGTTCTCCATCGAAAGGCGGTTAATCGACCTTTTAAAGAATAATAGAATGTTTATGCATAAAAATTGGATTCATTCGCATTTTTAATCCTCTAACATTTATTGTAAAAACTAAAAATATTTGACAAACATATATAATAATTTTTTAGTAAGTTATGTTCATTCCCACCATTACAATGACTAGGCGTTAACTACCATTTAAAATAATATTATCTTATTATTAGAGTAAAACATAAGATTCCCAAGAAAATCGTTGTTGCGTATTGGGTACGCCATCGAGCATAGAGTTCCCTTTAAAACATTTTTTTTTCACAAATAGGGATAAATATAAAATTTTCATATTCTTTATTTACCTGGGGTGTTACATCCGTCCCCCCCTTTTGGGAATTGCGTCCTCACAATTTTTAAAATTGGGCTTGGAAACTTCATTGAAAATCCCACATCGGATCAAGATTCAGTAAAAGTATCACTTTAAAATAAAGGAAGAGAATTACAAAGGTCACCTGAGTTAACCGATAATAGGATTCCATGTAGGAAAACATGGAAATGTAAGAAAAAACAAAAGGTCATTTTCTAAGGGAGAGTGATAGTAAACATGTTTAGGAGAAAGTTAACCACAAGAAAATCACAAACTTGTGATGGGTTAAGCGGTATTCAATTCCCCAGTAGGAAAAGTTAATAGACAACATTTTTGTTTTTTTATTGAGGAATTTATTCATAAGGAAACATAATTACTTATCATGTTTACTTTAAACTTTTATTACATTTCTTACACAAACTCATATTTTCTCCAAAAGACGACTATTTAGGAAGACTTGTTCACTATAATCAACTTCTAGAGAATCACCTAATCCAAAAAAGTGAGCTATATACTTCCCATGTCTTTAGACTTTAACCAAAACCAAAACCAAAACCAAAATGGTTAGTACAAGATCAGATAATCCAGAAAAGGATAACCCTTTATAAAAAGAAAATATATTCTTAATCTCCAAAATTTGTCCAACAAAAGCCAAAGTTCAATGAAGACCATTCGATAAACAATTTGTCCATACAATTCTTCAAAGTAAACCAAAATAAGATTGAAACCCAAATATTTTAAGGATTTAGTCACATAGTATTCCAAGGTACAAATTAACTTTTATCTCCAAATAACATCAGTTGCTCTTAAATTATCATATTGAAAAGTAATTAACTTAATCACATATCCTCGATGATAGGTTATTCATTTCCATAGATAACCCAAAATAAAATTACTCTTGATTCCTAAAATAATATAACTAAAAATAATTATTCAAACTAACCAGGGACTTCACGTAGTCCAGTGGTAGGCGATAAATACTAGTCGCACTTTGGTTGTGGGTTCAATTCCCGCAGCTTTGTCCGACGCGACGGGCTGTCACACGGTCTACGTGTTGTCCTTTTTCCAAAACTATATAATTCTTAAAACATTCCCCAAAACAGGATAAAATATTCAAAAATAATCATAACATATTTTAACCTCAAGTTTATCTCATGCCTTTCATTTTCCCTCATAACATATAATAACCCATAATTACCTCAAAAGTAAGGATCATATAAACTCTAATGGTTACCTTTATAATTATTACCTGAACTTCCACATCGATTGGTCATCTCGTACATGATGCATTACAGATCATACCAAGGTTCAAGTGGTTGATCATGACTACTTGATAGTTGGTTTAGAACCACCACGAGTTTCCTCATTGAATCCCTCATTTTATCTAGTATCTTAATCAGAGAACCACCACAGTTTCCTTCAAACCTGTTGTCTCTTTGGTGCCTGCTAGATCCATCCATTCACTAAAAACAGAAATGTCAGTGTGAGTATATCAACAAAACCATCATGTACTAATGAGGAAGGTAAACACTAATATATACTTACTCATTAACTTTATCTAAAACTAGGACTCTTTCTGAAATCCTAACCATTATGGTAATGTCAGTTATGCTTAGAGAATACCCTAACCTCTAAAGATATCTAAACCGACCTCTGATACCAACTATAAGGCCCCAGCCTTAAACCTTACTTAATCTTGAGTTATTACAAGATTACACATTGAGGATCTTTTCAGGTTTATAGTTTTAGAGAATTAGATCATAAAAATTGCATTACATTCCACATTTAAACAATGTGGTTACATAAAAGATAGTATTCATTTTTCCCATCAACGGAAACATATTTAAAATAAAACCTGGATTCTTTCTTGACACTTCATTGACACTATCATCATATCATGTACCTTTCCCTTGACCTGTGAAAAACATTTCAAAAACTTGGGATGAGCATAAAAAGCTCAGTAAGGGATATAAAAATATGGAAAGGAAACATGAGTACATGTATACATAAGAATGAAATCATACCTCACCCATAAAACAAAAGCACTTTAACATACCTCATAAAATCATGAATAAATCATAGAAATCATAAGACATAAAGGTAACTTGAGGAATTCATAACATTCTTACGTAGGGAGTAACCCTCTTGGTTACGTTTGGAATACCCATCACAGTATATTCCCTAAATCCATTCAGAGAAACCTTAATGTTTAACCCCTTCGCGTTACCCAATGCATTGGAGAGCTATATCGGGATCACCCGCCCTAATTTTATCATGGAACCACCTGTATTCATAACAATTCCCAAGAACCATAACACAATCCTATCACATAAAACATGCATAAAGGAAACATAACACATCCACTTTTCAATCACAAGATATCAATACAACACATTGATATAAAAACATTATGAAAACCACTTTCAATACCTATATAAAACAAAAGTAAAACATGGTATTTATTTTTCTTTAAAAAAACGGTATGGCTTGTTGAGTATGCCGAATCTCAAATAATGGTCACAGCGGTGGAGAAGTAATTGTCGCCGCATACGTATAACAAAAACATTCCCTTTTGTCGTTTAGTAAAATGATTCGTATAAAAAAGATTCCTTTGTATAAATGTAAAAGTAAAAGGGTTTATACACCGTATAAAAGAAGGTTGTGTATAAAAAAAATATGCCTCAATGAAAGGAGATTGAGATGAAGTCCCATACAAAGACGGTATCCTTGGATTAATGATAAATCAATTACATAATTATGTGTGAAAAACTAATACACAAAATATAAGTCGATATTAAGTGTAAAACAATCAGAGGTTATTCACACATATTCATATAACGACATATTCAAGGAGTACAAGCTTATCCCAAAGAATCAAAATTGTGTTAAGAAGTTCCCTTGCAAAAATTTGACAGCCTAACGGCGTCACTACAAAATTCAGAAAATGAGTTGATGAGAGAAATAAAATGGTATCTCATCACTTGGTCATAAAATTTAAATCACTAAGGATATAGAAGAACATATCCCAACATAATGTTATGTGAATTAAAATACATAACAAAAGAATTCTTTTAAAAAGAGGAGGTTGAAAGGTTCTCTTACCGACATGAGTATCTTTCAAAACATACACCCCGTGAAAGAAGGACAATACAAAATTGATGTAAATACTCATAAATTACATTATATTACACAATGTGTAAAATAATAGGCAGTACATACACCACTCAAACGAAATTGTGGCAAATGTAGCATAAATCTCACGGGAATAAAAGTGAGATGAAAAATCCCATACGAAAACTTGGCAGCCTAACGGCGCCACTTAAAACATAAAAAAATGGATTGATGAGATAAAATAGGGTATCTCATCATATTGACAGAATGTTTATAGCAAGAGGAATATAAAATAACATCCCACAACATAACAAAGAGGAGCTTAAAAGAAGTGACAAAAAGGAGAGTACTTAAAAAGAAAGAGAGAGGTTAGATCTCTTACGAAAATTCGGCAGCATAACGACGCCACTCAAAACATCCAAAATGGATTGATGAGAGAGAATAGGGTCTCTCGTCATATGAACATAAAAATACAGTAGGATTAATATAAAAGAACATCCCAATCACAAGAATTATGAGCTTAAAAGGAATGACATAACAGAGTGTACTTAAAAAGAAAGAGAGGAGTAGGATCCCTTACCTCGGGTCCGACTTGACTCGATCGTTCTTTAACATCCTGAATAATAAACTTGAGTTAATTTCTACTTGATTAAGAACATTTTTCAAGTCCATTATTCCTTTTATATCAGTTATTTCCAAGTGATAAACATTATGTAATCATTTAAGTGAATAATGTTTGTTTTGTCGATATTTGGTTCTTAAGTCGAAAGTGGACTTCTTACAATTACATGTTATTCATGTGGTCAAAGGTTCATTATATCCAGAATGATATTCATGATTTGGATATCATATATATAATATATATCCAGAATATAAATGTATTTGTAATATTACATAATCATTTAGAGGTAATAAATGAAATGCACCGTTCATGGAGACGGTAAGCCGTACGTACGCATGAATGCTACTTTCATTTCTATGTCATATTAATGGAATTAAAACTAAATGAGAGGTATGTATATTTTAATTACAGAATTATATTTATCATTTATATGTAACATAAATCATATATAATAACTTTAAATACATCCTTTATACATCCCACATATGGCATTAACGAATCAATTCACTTTGAGGGGGCGGTAGTCCGCACTTCCTAAAATGAAATTATCGTGTTTACCCACAATGGAAACCATAAAGGTATGACACAAAAGATAAATAAAGAAGCTTAAGTAAAACATAAACATATTATATATCATATATAAATATAGTTACATATTAATGTCCACCTTTTAAGGTGTTATATGAGTGTTGAACAATCATCGTTTCGTGAGGCAGAAATTCGCCATCCACAGAAACAGTATGTTATTTAACCATTAGATGTAGGTGTGTGTAAGTGTAGCTAGAATGATTCTTATAACAACATCCTAGTATATTTAAGATACTTAAGTTGTTACAAAATAAATGAATAAAACAAGTTTAGGGGGTTGGAGAAGCAAAATAATACAAAAGGACTCAAGTGAAGACATTACCTTAAAATAGGGTAACTCCCTTTGGTTTGAGCTCAAAGGATTCCTTGGGAAGACTTCTGCCCAAATTAAGGCTTTTAAGAGTTATAGAGGGATGTGGATAGACAAAATGGGCTGGGGTTGGCCGAGAAAAAGGCTTTGGAAGTGTGGGTAAGGAGGTAGAGGTGGGGGCCTTTTATAAGAGGAGAGGAGGGGCAGTCTTGGAAAGTAAAGAAATGTTACTTTATTTGAAAATGAGTTTCGGATTTAAAAGGTCCCACATTGATATAATTCGAGGATAAGGTGATACGGATTCTAAATACTTCAATACAATAGGTTTTGGACATGTTTAGGTCATAGATTTTACATTATCTTTTCATTTTATTTAAATCCTTTATTAATGAGGTAATCGTTGCATCATTATGATGTCATAAATAATTTTATTTATTTAATGTATAAAAATTATAATAAAAATACTATGATGTAGGAAATCTTTTTCTCTTTCCAATTAATTTTTATAGTAAACAATCTGACTTGTATAACCCCATTTAAAAATTGTTTTAGTAAAACAACTCATGTTTGTGTCATTTTAATTTTAACATTAAATGAAAAGGTATTTATGTCATTTTCCAACCAAAGTGGCTCCATGGGGTCCCCAAGTTTACCCATGGATTTTCTTGGTCGGCCATGACTCATCCAATGAGGGTAGAACATGTTTCTAGGTCATTTCACATTATTAAAACATTATTTTTACCTTAAATTACACTAATTACCTCTAATCGCGATTAAGAACATAAAAGTTACTATTCACCAAAAAATTATTTTAATCCCATTGAACCACATTTTACTTCCTAATGACAACCATGTATGTCAGATTTTTAAAATTCAAAATAAAAAGGTGGAAAATTTTCATTTAAACAGAAAATCAGTTTTTATAAGTACCACTTAGTGGTTTCACTATTCATCAAAAATTAAAGTTTTTCAGAAAATTACCAAAAATTCACCCTAAGCTATATCTGATACTCCGAATTCATAAATGATGTCTATTTTACAAAATTCATAACATATAAGTTGAATTAATTAATTTAATAATCAATTCCCGCTGTCAGAAAAAATTGCTTGTATTTATGAAACAATATATATCAAAAGATTGACTCTAGTTTAAGTCCAATTTCAAGATGAAATTAATTCCAACGACCACTATTGGATTAAATTGTAAAAATATATTCTAATTGATATTTAAAACCAATTCAAAAGGTAATCTAATAATTTAAATAAATTAGATTAAAAATGGGGTTTGAATTAAAATACAACATTTTTCACTGTTCATTAAAAAATGAACTTTATCGGAAAAATACAAAAAATTTACACAATGTAAATTTTGATATCCCTATTCTAAAGAAAAATTTTATTTTGTCAAATATAACACATAAAATTGTTAAAAAGTGGATTTAAAAGAGGTTCGCCATCGAAAGGCGGTTAATCGACCTTTATAGAATATTAGAATGTTTTTGCTTAAAAATGGGATTCATTCACATTTTTAATCCTCTAACATTTATTGTAAAAAGTAAAAATATTTGAAAAACATATATAATCATTTTTTAGCTAGTTCTGTTCATTCCTGCCATTACAATGGCTAGGTGTTAACTACCATTTAAAATAATATTATCTTATTATTAGAGTGCAACGTAAGATTCCCAAGAAACTCGTTGTTGCGTATTGGGTACGCCGTCGAGCATAGAGTTACCTTTAAAACATTTTTTTTTCACAAATAGGGATAAATATAAAAATTTCATATTCTTTATTTACCTGGGGTGTTACAGTATCACTCTGGTGTACGTATGACTTACCTTCTCCACATAGCGATACAATTAATTTATCATCACCATATTTTATGGACTGGTGTTATGATGAGTTTAATAAACATATATGTTATATATTATATTATAATTATTCTATAAATTATAATTATTTTTAACCTTTCCTTTATTCCATCAGTTGTAAAATGAAAACAACGTCCATGCGTATATACAACATACTATCTCCATGAATAGTGTAATTCATTTTCTATCAGTAAATTTTAGGATTTATTATAAATATGTATATAATTAATATATATTATGTTTTTAACAATATTAAGTTTTTTTAAATTAATTGAACATGATCAATGTTTAAGGACTGGGACTGCCGAACCAAAACATGCCTGGAAAATGAAGTAGCCATCACCCAGAACAACGATTTTAATAACGAATTATTAATATAAAGGTGATAAAACGAAATCAAACATGGTATTATTGATATATGATTATTTAATAAATTAATAATAAATTATTATTTATTCTACAAGAGGTTTGTATGTTAACAAGGAAAGAGGATAATTGAGGTATGTGTTAATTGGATAATCTCATTATTACTCAAGTTTGTTTATATTTAAGTATCCAAAGTGGAATATTTATATTCTATATCTACGTCTTCTAAAAATTATTTCAAAACAGTTTTTACTATTCAAATATGAATTTTTATTTTAATTTTTACCCATGTTTTAATTTTTTACAAAATGGTTTGAGTGCAATATTTATGTCATTTTCTAAACAAGGTACTTTATGAATATTTTGAAAAAAATAAAGAATGAATATTTAATTAAATTATATGGCATGGTAAACTTTTTATGCATTAATTAATACTTAGTGAATAAAGTATCCTTTATAATATTTCAAGGTTTTGTTTACATTTTTTCCTTTTTAATTATGTGGTTATAAAAAACATATATTTTCAAAATGGAAAGGATATTTTCCTGAAGAATTATTTCAAGTGATATTTCAAAATCACTTTTATCTAAGAAAACATTATTTTATGTTACTTATGTTTTACTAGGGACATGATCCATGGATAACATCATTATTATTTATCTATATGGTTTATGTTTATGAGTACATGATGTTTATGAATCTTTTTCTTATTTATGAGTTATCTTATAATGATTATGAAACCCATTTTTGTTTCTTGGGTTCTAATATGATAAAGGATTTATATTTGTGTGATACATAAATATATGGTATTAATTATGTGATTGGTGAGAAATATATCTCCCTGTAATGCATTGCATAATGAATTATATATCATGTGATATTTATGGGAAACAATTCTATGTTCTTGATCCATTTTGGGAAACAAGTCTATGTGCTTGATCCGTTATGGGAACAAGTGGATGTGCCTGATCCGTTATGTGAAACATGTATTGGTACCTAATCCAAAGGTATTGGTAGTTAACATTGATATATTAAATGGTTTCTATAAATATTATTTTGGTACACACATTTATGACATTAACTTACAATTCATGATTTAGTTATGATGAATTATCATTCGTACGATTCGTGTTTTTTGAAATGTTAATGTTTTATACTATAATTAATTATTATGATATTTTATATATTGGGAATAATATTTATAAGTTATATTCAATATATTATTTCCCTATTATTTTATTATTATTTTATATGATCATCAATTGATATTTTCCATATTTACCCTTATTGAGCATCTGATATCACCCTTTTCTTAAGTTTTTTTCCCTAGGATATGAAGAATGGTGTTAAGAATGATATGTTAAAAAAGGTTGCAATTATGAAGAAATAAGTGGGTGATAATTAATATGTGTTATGAACTTGTTGTTTATGTTTCCATGTTTCCAAAGGTAGTATAACTTTATGATCATCAGGAATATGTTTTTGTAATGTAATTAATATTCATATAAAATGATTTAATATCTATGTATCAAAAAAAATGAAATGTTATAGTTGGTATTAACATTTAATTTAGTCAAACATAGTAATATGGTATGATATAACCTTAGTAATAACCCTAAGTGTTAGTATATTTATACATTGTAATCGAAGATTTGTGGTAACAATCATTAATAACATGGGATTTATCCTAAGGTTTCATAAATTTTATATGAAATTTCCTTTGATTATGTGGTTTTCACACTATGATTAGTGTTTCTCAAACAATGTTTTTATGTTATTTTCAATGGATATTACCCAATAGTAACATGTTAATACTTAATGTGATGGATAATAAAATGATTGTCCTCCTATTTAATCAAATGTTATGAGATATGGAATGAATTGTTTTCTATTCTCATACAACTTTTTCAATATATGAATCATACTGGACTACAAAATGATCCATGGAGGAAAAAAAATTCTATTGAGTCCTTCATGTGGTAGATTACAGCTTATTTTAGTGAGTCTTATAATCTCATAGTGGCTGATTTGTGGATCAACACCATTGAGAAATTATTTTCTATTCTTCAATGCTTAAGAACTGAAATAATTTTCTTAGAAATTTATCTTATATATGGTGAAGTAGTTTAGTGGTGGGAAATTATCAAGAATATGAGGCAAGAGGAATAAATTGGATCCATTGAATGGGATGAGTTTAATAATTTTTTTTCACCAATTAATTTCCATGTATTCTATGTATGAAGACGGAGAAGGAGTTCTTTGAGATAAAGAAAAAGTATGATGACTATTTTGGTACCTATGAGAAAATTTTTACAAGAATAGAAAGGTACACTTCTAGTATTATTATACAACATGAAAGTATGGTTGAACGATTATTTAGTGGATTAAAAAAAGTCTCCAAAGGGAGTTATCCATAAAATAATTCAGTAACTATGAATAATTTTTTTTATTTTCACTCAATGTATGATTGGAAATTTGGGATACCCACTATTATCATGGTTTTGATAAGAAATAAAGATATAGTCTCATGAAAACATGAATAAATAACAAGGTAGAAAGAAATTAGAACCATATACATATGAGAAAAGTGGGAAGAAACATTAAGGGATATGTTTTAATGGAACTCATAGGTGCTTTAAATATAGATGGGTGGATCATAATGCCTATGAATATAGAAAGGAAATGAATAGGATGGTTAATGAAATGGAGGAAAAGAAGACCCCAACTAATGAACTAACCATGCCCCAATGAGTATAATTAAAGGAGTATAAGAATTATTCTAATAAGTGCCCGAATATAATGGTTAATGATGTTGAATGATGTTAGAAGCTTCTCAAGTCCAAATACAAGGGTAAATCACATGTGATCACTATTGGTCATCTAAAGTATGATAAAGAAGTCGTGAAAGGTGCACTTACCGTCCACTTTAAAAAAGATAATGTCATGTTTGACTCTAGATCCACCCACTATTTTATTTATAAATAATTATCTAAGGGTATCAATGTATCACCTAAATAATTAGATGTTGAGTTATCTGTGAATAATCATAAGGTAATAACAGTCGTATCTAAAGTTTATAATTCTTCTCTAGTTAAAGTTTGTGGGAAAGTGATTCCTTAAAATACAATGATTATTTCTTAAATTTAATTCAATGTGATTTTTGTAATGGATTCTATTTTTATATATCAATATCATATATAAATTTTTGAGGACGATAATTCACATTTCTTATTCTAAAATTATATATGATCTTATATCGATGCAAGGATGAATATGAACTTTCAATGGAAATTATTTCCATATTATGGGTCTGAATTCTTATAAATAAAGATCATCTATCTCATATAGTTGGGTAGAAAATCAATATTAAGTTTACAACTATTGTTAAAGAGTTTATATATGTATTTCGGAAAGAATTTGAAGGTCTTACACCAAATCGTGAAGTTGAGTTTTCAATAGAACTCATACCTAGTGTTATGCCTATTTCAAAGAATCTTTATATAACGTCCCCAATTGAGTTATAGGAATTGAAAAAACAACTCCAATAGAATATTGATAAGGTATTAATGTGTAATATTGTGCCACCTTGGGGTGCACCTATTATTTTTTTAAGAAGAAAGTTGAATCAATGTGACTTTTCATTGATTATCGAGAACATAATAAGATCACTATCAAAAATAAGTATCAATTTTCTTTATATTGATGAATTATTCGATCAAATACATGGAGATAGATAATTTTACAAGATTGAAATTCATTATGGATATTAATAATTGAGTTCAAGAAGAAGGATATACTGAATATGACATTTTGTACAAGGCATGGACACTATGAATTTATAGTAATTTATTTTGGTGTTACTAACACCCCTCTATATTTATGGATTGTATAAATAAAGTCTTTAGAGAATGTCTTGATATTTTGTTTGATATTATTTCTATATTATATTCTTTTATATTCAAGGATTAAGGTGAAACATACAAATCACTTATGGATTGTGTGGAAGACCCTGATAAAAGAGAATATTTATGAAAAATTTTCCAATAGTGAATTTTAGATTCTTAAAGTTTCATTTTTTAGGTCACATAATATCAAGATAGGGTATATCCATGGATCCATAAAAGATTAAAGTTATTGAATGTTGCACATGACCAATAAATATGACTAATATTCTAATTCTTCTTAGTTTGGATAGATATTATATAACTTTATGGAGAATTTGTCTCAATTTTCCAATCCACTAACCATGTAACCTAAAAGGGTTCTATTTTCCTTGGGATGGATAAATGTGAAGAAAATTTAAAAGAACTAAAGAGAAGGTTTGTAAATTTCAATGTTATTACATTACCGTATAGTGGATAATGTTATATAGTCTATTTTTATAGATATAATAAGGGATTGGGATACATTCTCACAAAAAATGACATGGTTATAGCTTATTCACCATTAAAACAGTTGTTTCATGAGAAATATTACCCAAATCATGAATTGGAGTTAGCTACGAGGGTCTTCACATTAAAAAAATGGAGGCATTATATTTATTGAGAAAAGTGTGATATATAAACTTACACAAAATTTTTAAAGTGTATATTCAAACAGACGAGTTGAATATGCACCAAAGAAGATGGTTGGAGCTAATTAAAGAGTATAATTTCTCAATAAATTACTTCCTTGGTAAAGTGAACAGGGTGGAAAATGATTTGAATTGAAAGGATAACTATCACAAACCAACCCAGGACCACCCTGAACTGGTCACACGGCCGGCCCGCAGGAAGGCCTGAGGGGCATTCTCAATCCCCACGGGCTGGAAACTAGTGCCGGGCATCAAAACTAAACAAGAGGAAATTATTTGGCCCCATGAAAAATGAATAAAGTAGCAAAAAAATAGAATAACGCAAGGAAAATAAATTACATGAAAAAGGAAGAACAACCAACAATAACAAACTAACCTAACCACAACCAAAACACCTCACGACTCCGCGAGTCACTCACCAGTCCATAAACAACTCTCACCCACAACGAGAGTACTCAAGTAAAACCTGAAGAAAAACTAAAAATAGGAATAACACTATAGGCGTGAGTAATAAAACACAGTAGGCACGCCCAACACACCATTCCCAATGCACTACCTTTAAATAATGAAATTTATGAATTCTAGGTTGGAACTAAATTATACAAAAATGGGTTTCAACACACTCACCTCCATTTCTAAGACAAGTAACATTCCATTTCCCATTTTAATTTTTTTAAAAAAGTTTAACGTATGAAAGGAACAAGTGCATTTCATTTTAAAACATTTTCACTGACAATTTAGAAATTCAAATCTCAGTTGTTAGTCAAATGGAAAACCACAGACAACACACAACACACACTTTCTTCTCCCCAAAAGTCAACTAGCTAATCAATGGTCACTCAAAGAATCCATGCCCAACTGAAACTAAAAGGAACCACACAACAAGAGAATGGGAGAACACAAGAGGGTTCTCCCCACCACATGAATTCAACTAGCACGGAAAATTTAACACTTGAACATAACACCCCGGAATGATGGGGGGTGACACAGGAACTCCCAACTGATCCAAACTAAATTTTATCGCACACCTCCACTAAAGCTTTAAACTCTCAACCCCGACCAAAGAAAGCCCAAACAATAGAGAAAAACCTCCGAGCAGAACTTAATCCAAGAATTAAACCTGATTATAACTACAAACCTTTAATCCTCCGCATGCACTTACACCTCCAAACGAACACAACCAAACCAAGAATAACTCATACAAGGGGAAACCCACTTCTAAGGAAAGTGTACGATTCAGAAAACCATGATCAGACAAACAAAATTTTTTTGGATTACAATAGAACATGTTCTTTATAAATATATGATAAAATGATGAACTCACAACAACCTTAAAACTTTAACAATAGTAAAAGAAGAACAACAAGCCTTTAAATGTTCCATTGCCAACACAGAACACAAAACCTGAACCGAGGCATCACACGCCCAACAACTCTTAACAATGCACGAGCTTCACCCCAAGACCTGTGGTTGGGGTTTAATGGCTGAAGCATCTCCTGCCTCGCAGTCAGGAGCTATAATCCTCAAGTCATAGAATCTTCTTTAGGTGACGCTTCCTACAGAACTTCTCTACATGACCCAGACATCTGCAATGATGACATGTCTTTCGAGGGATGTGACATGACAACTTCACATGCTCTAACCGGCCTCACTAGTGGCACACCACTGAACGGTATGATGAACTAGAAGTCAAACCACTGCAGAGGAATCTTTAGGAATAGGTCTGTCTGGCACACCCGGCTCGCCAGATGGAAAACCTTGATGAGCAACTGGATACGTTGGATTTCCAACCATCTCCGTTCCGAAGACCAACTCAGCTAATAATGCTTCATCCACGAGCTTCTCAAAATGATGGTCCTTAGAAAGGAGGACTAACTCCTTGATCATGGGATAAAGACCCCCGATGAAGAGAGAAGTCTTCATCAGATCCTGTGACGTTGCCTCTAGAGAAAAGAACACAAGCTCCTTAAATTGTCCAATATATGCCTTTGCTATCCGTTGGCATTGTTGAATATGAATGAGTTCTTCCCTATTCTTCATCTTCACCTCTTCAGGTATAAACCATTAGTTGAAGACATATTTGAAGACATCCCATGTCATTCAGCTTGCATTGATGGTGGGGCAGGAAACTCCCATACGTCTAGAGATGGACCTTCAAACAATCTCAAAACAACGCACACTCTGATAGCTTCAGGAGTTCCCAACATCCTAAAAGAATACTCGACCTCTTCAAACCACATAACTAACTTTAACGGGCCTCGATCACTATTAAGTACAGACAATGTTTGAGAAGGACCAAAAAATAGTCATGACTTATCAGAAACCTTGGTGACCTTTTTGGGTGGCATTTTCTGAATAGCATATAAAACACAGAACCAAAACCAATATCATGCCGAAGCAACATCATTGAAATCAACATCATCTGAAGAAACCAGCTAAAAAAAACAAATGCAAACACAACCCAAAATTTAATCTTCAAAACACCCTTTTTTATTTTATATTTCAAAACCACCTTCTTTGAAAGCCATTTTCCAAATACCAAGCCAACTTTTCAAACAAATTACAATTTCTAAAAATAATTTTCCCTCTTATTAAAATATTTTTTGAAAAACAAGGTCAAGCCTTTAGTTCAAAGTGCAAACCCCAGAAATCTCATGAATCGTTGCACATTTCTTCATCCGCTTTCATCCATACGCACCAACACACACTTCTCATTCATTCCCTCACACGTGAAAACGTTAATAAAGAGTCCCTAAGGTTACACCCAAACCATATATCTACCAGTTCTAAGAAACCACTGGTTTTTTAGACCAGGAATCTTCAGTTTTAAAAAAACACCTTTCACCAATTTAAATCCATTTAAAAAAAATTGTTCTCATTTCAAAACACCTTTTTCATTTTCAAAAGTTCACTTACACCCACAGGAACCAAGACAACACACAACTTGCATCAAACTACCAGAGTGAGGGACTAGTAGTCATGCTTAACATAGTGACATGGTAGTGGGACATGGCCCAAGTAAGCGTCAACGACTAGGAAGAACTTAAACTGTGTACACAGACTCTACATGGGTCAATACTCCATGAAAAATCACAATGTGACATCGGTTAGCCTCCATTGTCATCCCTCAATCCAAAACAAATTAGAACAAGAGAAAAAATCAATTCCTAGACTACCCCAGGCGACTCGAGGTTCAAAATGGGTAAGGGATCATGACATCCTTCCCGTACCTACCTCTCAAATCTCGACAGTCCTAATCCCCATCTACCAGACACCCCAAATAACAAGAACCTCCCTTTGATACCATTTTGTCACAAACCAACCAAGGTCGACCCTGAACTGGTCACTCGGTCGGCCTGTGGCAAGGGCCGAGGGGCGTTCCTGATCCCCACTGGCTGGGAACTAGTTTCGGGCATCAAAAATAAAAAAGAGGGAATGATTTTGACCCAATGAAAAATAAATAAAGCAGTAGAAAAAAGTAGAATAACACAAGGAAAATAAATGAAACGAAAATGGAAGAACAACCAACAACAACAAACTATCCTGAACAAAACCAAAACTCCTCTCAATTCCGAGATTCTCTTACAAGTCCACAACCAACTGTCGCCCAGAGTAAGAGTATAGCATCCCGCCTTTAACGAAAATTTTCATCACAGTTTATAAATAGAGGATCTTTAAAGTCTAGTGTCTTGGAAATCGGGGATATAGAACATGAAAACCACACAAAACATTCTTATAATAAACATATAAGGCTTCATAATATGTTCATCCTATGTAAAAATACTACATCTCATATCTTGGAGACATACATCAATGTAAAGGGTGAGCAGAAGGCCCAGTAAGGGAAACAAGAGAAACATTTTACATGTGAACTTCAGATACATCAATAAAGTCATGATAAATAACTTTAAGGCATGTGAAAGAGATCATGAGGCATATCATAATAAAAATAACATGTTTCATAACTTGAAGATGTGGATACAAAATTTAACATAGAAAATCATTTCCATATCACCAAGGTCCATCCCCAAGGTGTCATTATAAAACATTACCAAGGTTATTCATTAACACATCGTAAAAATGGACATCTCTAAAGATTAAGTCTTTACCCAATGCATTGGAGGGCTATCAGGGAACACCCATAATTTGTCTTTATTAACATTTAAGATACATATATCATCATAAAAATTTCATAAATAACCCATATATCATAATAAACTTCTTTCTTCCAAAATATGACCTCTACTTTGACATAAAAAATTATGTCTTTTTTCTCAATGTTCATGTATCCCTCCTTATACACAAATATTTTTTCATATAAAACATGTTTTCACAACAATGGTTCACATAACATAACTTCCTTTCTTTCCAAAATCGATGGTCATATAAATTCATTCATACAAGAAATATGTTAATGTAAGTCCTATATGAAAATAGAGAATTTGACACTCCTATAAATATTTTTTTAACTTAATGATGGGGTCAGTAAGATATTTATATGAAATATACAATACATTGAACTGCCCACTACTTTACCAAAAAATGAAGCCCCTTCATCTATCAGCATCTATGAGTTAAAAAAACTCCACTTTCACAATGCCTCCAACTCACTTTCATCACACAATTCCCTTCCTTGATTAAGTTTTATTTTAATGTGATTTATTTAGACTTACATAAAAATACTTCATTTTCTTCAAATCTCTTTGAAATAATCTCAAACTAACTCCCCTAGAACCATTCTTTCATTAATAACCCACAATATTATCCAATTTGGTATTTTTTTTAAATCATGTATTATCATAAAACACCAGCCAAAATATCTAAGACATAATCATGAGGTATTTTTAATGATAATTTACCCCTTTAGGTTGTTTCAAAAAACATTAAACATGATAACCATCATGTTGAAAAATATTATTTACTTTCCTATTCAAACAACATTTTCTATTTATATCCCAATATAGTTATCAAAGTCTCACTCCTCACATACCATAAGAACAAATGATTCAATATAGTAATGAGAACTAGAGTAATATTAAAATCTTATCAATGAATCACTCTATTCATCTCTTTGTTTCCACATGATGTCTGAAAACTATGAAAACTAAAATTTACATATCTTCCCTATATATTTTCTTCCCCTGATTTGAAAAAGAATAGATCTCCCCCTTTTATCAATTTTATTCACCCCTTAGAGATTTTGAGAAATCCATCTCACTCTTTAACAATATATCCCCCATTGTTAACAAAACGAAAGGCCACTTATTCATGGGATATAAGAGGAAACGAAAAATTATTAGCTTATAGGGAAATTCACACGATACCTTGGAGAGTGGGTGATCCAAAACCAGCCTATCTAAGTGTGTGTGTGCATGTGGGGAGGGGGGGGGGGTGAGTATACTCCAAGATATAGCCAATAAATCTCAAACACTTCCTGAGGAAAGGTATTTGTTCTGATATCAGTAACTTGAATTTCAGTAGGCACATACTCTAATGTCACTAACTAATGATCAAATTTATCATTTATTAGGCTATACTTGATTTTATTGCATTCGATACTTGAGTGATGGATAATATTCTTAATAATAATGATAACACTTAAATTTTTAGGATTTATTTTTAAAGGAGACTTCAATTCAACTCCAATATCTTCAAGTTACTGCTTTATATATAATAGTTGAATGCTTGATTAAGGGGCCATAATATAATCATCTTCTATAGTGCTCACTGTTATTTAATTGTATTTCTTGCTCATAATAAGAAATATAAAATTCTAAAAGAAATAACAAACCAGCTAATATTTATTATCTATCATTTTATGAACTAGACCAATATACATATGTATATCCTAATAAATATTATAATGATGTAGAAATATAAAGAAATCCAAATCCACCATGCCATTGACACACCTTAATATTGTCTTCGACATTAGAAATTGGTTTTCCTTGGCATTAATCTGGTAAATTTTTTCTTCATAAGTGAAAAAAATATCCGCTATTACTTATTTTCTATACAAAATGATCATAATTATTTTCCTTTATTTATTCACGTCAACCGCTTTTCCATCATCATCCCTTTTAAGATTCATTTGGGTAGAAACCAGTGTTCTCATTACCTTGGAATAATCCATTAAAAATATACTTACAACCAATTCAGCACATTCTTATTGAAATATGAATGTTCAATTCATTATTTTTACTACCAATAGGATAAGTAAAAACATTAACACTTCAACCATAAACATTTCAAAATCACGCGTCATGAATTCTAAAAATTTCTTGTATTGTACTTCGTTTGATCAAAAAAGATTATTTCATCAATATATAAAAGAAACATCTTACTTTATTCAATATACTTATATATATATAGATTATTATTAACTCTACCATAATGAAAATCATGCTTTATAAATTACAATCAAGTAGATAATAACTTTCTATCGGTTCTTGATTTAGTTCACAAAGTGTTATCATTAGTTGAATTTTTTCCGGTATTTATGTAGAATAAATTTATGTGTATTCTAAAAATAAACATATTGTTTAAGTAATTATTTTTAAAAACTGAATTTCAATCCATCTATAATACATTGAATTTCTTTTATAGTGCTATTACCTATAAAAATCAATTAGTTTCCAACATAACAACCGAAGAAAATGAATTATCTGGATAGATACCTTTAATATGGTAATGTACCTTTTGCACAATTAATTACATGTTTTTAGTCACCCTTTCATATTCATTCATTTTATTATAGAAACCCCATTTGGTCCTGATAATATTATTTTCTATTGGCCTCAAAACAATATCATATGTCTACTTTTTTTTCAATTTGGACAAAAT
This sequence comes from Viscum album, assembly GCA_963277665.1. NCBI lineage: Eukaryota > Viridiplantae > Streptophyta > Magnoliopsida > Santalales > Viscaceae > Viscum > Viscum album. Next base: position 1,272,207,930 of record OY728164.1, on the reverse strand, counting down.
TTTCACGAATCACTAGGACCAAAGTCTCATATTTAGAATATTATTCACAACACTTTATTTCTACTTGTGATATGAGTGATTATTGATTTAGAAACATTATTATTCATTTTTCAAGGAAATTATATTTTCACTGATGATATTATGATCCTAAATTCCAACCCCATTCTTCCTTTTTTATATATCCAATGGTAGAACTTCTTTATAGTCAACATCGATATCTTTTTCAGAATTAGTAACTTTTCTATGTAACCCCTGAGCTGTTCACCTCATTATCGGTTTAATCTAGAACCCACTCCCTGTTTTATATAAGATTCTATATATTTTCCTATATAATGACATTATTGGTTTCAAAAATCATTCAATGCCACTTATTAAATGACTTATATGCCTTTATCTTTCCAAAGTATCCAAACAAAATCAATTTATCTCTAAGAGACTAAAAAATTCCATGTTTTTCTTATTGAGAAAAAATAACATAATTCAAAATATTTAGAATTATTTCAACATTTTTTTCTTTCCATACCATCTATTATATAAATTCTTTATTTCTCATCAAAGCAACAAAAATATATTTTAGATATAGACCGTAGCCATTTGTGCTATATAATAAATAATATCTTGTAGGAATTTTTCCAATAAAAATCTTTATAGATATGTTTTTTGTGATTTATTTTTTCCTCTCAAATATACCATTTTTTTGTTCCATTTTCACTACTGAAACATGGTTTCTTATCTCATGATTCTCAATATACTCCATCAAACTATTAGTAAATTCTATGTTATTATCTATATAAAAAATTATATTTTTTCCCAAGAATCATTTTATCCTTCCTTCAATACCAAGTAATGTACCAAAACCCCATAGACTTGTGGGTGATAACTATTAAAAATTCTATAATACTATAATCATCAATAAATAGTAGAAAAAAACTCTTCCCACCAATGGTACTTGGTGATATCATCCCACACTTGTCAACATACACCAACTCAATAAACCTTGTGGTCCTTTGGTCTTTTGGTTTTTATATCTTCTAAATAATTTTCCATTTTATTAAAAAATTAAATGTGTGTGCACAATCATGTGAAAATCTTAGAATATCATGAGATCCATTATTCTTCCCTAGTTATTCCAAGGAATATTAGCTTATGTGAACAAGTATTTTTTACCACAATATGTTTTTTTATTCTGTAGAGAGAAAGAACATAAGTTTTTCTCAACTAATAAATTAGAGATACCACCTTATGGGATTCCCTTTCATTACAACTAGAATATCATTTCAATTTTCAACAAAAAATCTTCATAATGTAGTTAACTGCATGTTCCAATTCTCACAACTAACATACACTCAAAATTTTGTGACCCAAAACATCAATAACCATGATATCCTCTCATCTTATGTCATTTTACCAAAATTTCTCTTTTCTTGATCCAATAATTTTCAAGACTTTATCATTTCCAAATCATATGATAGTTTTTTCTCATATGTGATGATTTGGACTAGATCCATGTTTCCCATAACATTGAAATTACATCCTCTATTATGTATATATGCACCTATATGACTTGATGCTCGTAGAGAAATCTTTGCAAAAATTTCTTCCTCAGTTATTTTCTTTTCGATCGATGTTTTTGTCTTCACACCCAAGGAGGATTTTCACATTTTTTTATTCCTTTGAATATAATGAGACAACTTTATCTTAGAAATATGGAAATTGATATTATGTTTTATCCCACTTGATGATTACTTAATCTACTATATACAATCTCCTTGGGTATTCATAGGCACATTCCTATACACCATTGAAGATAAATATACGAACATATTTCCATATCAACTACACCAAAAGCAGTTGCCATCAAGAGTAAACTCAACTAGACTTCCTTCATTTCTATTTTTCCTTCTAGTACCTCTTTTATAGATACCCATACTTTTTATACAATGATATTTCATCTTAATAGTTTAATGTTCAATATACATGAAAAAGAAAATTATGAGGGCCATAAATGATTATTGTATTTGGATATTGTATAAATAATCTTCTTACTTCGTGAAATATCTTAAAAATATCCCACAAAGATCTTCACACATAGTAATCTTCTTTTATATACCCTACTTAAAGCCTTTATTCAAACATCAAGGAATGGAAACCGAAGAATGGTTGAGCTCAGAATATAATTAAAGGTAAATAAAAGATATATCAATGATCACATACAAATAAAATGTGGATAAGAGTATTAGACATTGAGATTAAAACATAAATACAATACATAGTGTATTACAGATCATAATATTGAGTCATGCACAAATATTGACTATTCATAAGACTTTAATCATAGTGGAATCAAATAATATGATCCATGAGAGAATAAAATTGGCATAAGACATAAGTTGTGGCATATACAAAAACATATAAAATCATTTACTTAGTCAATGTTCGCTTCCAAGACTATCATTATGAACTTGTTTCACACCCCATTCCATCATATCTATAGTCAAGGTTAACTACTGATATTATAATAGTGGATAGAGTCCTTTAATTAACTAGGTTCACTCCTTATTCTATTCCTTATTATGTCATGATATATTCATATTTATCCAAGGAATTTTAGTTCAATATAATTATAGGCCCACCCATAACATAATGAAATGAATACATATATGTTACACAAGATCATAAAAATCCATTATATGATAAAAAATGGAAATTAAATGGGTTTTATAGACATTTCATCACTTCATCATACCGTAACCCATGGTAAAGAAATAGGTTTCATTATGGTTTCATCATAACTTAATTAACATATTGGAAAGAATAATGTTTCATAGAATCATCCTTAAATCATCATTATCATAATACTTCCAAAGAATGAATGTGGATGATATAATTTGATCATATCCCCATTAAATAATTACTTACATCAAAATTGGTTATCATAGATGACAAATGAGTTTAAAATATCATTAGAACATTTTTGGAGAAAAATAAACTTTTTAAATTTGAAATAAATTATCTAAAATAAAAAAATTTCCTAAATATTAATGAAACAAATTTCATTTAAAATAACTCTAGAAACATGTAACAAAATATTATAATTATTGATTGCTTATAATGTTAGTAAATTCCATTCATTCCATGTATGTTAAAAAAATATTTCCTTCACTTTTTCACTAAAATATATTTGAATTATACTTTCCATAGAATATTACAATGACTAAGAGGTCTGAAATATAGATTTCAAAAAATAATTTATGAATGGTAATATTTTAAAATATTTTTCTATGGAATAACAAGATTTTTTTGAATCACCAAAGGAAGCCAATAAAGAATTAAATCAATAGGTAATAATTTATAGTTATAAGAATGAACCAATATTATGGAATGATACTTTTTGTGAAGTCATAAAAGAATTTGGTTCCATTATATTTAAAGTAATTCTTGTATCTACAATAATTTTATTAGGAGTGATATAATTTTATGGGTGATATATATCAATGTTATATTGTTAATGTCAAACTAAGAAAAAGTCTTACTATCAGTAAATAATTGATTGAATAAACGATTATGTACAAGGTACTCAGGTAAAGAAACCTAACTTCTAGGTATTGAGATCTATAGAGATAAATTAATGTGGGTACTTGTTCTAATTTAGAGAAGTTACATTAACAAATTATTGATAAAATATAATATAGAATAATATAATAGATGATTGTTACATATGTCATTGACATAAATATCTAATAGAATATGTGTCTTAAAACATTGTATAAAAATGAAATAATGAGTGTAACCCCTTATGATTCAATGATCATATATGTCATGTATGTCATGATGTATACTAGTAATGACGTTGTATACTTCTTGAGCATGGTGGGTAGATATCAAACATATAGAAAAGAGAAACCACAACACCTAAATATTTTAAAAGATAAAAATAATATTAAATATCATATATAACATGAAAAAACAAGATTATAAGAGAATTTAACACATTGAGACTTTATGATATATTTATTTTTAAATTAATTCAATCTCTTCGATAGATTACAAATCACTTAATGATTGGTTAAACAAAAAACGATACTATATTAAAATACTATTATTTAACCATGACCATGATAACATAGTTATTAAGTTGCTAGGTTTGAATAGAAATATTTAGATAATGAAAATTATATAGTTTACACATGTATAAAATAAATTCAGTGGTTATAAATTGATTATATATAAAATAAGGACCATTTGAAATAAAAAGAAATGTTTTTTTGAAAAAATGTATTTTTTTAAAACGCAGTTTTGTCGAGCTTTGCGAACAAAATTTGATTTTTTTTACACTTTTATGAAAATTTATCTAATAAAATTAAACTAATTTTTTAAATCTTATTTTCAAAACTACCATTGGGTGATTTTTTTCATAATTTTATTGAAATATTAGTTTTTTGATGAATAGTGAAAAATACCGATTTTTACTGAAAGAACCTTTTTTATTAAATTATTTTCATGGTTAATAAATAATTTAAATTTTATTTAAAGGAAAACTATTTAAATTATATTATTATTTATCTATTTTTTCATTTTAATCAATTTCAAATTGAATTAATATATAATTTTATTTTAAAATTTTGAATGATTTTTTATGGAAAAACCAATTTCTCAATATGTATATAGTTTTTTTAAAATTAAATTCTTAAAATTAAGTGAATTGAATTTTTAAAAATGGATTTTATATTTTTAATAAACTTAATTAATTTTTTATAATAAGTTCAACTTAATTTTTTTTCCAAAAAGAATATTGGAAACAGTAAAAATTAAATATCATGGTTATAGTAAAAAGGATTTACTAGGGGGTGAACTAAAAAGATAAGGGTTAGAATCACCAAAATACTTGTCTAATTACTATTTTATGGATATATATATATATATTATAATCTCTTAGGTTCATGAATGATCCCTTTTGAGCCTTTTTTCATGTGAAGACTCTGTGTACAAATAATTCTTTTCAAAAATTCTACATGTGTCAAATCCCCTTCCATAAAAGGTCACCCTATCTCCTCTTCTATTAATACTTCCAAAACCATTCATTTCCAAAAATACCTATAGATAACTAACCCCAAAATTCTTAGATATGGTGTCTACTATCAATTACATTGATATGATTACAAGGAATCAAATCCCAAAGGACCAAGAGTTTATATGTCTTGGAAAATCAGATACATACATGAGTCTTGTATTAAAAATTAATACACTAATTACAACACAGTTTTTTTCTACGTAACATATAGGATAAAATTATTCCATCTAGTATATCCTTGAATAAATTTCATATTACACTCCATGGATTCTATGGGAAAACGAGGGAAATAAGGGTGAGCTCAAATGATCATACAGGGTATAATACAATGTAAGAAATAATGAATCAATTAGAGTAATAATTATGGCCTGGTAAATAAATGAACACGCATACCTTGTAATAAAAAACTGATATGGAAGTGAATAATTAAATGGAAAGGTAATAACTAGGAAAACATTGCATTCAAATAACTAAGCAATGAAAAATCAGTATGGAAAGGTAAGAAACAGAAACACATGCCATTCATTGAATGATCTAAAAATAAAATGTATCCACGGATATGTCAACACAAAGTCTCTTGGATTAATAACAATCGATACTAAATGTGGGAAATTATTTCTTAGTGGACTTCATGTCTGATGCATATAAAACCTATACAGTCAAGACCTTTCACAAGTGTAACCTCCCAGTTCTGGGTGCCGCCCAAAGGTGCCTGCCCCGTACCTAGTTGGTCACATGACCTCAAGTGCATTTCCCCAAATGACAGATGCTTCCAACTAGCAGTGAGGGCATTGGGTGTGATTATGGGGAAACTATTCCCTCATTGGAATAGTATGCACAGTTGAATGACAAATAATAAACAATAACAGAAACAATAATACCATATAATAAGTAAATAGTGGAAGACTTAAAGTAAATAAACAACAATAGCACATATATAAATGATTCATGTCACATATGTCCAGAAAAAATCTAAACAAGTCACAATTCTATAAATAAAACACTAATCCAAAGTAAAAAAATAAAACAAATAATCTCTAACAACATCGTAAGCCTCATCTTGGACCCATTCTCTCTAGCTTCACAACAATCAAGTACCTGATGATGAAGGCCGCTTTCCCTTATCTATACCTATAATCATATAATCTGTTTGGGTCCAAAAGCATCACCCAAATAGGGTGTGAGACGAATCCCAGTAGGCAACCACTATAAGATCTGTTCCTAACTTTCATTGAGTATATATAGTAGGAAATAATGGGAATGCAGTAACAGAACTAATAGTACACAAAAGTAACCAGTCCTACAGTTTCCATTTATATTCTTTAACATTTAATGCTCATCATTTAATCAAGTTTGTATCGCAAATAGGTATCTCAAAATACTACCTAATAGGACCAAATATAAGCTTGTGATATGTCTTGGAAAGTGCATCACAAACATTAAATATTTACATTAACCGTTTGGGTACCTCACATAGTCTAACCCCTTTTTCAAAAAATAAAACAAAAAGGAAAAGAAACCCTGAGGAATCCCTCATCGTCAATTTCCCCAATGGTATTTCCAAAATAAATACAGACTCTCTAGGGAATCACTCACTATCAATCCCCCCTGTGTTCTCGTAACATAAAATATAGAAACTCTGAGGGAGCACTCACCGTCAATCCCCACTGTGGTCTCATATCTTGAAATATAATAGACACCATGAGGAATCACTCAACATCAATTCCCCTGTGGTTTAACTACACTAGGTTCTCCTAGCCATGGGCAATTCAGTCATGCATAAACGATATCAATAATCCCAAATTAATCTCAACTAATAAATGTGTAAACAATTCTAATGCATGTCACAAGCATTTAATAGGAAGAAAATGTCAAACCGTTCCAACCTATCAAGGAAGGCATGGAAACAAGGTCTGCCTCATAGGAAACCTTGACCAAATAACCCTAAACATTCAAATAAAGGAAACTAGCCCATAGGGTGTTCCTTAAAAATAAAATTTCAAATAATTACACAACAAAAACCCTTAGAAAAACACTAAATCTAAGGTAGTAAAACAGGGTTCAATTTCATTAACCCAAAATAACCGAAACATGGTTAATCTGTACTTTGGCATATAAAACTCAATGAAAATCAACGAAAGGAAATAGAAAACCTACCTCGACGATGTATGATGAACAATCTCCGATGTTGGCTCTTGAATATTCCTATAACGATGTAGATCTACAGAAACATCAAAAAAATTCAACATCAAATAACTCTCAAATAAGGAAGAATTGGGAAAAGGTGCTCAAGGAGAAGGGAGATCTCACTAAGGAGATTCCAACACAACTGACAATGTTTGATTTTCATAATGGATGATGTATTGGTGGTCTGGATAATATTCAATGACTTTGGAAACTCCTTCATGAGGTACAACAAGAAGAAGACGTTTCTGGGGATTAGACACGACCCCGTTCCGATTAGTCAATTAAAAGAAAAAAGTACACATCGTGTACAGTTAATGACGACGTTGTGTATTTTCCTCAATTGGCCCCCGACATTAGTGGTCCTTCACGTCACCCCACACGGCTATGTATTGGCCGTTAAATGCCTAAGACACATTTGTATGTGGTTACTATGTACATAACGTGTACTCCGAAGAACACAGTGTGTACTTAGAAAATATCAGAAATCATTATTTTTCCTCAAAACACCTGAAATAAAGATTCATACATGAAATTAAGATCTCTGTTCTTACAAAAAATAGTTCAAAACTATAGATAGAAGCCCTTTTAATATTCATAACATATTTGAATCATGAGAACTTATCGTTGAATCGAGGAGCTATTTAAAGTCCATGATTCACCCATCATTGGTTATCCGACTCATTCCTCATATCAAATTGTCCAAATAAATAATATTCCTTATTAAATATCAATATTGAATAAAGAATATTGAATTATAAATATTTCTCCAAATAATAAAATAACTATTAAATTAGAAACCTCATGTAAAATACTATATGGTTTAGAAAATGTTAATATCCATGATAAATAAAATTTATAATTTAGAAGAAATTAAATGTTCAGTAACCATAGGATATTGAATATTTATAAGGGACTAGAAAATAAGTCAAGGAAGTGAAAGTTAATAATGTACTAATCCAAAATATTCACAAACCATCCAAGTGGAGTACAATAAAGGGTTGTTGACATTGATGAATTGAAATAAAAAGTTATTTTTAAAATATTCAATAGGAAAATATCATTTTTTTGAATTTTTTTTATCTAAGAATCACTTAAAAAAATCTTTGAAAATTAACATTTTAAATATGAATAGGGAACTTCATTTTAATTAATATGAGTAGATACATACTTTTTTGTATGAGGTAAAAAGAAAATTCATTTTTATGCTGAAAATGATAAAGAAATTACTTTTTTGGAATGAAAGAAGAATAATCATTTGAAAAAATTAGTAAAAAGGGTAAAATTATCTTTATGAAACTATATTGAAGAAATTTTTGAAACCATTTTAGAAAGATGGGTCATATAAAAAACATTTTGTTAGAATAAATAGATAAATAATTACAGTTTTTCTTATAAACATTTTCTAAAACATTTTCAGTGCCATAGAGTAAAAAAAAATTGTACTATTAATTGAAAATTTTCATGAATAACAAGATAATAAAATGATATTTGTTTATTAGAAAATGAAAAAATATTTTCATCTAATGAAAATAAAATGAAAAAAATCCCAAATAAAATGATAGTGTGAAGTAAAACCTTGAAAATACCATAAGGATGAAATGAGTATTAATCAAATAATTGATTTTGTGTATTAACTCTAAATCCACATATAAAAGATAAAATGAATCAATACATAGTGAAAGTCATTATAAACATTAATAGAGAATATTAACAAAAATGAGAAATTAATATACCTCAATTAAAATAAATTTCGATATGAAAATCTTTTCCACTTGATAAGTTTTTACTCAAATCCCCTTAGATGCAATAATTCAATTAGAAACTAAAAATATCATAAAGAATGATTAAATACTGAAATTATATGAAAATATTTCAATATATTCAATATATATAATTAATCATGTGAAAAAAAATAATTTTATTATTTCAAGAGAATGTTAACAATCAAAAAATTAAGCGAGATTATAAAGATAATCATTCAAAACGTTCTTGAAGACAATAATATTTAAATATTCCAAAGTATCCTATACACTTTGAAAAATTTGAATCATAATCTCTATGAAGGAATAAAATTACAAGAACCCTATAATATCATGAGAATAAATAGCTTCATGATATAATATTTCAAAGGTAAGTATACGCATTATATAAAATAAACTGTGTGCATAACTACAAATTAGTCTCAATAGAATGTAAATTAAAAAAAATTTCATAACTTGTGTCCAATTTGACTAATGTCTCTTTATATTCCTGAATAAATTAATTATGTTAATTTTTTTACTTTATCAATAACCTTATTAATCTTTATCATAACTTTTATTTCACTTATTACTATTTTGTATACAACTACTCAAACAATTATTATTACATCGGGTGTTTTTGACCAAATTCAATTTATGTGTCAAAAAAACATTGGTAGGTAAAATATGGTCAAAGGGGTCATTATATAATTCATCCAGAATAATAGTCATGTAATAATTATCATATTTACACACCAATTAAACTTTTATAAATAATTAATAAATATGTTAATGAAAAATGAATCAATGTTACAATCATGGAGATGGTAGGTCGTACGCACACATGAGTAATGTTATTATTTTTCAATGATCATTATAGAAAGAAGGTAAGTATAATTATATATATAAATAGTTATAATTATGTCATAAATACCATATTATTAAATAATATATAATTTTATATATAATTTTTGGTATTTAAAAGGAATAACATCATGTCGAGGAGGCGGTAGACCACACATCCACAAACGACGTTATCACTTTTAAGTGTGTGAATGGGTAATAATGAAAATATATATATTATATTAATTGTAACATAATAATTTAATTAATATCATATATATGTTTTATATTTTACATATATATAAATACAATCATTATTTATATAGTCCATGTATCGTATGAACTAATCACATCCCTTTAAGGAAGCGTTGTCCACACTTCAAAAAACAATGTTATCTTATTACCATAAAATGAAATACATAAATATTTGTGTTATTAAAGAATTATAGAATTATAAATAAATTATAAATATAATATTCAACATATATAAACAGATTTTACATCATAATTACCACCATGATAAGCATTAAAGGAAGAAAGAACAATCATCGTTTCGTGAGGCGGTAGTTCACCGTTCTCATAAACAGTATGTTCATTACCCATCAGATGGGAGGGTGTGTAAGTGTAGGTAGAAACATTAACATAAAAAAAAATAGAATATTTAGTATATTGGAGTTGTTATATAATCATGGAATAATAATAGTTTAGTGAGTGTGTAATAAAAAAAACTAAATATCTTGAGGTATTTTTTTACCTCTTATTCGAGTAACGCCTTTTTGTTTGAACCAAATGGATCACATGGATAGATTTATTCCCAAGGGGAGGATTATAGTTTTAGTGGTGGTATATTAAGGATATATTTGGGAAGATACTTGTTGAGCCAAAGTGTCTTGATAGGTGTGAGTAAGTGGGAGGATATGCTGCTTTTTTTATATTGGTGGAGGAATGCCACTATTGTAACATTTTGAAAAATGAATTCCATACATGTTTTTTACATTTAATGTCACTCAAATAATGATAACATTTCTTAAATTAATTTTGTCGAAAAGGTCCTAAAGTACCTTGTTTGGAAAATGGAGAAAATATTCCTCTAAAAAAAAAGGTCAAATAAGGGTATAAATTACTTTACACAATTTTCCAGTAAATATATAAAATGTTTTGAAATACATTTTTAAGAAACATGGATGTGGATGAATAAGAGGTCCCAATAGATAATTACATATAAACAACCTCGGATAATAAAGAGATTGTGAAATTAACCCTTACCTTGTAATTTTCCTTCGTCGAGGGTAGGTTAACCTCCTATAGATTAGTGAAATAATTTTTATTAAATTATACAAGAATCATATACATTAATATTATATTGTATATGATCTTGTAATATTGCTTTATTAATGATACTTCAGTAGTATCATCGTTTCAGGTATTAACTAATTCATTTTCCTTTATATGATTTGTTATGTAAGTAATGTTTGTTATGGATTGGATGTATCTTATTCATATTAATATTTATATTAAGTCTTTAAACATTATTTTTAATCATCTAATGAAAATTAGTCTTGAATGGATATGATGGGGAATTAATCTCATCGTGTTCGTGGAGACGGTAATCCGTACGTACGCATGTGCTACAATATAATTATTTTGATATTAAAATAATATATTATTGGATGGTATATCATATATGAAGAATAATTATCATTATATATTAGTTATTTACATCAATTACACATAATTATTATACCCATCCAAATAACAATGTATTGAATAATAATTACACTATGACTTGGAGACGGTAAGCCGTACGTACGCGCGTATGGTGACATGTCATTCAATGGATTGATAATATAATGAATATGGTTGTAACATATTTATAATAACACCAAAGTATATAGAAGACAATGGATTTATTATTTTAGAATGGAAACAACAAAGAAATAGGAAGTGGAAGAAGAAAAAACCTCAAAGAGGTGATGAAATATTTACCGCTTCTTCAAGTTCATCCAATTGATTTGATTAAAATGGATTCATAGGATGGCATTCAGATGAGAGGAAGGACTCTAGAATTAATGGAGGACAGTTGAGAGGATATTTGGGTAGGGGTTGGCCGAGCCAAAAGGCTTTGAAGGTATGAATTTGAGATATGGGGAAGTGCCCTTTTTTAAGAGGGGTGAGGGGCACATTTGGAAAAGCTAGAAATATTATTTTATAATAAAACCATTTTCGATTTATAATGCCTAAAAAATAAATTATTTAAAGTATAAGGTGGGGATGGGTCGAAAACCACTCAACCAATAGGTTTTATACAGGTTTGGGTCACTATATTAACCTTATCTTTTAGATTTAACTCTTAGTTAAATAATTTGACATTTACCATGTCTCTTTGTATTTTTATATTATATGGTCAATAAACATACTATATACTTCCAAGATAACCCCAAGTGGTTCATTAATGTAACTCCTATAATTAAATAATTCTTTTGGCCGAACCTTAGATTTTTAGGAATAGAATATTAACTAATAATATAATATTAGTTTTAAAAACTCTTTTATGTCAATTTTGTAACTATTTGGTATTTTGTTTTTGATAAATTCATAATAGCATTATTACATCAAAAAAAATTCATCTAACCAACAATAACAAGTCATATTTACCTATTATATTAGTGTAATTCATGAAAAGTCTAAAAATACATTTATTTGGATATTTATAATATCAATTATTTTAATCATTCATTAATACGGTAATTACTGCACCATCATTGTGTCATAATTAAATTAAATAATTTAATATCTAAAAATATAAATAAATTACCATTATGTAGGATATATTTTCAGATGTCTAATTAATATTTATAGTCAAATTTATATTATGTATAACCCTATATTAAAAATGGTTTAGTCATTACACATTGAATTTAACACTTTCAACTCTTCTTTGAATTAAATAATAATAAATGTCCTAATCTAATCCAAGTGGACCTGAAGAATCATATTTTATTCATAAGGTTAGTTTTGGTCGAATTAAAATTTTCCAATATAATTAGGACATGTGTTAGGGTAATAATAATATCATTTTTACCCTTAATTTCCCTATTTACTTTTAACCATGGTAAATAAAATAAAAAGGTAACTATTCACCAAAAATTATTTTTATCTTATTGAACCACATTTTACTTACTAATATTAACTGTGTCCCTTGGATTTTTGAAATTCAACTCACAGACGCTGTAAAATTAAGTTTTATTTAAATTTTCAAATGCTCCTATGAGGTGGGTAAAAGACGGTAAAAAGTTTAATAATATTTTTATATATCTAAAATTATTATAAACTGACTCAAATTAATTAAATTGAACTTATATAGGTATTATGTATCTATCTAGACCAAACATAAATTTAAATAAAATAAATAATTATTTAAATAAAAATTCAGTTTTAAACTATAACTATGTTTTTTTCACTATTCCTCAAAAATTGAAAGTTTTCAAAAAAATACAAAAAATTCACCCTTAGCTAATTTTGATATTATGAATCCAAAAATGATGTCCATTTTGAAAGATAAAATTTATGTAATTTCAAAAAGTGGGTATTACTATTCATAACGGCTAGTTTGATTGGTTGTGGTGTGTTAGAACTCAAAGTTACATACAACACACACTATTGTATTATTCAAAGAGAAGCATACCGTGGAAGCTTGGGGTGTTACATTCTCCCCTCATTCAAATAATTTCTTCCTTAAAATTTGAAGAATATTATTTCATAAAAAGAATCGGGTGGCTCTTCATCAGAAGTTCCTCGGGTTCCCATGTTGCCTCTTCCATCCTATGGTTTCCCAATATAACTTTTACCAGATGATTCGTCCGGTTTCTCAGAACTTGTTCTCTTGTATCATGAACCTTGATAGGATCTTCACTATAAGACAGATCAGGTTCCAGTTCTAAATCCTCATTGGTGAATACCTGCAATGGGCCAGACATGTATTTTCTCAATAGTAATACGTGGAATACATCATGAACTTTGGAGAGACTTGGCGGCATTTCCAAATGGTAATCTACAACCCTAATTCGTTCTAGATTTTTTAAAGGTCCAATGTACCTGGGACTCAATTTTACCTTCTTACTAAAACGTATAACACCCATCCATGAAGATACTTTCAAGAAAACATGATCTCCTACCTGAAATTCCAAATCCTTCCTTCGGTTATTGGCATAACTCTTCTGCCTACTTTGAGCTGCTTTGATATGGGTTTGGATTAACTTCACCTTTTCCATCATTTCCTCCCCATGATCTGGGCCTACTATTTTTATTTCACCAACATCATCACAGCCAGTTCATGTGTGCCATCTCTTTCCGTATAACGTTTCATATGGTTCCATTTGAATACTTTAATGGAATCTTTTAATATAGGAAAATTCTACCAGATGTAAATATTGATCAAACATACCTTTAATGTCATGTGAGCATGATATCAACATGTCTTATAAGGTTTGAATAGTCTGTTCTGATTGTCCATCCATTTGGGGGTGGTAGGCAGTGCTCAAACAAAGTTCAATATCAAGGTATTTCTAAAGACATTTCTAGAATCTTGATGTAAAACAGGGATCACGATCAGAAAAAATCGACAGGGGTACTCCATGAAGTCTTAAAACTTCATTAATATATAGTCTTTCCCATCGTTCAAGTTTCAAATCTTCTCTTATGGCAAGAAAATGTGATGACTTGGTATGACGATAAACAATGACCCATATTGCATCATTCCTTATAGGAGTCTTTTGTAGTCCCATGACAAAGTCCATCGTAATATTATCCCATTTCTACTCAGGTATGGGAAGAGGTTTCATGAATCCTCTAGGATGTTTCCTTCCATATTTAATCTATTGATAAACCATACATCTTGACACAAAATCATCAATCTCCCTCTTCATGTTGTCCCACCAAAAATGTTCCTTCAAATGTCTATACATTTTGGTGCTCCTAGGGTGTATAGAGAAATTGGAGCTATCAGCATCATCCAAAAATTCTCTTTTTAGATCAGGTATATTGGGAACACAAAGCCTCTTCCCAAATTTCAAAATTCCATCTTCATATACGAATTCACTCAATCTCCCGTCATTCACAGCTTTAACCTTCTTTTGAAACCCCTCATCAGCAACCTTAGAAGTTTTTATCCTTTCTAGTAAAGATGGTTTGGAAACCATTTGAAAAATATTTAATGTTTCACCTTCCATGGTTATTACCGTATCCATATCTACAAGATTTATTAAAATAGGATCCCTTTCAACTCACATATTTTTCGAAACTCCATGATCATTTCTGCTTACAACATCTTCCACCTTATTTTCCTTCCCTGTGTGGTAGTGTATTGTGCAATCATAATCCTTGAGTAGTTCAAGCCATCTCATTTTCCTCATGTTGAGTTCTATCTGTGAGAAAATATACTTCAAATTCTTATGATCGGTATATATCTCACATTTTTCAGCATAGAGATAATGTATTCATATCTTCAATGAAAATATTACAGCTTCTAACTCAAGATCATGAGTAAGATAGTTTTTCTCATTAATGTTTAGCTATCGTGATGCATAGGAAATAACCCTATTATTCTATATATAAAAACAACCAAGTCCTTTCTTTGATGTATCACAATAAATAACAAATCCATCATTCCCTGATGGTAGAGTCAATATAGGAGCATTGAATAATATTATCTTCAGTTCTTCAAAACATTATTTACACTATTTGTTTCCAAACAAATTTAACCCCTTTTTGTGTGAGCATTGATAAAGGGTTAGCCAATCGGGCAAAATTCTGGATGAAATGTTGATAATAACCTACTAAACCAACAAAACTACGTACCTCGGTTATACTCGTCGGTGATGGCCATTTCCTTGATTTCTCTTGTCATAGAAGGATCAATGGAGATTCCATCCTTAGAGATAATATGACCAAGAAAAGAAATCTCTTGAAGCTAAAATTCTCACTTACTAAACTTCCCATATAATTCATATCTTCTAAGAGTCTTCAGGATAATGCGCAATTAATTTTCATGATCTTCATAGATTTTGGAGTATACCAAGACATCATCAATAAATACCACTACAAAGTCATCAAGATATTACTTGAAAACTATATTCATTAGATACATGAAGACAGAGGGTACATTAGTCAATCCAAAAGGCATTATTGTAAACTCGTAATGCCCGTACCTGTTTTGAAATGTTGTTTTTGGAATGAATTCCTTCTTCACACACAACTGATGATATCCAGATCAAAGGTCAATCTTTGAAAAGTATTGAGCTCCATGAACATGGTCAAATAAATAATCAATGTGAGGTAGGGGATACTTTTTCTTTATTGTTATAACATTGATCTCCATGTAGTCAATTCACAACCTCATAGATACATCTTTCTTCTTAACAAAAAGGATAGGGGATCTCTATGGAGAAACACTAAGGTGAATAAATTCTTTATTACTCCAATCTTTTAGTTTTTTCTTTAGTTCCAATAATTCCACAGTGGCCATTCTATAAGGCATCTTCGATATGGGTCTTGAACGAGGAATTAAATCAATAGAAAACTCAATTTCTCGTTCTGGAGGATGTCGAGGAAAATCATCTAGTAACACATCAAAATATTCTTTCACAATGGGCACATCCTCTATTTGAACATTCCTTTCCACAACCATAGTTATATCATTCTCTTTTTCCCCAATAATTGAATTTAGTTGAGCTACTAGCTGTGGATCTAGATAAAAATTAGGGGTTGACGATCCTGCTCTAAAGATAAGGTGTTCTTTATCATCATTATAAAAAATAGTAACCTTCTTATTATTACAAAAAATTTTGGAATCATGGTCTGAAATCCAATCCATACGAAGGATTATGTCAAATTCAATCATGGGTATGATGATGAGATCAGTAGATAAAAAACATTTATATGCCCTATAAGGGTCTGATTCACAAAACATTGTTGCAATGATACTTCCCTTAATAGTTTTGAGTGAAAAATCCCTTGTTAAATCAAATTGTAAATATCTAATTTTCTTAGTAAACTGGGAATATATGAAACAATGTGACGATCCAAAATCAAATAAAGCATTGGATAAACTTGAGGAAACGATTAAATTATCCGCCACTACATATTTCAGAGCTTCAACCTCAGCAGTAGTGACAAAATATGTTTGGCCTTGATCACTTGGCACTTTTTGAGGTAAGTTCCCCTGATGCTTAGGACATTAATTTTCATAATGCCCCTTTCTCTACAATTTTAGCATTCAACATCGACAAACTCTTTCTTCCCCTTGCAATCACGAGTTTGGTGGCCTTTTTCACAACACTTGTAACTAACTCCCATTCCCTTTAGGAAAGTACCGGGGTGTTTCTACTCACATTTACTATAATACGGATATTCATCTTTTCCCTTCATCTCCTTATTTCTATTTCCAGAGTGTTCAACAGATCTCTTCTCCTCTTTCATTACTTTAAAGTAGTAAGACTTAGATAATTCATTTTCTATCTTGATAACACATGAGGAAATATCTTCATTCAATGAGAAGTATTTTGAGAATAATGCTTGACGGAGAAATTATAACGACCCATACTTTACATACATTGTTACTACTTCAAAATTGAAGCACACTTATTACAACATATGACAAAACCACAAAGGATCGTATAGGTATAGTGTCTTTAGAAACTGGGAAACATAAACAACTGGTTCATAAATCTTCTACATTGTCTCCCATTTATTTCATCATATCTAGGGTCCCTTTTAGCATATTCTACTTAATATCCATCTTCCTGACCTGGGGAAAAGAAAACATAAAAGGGTGAGCTCAAATGCTCAGCAAGGGAAAATAAAGGAAATAAAAATCATATCATATCTTTTTGAAAATCAAAACCTGCAAAAGAGATCATAATATCTTATCATGGAATAATTCATAGAAGTGAAAATGAGATCCCCATAATCATAACATAAAACTTGAAACTTTGTGGCATGCACACATAATCATGGAAAATCATTTCTTGTTAGTCATGACTCATTGCCAAGACTATCTTAGTGGACAAAGTCCCTTTCTGAACCGAGTTCACTCCTCGTTTCAGTCCTGTATCACTGAACCGAAATAACCTTCCGTTCCATCCATGTCTATCTCATGAGATATAAAATCTTTACCCAATTCATTGGAGGGAGATATAGGTCCCACCCATCTTATAATGAATCCTTTCTTATGTGTGCCACATAATCATAAAACATACATCATCGCATAACACATGTAACAAAAATGGGATTCTTGAAACATCATGACATCATAAATCAATTCATATAAGATAATGGAATTCATAAAAATAATTCCATCACAACATGATCAAATCAATGTAATAATAGGGATAAAAACAGAACCCTTTATTATCTTAGATGGAAAATAATTTTGATAAAACACTTGAACTTTATTCTTGAGGAAAATATCCTTTCTTCTTCAAAAACATTTTTTCCTTTCATAACATGTCATACAACTTTAAAATAAAAGAAGTTGATTAAAAATAAACTTGAAAACTTGTAAAGGAAGCTTCTTGGAAATAATGTTTTAAAAATCCATTCATGCCGTATAAGTTAAAAAAAACATTCTTCGTACCTTTGTCGGAAAAGTCAAAAAGTACCTCGTACGAAAAAAAAAACGACAAAAGATTCCGTTCATATTCTTTACTAAAAACTCACCGAAGGGTAAAATTGGATTTAAACTATTGTAAGTGGATGGAAACAATATTACATATTGAGGGAACATGGATGTGGATGATAAAATACACCCCAGTAAATACTTACGAATAAACAACCTCGGATAAAAATGAGATTGTGGTATTTTCCCTTACCTTAGGTCCGATTAGCTTTGTACGTGTCCGAAGCTCCTGTATAATGGTTTAAATAATGTTATTGACTTATTCCAGAATCATACATATTTATATGATATCATATATGGTCATATTATTAGCTTCTTGTTAGTAATATTTCATTGTTACTTGTTACTCGGGTCTTTATAACTTTTTGTTCTTATGCGTGTTTTGTCGAATAAATTCTTATTCTTATCTTTAGGTTATAGATAATTCATTTCCAGAATGGTATTAGTGTATTATATACCATATTCATTCATTCAATTCATTTATATAATCATTATGAAATGAAGATCATGTAGAACGAGTCGCATCACATCGTGGAGACGGTATTCCGTACGTACGCACGAGTGATGATATCATTCCTATGATCGTGGAATTGTATTGGAGTATATATATATTATTTCAGTATCAATATTACTTCATAATAATCATATTTAGTTACTCATTACACCATTATAACCATCCTTGTAAGGTGATGGTGGAAAATAGATTACACCACGGCGTGGAGACGGTATTCCGTACGTACGCACGCGTGGTGATTTCATTTTTCCGTAGGATGGATAGAAGGTGAAATAGGGTTGTTTCATATTTATAATAACATATCAGTATGTAAGTAATACTTATGTTATTACTTTATCATGAAACAACTAAAGAAGAAGAAGTTGAAGAAGAAAGAAATTGAAAAGATCGGTAATGGATATTACCTCTTCTTTGGAACGCCTCTTTGAATCCTCCACTTAAGGAACTAAGATTGGTCTTTGGAGAAGACCAGGACCTCTAGGATTATTCTAGGGAAGTGGAGAGGAGAAAATGTCAGGGGTTGGCCGAGCTTGAGTGCTCAATTTGGTGTGAGGAGGAGGGGGAGGAGGTGCCCTTTTATAAGGGAGGAGAGGGGCACCTTAGGAATATCTCAAAATATTATTTTATATTAAAGTCAAAATCGGTTTATAATGGTTCCAAAGGGTCTTATTTCGAAGATAAAGTGGGGAAGGGTCGAAATCCTATCAACCAATAGGATTTAGACAAGTTTAGGGTATTATTTTAACCTTATCAATTAGATTTAACTCTAAGTTAAATAATTTAACTTTTACCATGTCTTTTTGCTTTCTTTCACTATATGGTTAATACACTTACTATAACATGCCAAACGAACACCAAATTGTTTATTATTAATATATATATCCTTATCTAAGTCATTTGGCCGAACCTTAGATTTTTAGGAATAAAATAACAATTAATAATATAATATTTGATTTAAAAACTATTTTGTGTCAATTTTGACACTATTTGATATATGATTTTTGTGAAAGTCATAACAGAATTATATGTTCGAACCATGTTGATTAAATCAACATTAATATATCATAGTAACCTATAAAATTAGTTGAATTCATAAAAAGTCTCAAATTACATTTATTTTGGTGTTTATAACATCAATTATGTCAATATTTCATTAATAAGATAATTACTGCATCATCTTTGTGTCATAAATAAATTACATTATTTGATGTCTAAAAATTACAAATAAAATATCATCATGTAGGAAATCTTTTTAGCTTTCTAATGAATATTTACAATTGAATTTATCTTATGTATAACCCCATATTAAAAATTATTTACTTATTAAACTTTGATTTTAACTATTTTAACCCTTCTTTAAATAAATTAATAATAAATGTCCTAATCTAATCCAAGTGGGCCTAAATGGTCATATTTTATTCCTAAGTTTGTTTTTGGTCGAATTACACTTGTCCAATAGAATTAGGACATGTGTTAGGGTAATATTAATATCATATTTACCCTTAGTTACCCTATTTACTATTAACCGCGGTAAAAAAAAGTAAAAAGTTACTATTCACCAAAAAATTATTTTCATCTCATTGAACCACATTTTAGTCCTTGATATTAACCGTGTCTCTCGGATTTTCGAAATTCCAATCACAGAAGCGGTAAAATTAAGTTTTATGCAAAATTCAGTTTTTAACCTACCACTTAGTGGTTTCACTATTCATCAAAAATTGAAAGTTTTCAGAAAAATACCAAAATTTCACCCTAGGCTAATTTCGATATTCTGAGTCCAAAAATGAAGTCCATTTTGAAAAATAAAATTTATAAAATTTTAAAAAGTGGTTATTACTATTCATAACGGCTAGTTTTAATAGCATATTGTTGTTTAGTGAAACTCGGTATTGCGTACGACGCAAGCTATCGAGGAAGGTCGCGATTGCGTGCAAAGCAAGCCAAGCAAGTGTTGTGTAGAAAAAGATTCCTTTGATGATTTATATAACGTAAAAGTCTCGGGTGTTACATTCTACCCCCCTTAAAAAGAATTTCGCCCTCGAAATTCGTCACTTTGCAACAAACAGATGAGGATACTTCTCCCTCATCATATCCTCAAGCTCCCATGTAGCTTCTTCAAGTTGGTGGTTTCTCCATAAAACTTTCACCAAGCGAGTGGTCTTGTTTCGTAGGACTTTTTCGCTATGATCCAGAATCTCTATCGGCTGTTCTTCATAAGAAAGATCTTGCTCCAGCGGTACAACTTCTGAGCTGAGTACATGTGAAGGATCTGGTATGTACTTTCTCAGGAGAGATACATGGAACACATCGTGAACTTGAGAGAGATTCGGTGGAAGCGCCAATCGGTAAGCTACCTTCCCAACACGATCCAATATTTCGAAAGGACCGATATATCTAGGGCTCAACTTCCCCTTCTTTCCAAATCTCATAACCCTCTTCCAGGGAGATATTCGTAAGAACACTTTATCACCCACTTCAAACTCTAGGTCTTTTCTTCGGTTGTCGGCATAGCTTTTCTGTCGACTCTGAGCTGCTCTTATGTGTTGTTGAATAGATCTGACCTTTTCTGCCATTTCATCAACGAGATCAGGTCCTAATAGCTTTCTTTCCCCAACTTCATCCCTGCAAGTTGGAGTCCTGCATTTCTTTCCATAGAGAGCTTCATAAGGAGCCATTTGAATACTGGAGTGAAAGCTATTATTATAAGAAAATTCCACCAAAGGTAGGTGTTGATCCCAACCTCCTTTGAAATCCATAGAGCAAGCTCTCAACATATCTTCTAGGGTTTGAATTGTTCTCTCAGACTGACCATCTGTCTGGGGATGATAAGCAGTGCTGAAACTCAACTCTGTATCCAGAGTATGCTGAAGACTTCGCCAGAACATCGAGGTAAATCTCGGATCTCGATCAGATATAATAGAAAGTGGTACTCCATGCAATCTTACCACTTCCTTTACATATATCCTGGCAAGCTGATCTAGAGAGAAATCCTCTCTAATAGGAATGATGTGTGCAGACTTTGTGAGACGATCAACTATGACCCAGATAGCATTATTGACTTTGGATGTTTTAGGAAGTCCTGTGACAAAGTCCATAGTGATGTTTTCCCATTTCCATTCGGCTATGGGTAATGGTTGTAACATCCCCTTAGACTTCTGTCTCTCAGCTTTAACTTGTTGACAAACCAAGCATCGAGAGACATATTCAGCAACATCTCTTTTCATGCCATCCCACCAGAAGTACTCTTTCAGGTCCCTATACATCTTCGTGCTTCCAGGATGAATAGAGAATGAAGAACTATGAGCCTCATCCAGCAGCTCTTTCTTTAATTCGGGGATGGGAGGAACACAAACCCGATTCCTGAACTTTATTATCCCATCACAATCAAGGTTGAATTCAGGAACATTTCTCACCTTCTTTTGTAACTCGACATCTTCTTTCTGTGCCTCTTTAATCTTCACATGTATAGATGGTTGAACATTCATTTGAGCAAGATAAGATTTTTCCCCTTCCATTATAATTCCAAGATCCATCCTTTGTAAATCCATAAATATTGGATCTTTTGTGATCCTCATCATGGATAAACTAGCATGGTCTTGTCGACTTAATGCATCTGCCACCTTGTTTGCTTTCCCAGGGTGGTAATGGATTGAGCAGTCATAATCCTTAATCAGCTCCAACCATCTTCTTTGACGCATATGCAACTCCTTTTGCGTGAAAATATACTTTAAACTTTTATGATCAGTATAAATATCACACCTTTCACCATAAAGGTAATGCCTCCAAATCTGTAATGCAAAGATTACCGCAGCCAACTCCAAATCATGTACGTTGGGTAATTTTGTTCATGGATTTTCAACTGTTGTGAGGCATAAGCTATCACCATATCATTTTGCATAAGAACACACCCCAATCCCTTCTTGGATGCATCACTGTAGATCACAAACCTTTCTCCACTACAAGGCAGTGTGAGCACAGGTGCACTGGATAACCTTCTTTTCAACTCCTTGAAATTCTCTTCACATTCCTCTGTCCAGACAGACTTAACTCCTTTCCGAGTCAACTTGGTGAGTGGATTAGATAATCGTGAAAAATCTTTTACAAAACGTCGATAATATCCAGCCAAACCAAGAAAACTTCGGATCTCAGTTACTGTTGTTGGTCTCGACCATCTTTCGATAACCTCTGTTTTTGCTGGATACACAGATATCCCCTCTTTTGAGATTATATGACCCAAAAATGCAACTTTTTGAAGCCAAAATTCACACTTGGTAAATTTGGCATAAAGCTTCTCCTTTCTCAGGGTCTTCAATATAATTCTCAAGTGATCTTCATGCTCTTCCTTTCTCTTTGAATAGACAAGAATATCGTCTATAAAGACTACCAAAAATTGATCAAGATAGTCTCTAAAGACTCTATTCATTAGATCCATGAAGATAGCAGGGGCATTAGTAAGACCAAATGGCATCACTATAAATTCATAGTGTCCATGCCTTGTACGGAAAGCCGTCTTTGGTATATCCTCTTTTTTGACCCTTAATTGATGATACCCTGAACGAAGATCAATCTTGGAAAAGTATTGAGCTCCGCGTAGTTGGTCAAATAAGTCATCAATGCGTGGGAGAGGATATTTGTTCTTGATAGTGATCTTGTTAAGTTCTCGATAATCAATGCAGAGTCTCATTGATCCATCTTTCTTCTTAACAAATAGAACAGGTGCTCCCCAAGGTGACGCACTAGGGCGTATGAATCCCTTATCAAGATTCTCTTGGAGTTGCTTCTTCAATTCCTGCAACTCAATAGGGGCCATTCTATAAGGTGTCTTTGAAATAGGCAAAGCACCCGGTACGAGTTCTATTGAAAACTCAACTTCACGATTTGGTGGAAGACCCAGTAATTCCTCCGGAAAGACATCATCAAACTCCCGTACAATGGGCATATTCTTAATCGTGAGTTTCTCCCCAACCATTTGAGATAAATAACCTTCATTTAGTGGGATCAATACCCATAAGATGGAAGAAATTTCCACTGGAAGGTTATGTTCATCCTTGCATTGGTATACGATCGTAGATTGATCTGGAGTATGAAATGTGACTTCCCTTCTTTGGCAATTGATATGAGCTCCATGTAGAGAAAGCCAATCCATGCCAAGAATCACATCAAATTCCACTAAAGGAAGGATCACAAGATTTGCAGGAAGCACTTTCCCACAAACTTCGATCGGAGAAGAATTATAAACTTTTGATGCGATTGATGTGCCATTAGGTGTTGTCACAGCTAACTCAACATCTAATTGTTGAGGTAGTACGGTGATACCCTTAGAAAAGTCTTCAGAAATAAAAGAGTGGGTGGATCCAGAATCAAATAAAACATTTGCTACTTTAGAGTGGATGGTAAGTGTACCTTTCACCACATCGTTATCGGACTCCACATCGCTGATAGAAATTGCATGTGACTTTCCTTTGTCTTTAGCTTTAAGAGTTTGTTGACGTCGACCATCATCATCAACCCTTGGATTTGGGCATTGATTGGCATAATGCCCCATCTCCTTGCACTTGAAACATTGAAGTGTTGTAGGTTCATTCTATGTATCCCTTCCTTTGTTTGCATCATTAGACATCTTCTTCCCATTATCACGACATTCAAATGCCCGATGACCTTCCTTTCCACATTTAAAACATTTACTTGTCCCTTTAAGACAACTCCCTCCATGTTTCTTTCCACACTTTGAGCATAAGGAAAAGCTCATCTTCTTTTCTGTGTGCTCTTTAGATTTTTCTTTGAATTCCATCTTCCTCTTCTTATCAAACCCATGTGACTGATGGGTTACTCCAATCTCCATCTCGACTTTGAGAGCACATCGAACGATTTCCTCGTAGCTATTGAAGTCTCTTATGGCTAACGCCCTTCGAAGACTTGGTTTTAAGCCACTAAAGAATCGATCGATCTTACTCTCAGGTTGGATAATAATACCAGAAGCGTACCTTGCCAGTCTTGTAAAATTTTCTTCATAGGTACCAACAGATTCATCATCCCTTTGCTTCAGTTCAAGAAACTCTTTCTCTATATTTGTTCGGAGAATACGAGGGAAGTACTTATTGAAAAATAAGTTCTTGAACTCGTCCCATTCCATAGACTCAATTTCATCCCTTTGCCTCGTATTCTTAACAAGATTCCACCATTGATCAGCATCTCCTTCCAAACGATACACTGCTAGGATGACTTTATCATGTTCAGAACATTGAAGAACTGAAAATAACTTTTCAGTAGTACTAATCCATTTTTCAGCAACTAATGGATCAGTAGACCCGCTGAAAGAAGGTGGACGCTGCCTCATGAAGGATTCAACAGAATGTTGCTCCCTCCTTTGCTCGTTTGGAAATCCTGCATGATTCATAGCTTGAGAAATTTGTGTGAGCATGGCTACAAGATTTTGCATTCCAGCGCCCATATCGTTTGGTTGCTCAGGGGGACAATCATTGCATTGCCCATCGCATTCCGCATTAACACGGTTCCTTCGGGTTCCAGCCATTGACTAAAACCAAGAAGAATAGTGTGAGCAACACTAATTATAATAGGAAACCACATAATTCAAGAATAAAATTTTCATGCTTATGGTCTTATCCTAGGTTATTCAAGGCCATTTCTAAAACACTAAGATTGTGTACTATGCTTAGACTTATCCTTAGGGTTCTTACTAAGTCTTTCACATCCTAGTTTCCAAAGGTTGACTATACCTTTCCTCTGATACCAACTATAACGACCCATACTTTACATACATTGTTACTACTTCAAAATTGAAGCACACTTATTACAACATATGACAAAACCACAAAGGACCGTATAGGTATAGTGTCTTTAGAAACTGGGAAACATAAACAACTGGTTCATAAATCTTCTACAGTGTCTCCCATTTATTTCATCATATCTAGGGTCCCTTTTAGCATATTCTACTTAATATCCATCTTCCTGACCTGGGGAAAAGAAAACATAAAAGGGTGAGCTCAAATGCTCAGCAAGGGAAAATAAAGGAAATAAAAATCATATCATATCTTTTTGAAAATCAAAACCTGCAAAAGAGATCATAATATCTTATCATGGAATAATTCATAGAAGTGAAAATGAGATCCCCATAATCATAACATAAAACTTGAAACTTTGTGGCATGCACACATAATCATGGAAAATCATTTCTTGTTAGTCATGACTCATTGCCAAGACTATCTTAGTGGACAAAGTCCCTTTCTGAACCGAGTTCACTCCTCGTTTCAGTCCTGTATCACTGAACCGAAATAACCTTCCGTTCCAGCCATGTCTATCTCATGAGATATAAAATCTTTACCCAATGCATTGGAGGGAGATATAGGTCCCACCCATCTTATAATGAATCCTTTCTTATGTGTGCCACATAATCATAAAACATACATCATCGCATAACACATGTAACAAAAATGGGATTCTTGAAACATCATGACATCATAAATCAATTCATATAAGATAATGGAATTCATAAAAATAATTCCATCACAACATGATCAAATCAATGTAATAATAGGGATAAAAACAGAACCCTTTATTATCTTAGATGGAAAATAATTTTGATAAAACACTTGAACTTTATTCTTGAGGAAAATATCCTTTCTTCTTCAAAAACATTTTTTCCTTTCATAACATGTCATACAACTTTAAAATAAAAGAAGTTGATTAAAAATAAACTTGAAAACTTGTAAAGGAATCTTCTTGGAAATAATGTTTTAAAAATCCATTCATGTCGTATAAGTTAAAAAAAACATTCTTCGTACCTTTGTCGGAAAAGTCAAAAAGTACCTCGTACGAAAAAAAAACGACAAAAGATTCCGTTCATATTCTTTACTAAAAACTCACCGAAGGGTAAAATTGGATTTAAACTATTGTAAGTGGATGGAAACAATATTACATATTGAGGGAACATGGATGTGTATGATAAAATACACCCCAGTAAATACTTACGAATAAACAATCTCGGATAAAAATGAGATTGTGGTATTTTCCCTTACCTTAGGTCCGATTAGCTATGTACGTGTCCGAAGCTCCTGTATAATGGTTTAAATAATGTTATTGAATTATTCCAGAATCATACATATTTATATGATATCATATATGGTCATATTATTAGCTTCTTGTTAGTAATATTTCATTGTTACTTGTTACTCGGGTCTTTATAACTTTTTGTTCTTATGCGTGTTTTGTCGAATAAATTCTTATTCTTATCTTTAGGTTATAGATAATTCATTTCCAGAATGGTATTAGTGTATTATATACCATATTCATTCATTCAATTCATTTATATAATCATTATGAAATGAAGATCATGTAGAACGAGTCGCATCACATCGTGGAGACGGTATTCCGTACGTACGCACGAGTGATGATATCATTCCTATGATCGTGGAATTGTATTGGAGTATATATATATTATTTCAGTATCAATATTACTTCATAATAATCATATTTAGTTACTCATTACACCATTATAACCATCCTTGTAAGGTGATGGTGGAAAATAGATTACACCACGGCGTGGAGACGGTATTCCGTACGTACGCACGCGTGGTGATTTCATTTTTCCGTAGGATGGATAGAAGGTGAAATAGGGTTGTTTCATATTTATAATAACATATCAGTATGTAAGTAATACTGATGTTATTACTTTATCATGAAACAACTAAAGAAGAAGAAGTTGAAGAAGAAAGAAATTGAAAAGATCGGTAATGGATATTACCTCTTCTTTGGAACGCCTCTTTGAATCCTCCACTTAAGGAACTAAGATTGGTCTTTGGAGAAGACCAGGACCTCTAGGATTATTCTAGGGAAGTGGAGAGGAGAAAATGGAAGGGGTTGGCCGAGCTTGAGTGCTCAATTTGGTGTGAGGAGGAGGGGGAGGAGGTGCCCTTTTATAAGGGAGGAGAGGGGCACCTTAGGAATATCTCAAAATATTATTTTATATTAAAGTCAAAATCGGTTTATAATGGTTCCAAAGGGTATTATTTCGAAGATAAAGTGGGGAAGGGTCTAAATCCTATCAACCAATAGGATTTAGACAAGTTTAGGGTATTATTTTAACCTTATCAATTAGATTTAACTCTAAGTTAAATAATTTAACTTTTACCATGTCTTTTTGTTTTCTTTCACTATATGGTTAATACACTTACTATAACATGCCAAACGAACACCAAATTGTTTATTATTAATATATATATTCTTATCTAAGTCATTTGGCCGAACCTTAGATTTTTAGGAATAAAATAACAATTAATAATATAATATTTGATTTAAAAACTATTTTGTGTCAATTTTGACACTATTTGATATATGATTTTTGTGAAAGTCATAACAGAATTATATGTTCGAACCAAGTTGATTAAATCAACATTAATATATCATAGTAACCTATAAAATTAGTTGAATTCATAAAAAGTCTCAAATTACATTTATTTTGGTGTTTATAACATCAATTATGTCAATATTTCATTAATAAGATAATTACTGCATCATCTTTGTGTCATAAATAAATTACATTATTTGATGTCTAAAAATTACAAATAAAATATCATCATGTAGGAAATCCTTTTAGCTTTCTAATGAATATTTAAAATTTAATTTATCTTATGTATAACCCCATATTAAAAATGATTTACTTATTAAACTTTGATTTTAACTATTTTAACCCTTCTTTAAATAAATTAATAATAAATGTCCTAATCTAATCCAAGTGGGCCTAAATGGTCATATTTTATTCCTAAGTTTGTTTTTGGTCGAATTACACTTGTCCAATAGAATTAGGACATGTGTTAGGGTAATATTAATATCATATTTACCCTTAGTTACCCTATTTACTATTAACCGCGGTAAAAAAAAGTAAAAAGTTACTATTCACCAAAAAATTATTTTCATCTCATTGAACCACATTTTAGTCCTTGATATTAACCGTGTCTCTCGGATTTTCGAAATTCCAATCATAGAAGTGGTAAAATTAAGTTTTATGCAAAATTCAGTTTTTAACCTACCACTTAGTGGTTTCACTATTCATCAAAAATTGAAAGTTTTCAGAAAAATACCAAAATTTCACCCTAGGCTAATTTCGATATTCTGAGTCCAAAAATGAAGTCCATTTTGAAAAATAAAATTTATAAAATTTTAAAAAGTGGTTATTACTATTCATAACGGCTAGTTTTAATAGCATATTGTTGTTTAGTGAAACTCGGTATTGCGTACGACGCAAGCTATCGAGGAAGGTCGCGATTGCGTGCAAAGCAAGCCAAGAAAGTGTTGTGTAGAAAAAGATTCCTTTGATGATTTATATAACGTAAAAGTCTCAGGTGTTACAGAAATGGTTTTAACCCAACAAATAAACGCCCAATCTTACTTCTTGGGTTACGTATATAATCTGTTTCATAACTTGATAATCTTGTAATGTTAGCTTCATACTTTGTGACATTATCATCCTCTTTTTGCCTCAAACTCATAAATTGCCTTTTCATATCAGCTCGATGGTCATGAGGAATGTATTTTTCTAAGAAAATCACTTTAAACTCCCACTATTCCATATTTGATACATCATCATCTTCCTTTTTGTTTTGAATCAATGACCACCATTGATCAGCATGTCTAGTGAAGATGTAAACTGCCATGGAAACTTTTTTCCATTCCCTACTCCCCAAGGCATGAAATATTTTCACTAACGGATTTATCCATTTCTCGGCCACTAATGGATTTATACTCCCATTTAATATTGGTGGTTTTTTCCTCATGAAGCGATCTAACATTAATCCTCCATTCTGTGGATCAGGGTTCTCCATACGGGTAAGGTTATTATTCATAATCTCATTAAGTGGTCTCACTATGGTGATAAACTGATCAACACCAGTTGCTTTACCAGATCCACTATAATTATCTTGTGCTGGAGGGAAATCCCTATATAGAGTGTGGGCATTGACACAGTTTCCATTCCTTCTACTAGGTGCCATTTTTAAACAATGGCATAAACTAGATTAGTTTATGAATCAAAATGCATAATTCCATACTTGTAAAACACTCAACATAAATTTAACAGTTTATGGATATAATCCATAATCATAAAAAAATGTTTTCTTTGAGGAAGTATATACTCATAAACCCTTCATAATGGTTTGTAAATAAAATTAGAATTATCCAAAAGCATATCCACCGGCTGTGTCATGAGACCTATCGATGCATCGAGGAGCTAATGAGAATTATCCTAAGTATATCCTAAGAATATCCACATTTTATGGATATAATCCATATCCAAGACAGTATTTTGTCTCAGGAGATCTACCGATGCATCGAGGAGCTATAGTGGGCTCCACCCATCACATATTAAGTTCAATGCATTCCTCATATGACAAGGTTTAAACCGAACATATACATTCATATTAAAACTTGCATACGAAATGTCAATACATTATCCATACAATATGGATGGTGTAAAAATAAAACATCTAAAGTCAAATATATCACAAGATATTGAATACAATATGGATGTTTTTTATCATAATTAGTCAACTTCAAATAAGCTAAAAATCCATCAAAGGATGTTGACATAGATGAAATCAAAACCTTTTTTAGAGAAATATCTCTTTCTATTTTGAAATAAATTATTAAAACATTGATTTTGAAAATATTCTTATAAACATGTAAGGGAAGATTCGATGATGTTATAATGGTGGAAAATAGCCGCACCCGCCGTATAAGTTAAAAAAACATTCTTACATTAATTCTGTCAAAAATGTTATAAAGTAGCTTGTTTAAAAAAAGACAGAAATATTCCTTTCAAAACATATAAGGTAAAATAAGGGTATAAATGACTTTAAACCATTGTCTATTAAATATTAAAAATGTTTTTAAATACATTTTTATGAAATATGGATTTGGATGATAAAGAGTTTCTAGTAGATAATTACATATAAACAACCTCAGATAATAAAAAGATTGAGAAATTAACCCTTAACTAGCACTTTTCCTTGGTCGAGGGTAGGTTAACCACATGTATAATGGTGAAATAAGTTTTATTAAATTATAAAAGAATCATATAAATTAATATGATATCATATATGATCTTTTAATATTGATTTGTTAATGATATTTCTGTAGTATCATCGTTTCGAGTATTAACTGATTCATTTTACTTTATATGCTTTGTTATGTAAGTATTTTTTGTTATGGATAGGATGTATCCTATTCATATTCATAATTATACTATGTCTCTAATTATTATTTTTAATCATCTAATGAAAATTAGTCTTGAATGGATATGATGGGGAATGAATCTCATCGTGTTCGTGGAGACGGTAATCCGTACGTATGCACGAGCATCAATATCATTCGTTTGATATTAAAATAAAATATTATTTTATTTTAAATCATATATACAAAATCATTATCATGTTATATTTATTATTTAAATCAATTACACATCATTGTTATACCTATCCAAATAATAATTTATTGAATAACAATTACACCACACGTGGAGACGATAAAATGTACGTACGCATGTATGGTGACATGTCGTTAAAAGGATGGATAGAATAATGAATATGGTTGTAACATATTTATAATAACATCACTGTATATAGAAGATACTTGAGTTATTATTTTATAATGGAAACAAAAAAAAATAGTAAGTGGAAGTAGAAAAGAACTTGAAAGAGGTGATGAAATATTTCTCTCTTCTTCGGATTCTTCCTTTTGATTTGATCAAAAGGGCTCCTTAGGATGGGATTATGAATAAAATAAGGACTATAGGATGAATGGAGAACTGTTTATAGGATATTTGGGCATGTTCTAGATGAGCCAAAATGCTTTGAAATTGTGGATTTGAGAGAAGGGGAAGTGCCCTTTTATAGGAGGGGTGAGGGGAGCTTTAGGAAAAGCGAAAAATATTATTTTATAATAAAATAATTTTCAGTTTCTAATGGATTTGAAATGAACTATTTAAAGGATAAGTTAGTTATGGGTCGAAAAGAACTCATCCAATAGGTTTTAGATAGGTTTGGGTCACTATATTAACCTTATCTTTTATATTTAACTCTTAGATAAATAGTTTGACATTTATAATGTCTCTTTGTATGTTGATATTATATTGTTAATAAACATACAATATACATTAAAGTGAACCCCAAGTGGTTAAATAATGTTACAACTATCATTATATAAGTCTTTTGGATGATCCTTCGATTTTTAGAAATAGAATATCAATTAATAATATAATATGTTTTTAAAAAACTCTTTTAGGTCAATTTTGACACTATTTGATATTTTGTTTTTTCTAAATTCATTACAGCATTATTACTTCCAAAAAAATCATCTAACAAACCCTAACATGTCATATTAACCTATAAGATTAGTGTAATTCATAATAAGTCTCAAATCAAATTTATTTGGATATTTATAATATCAATTATTTTAATCATTCATTAATACGGTAATTACTACATCATCATTGTGTCATAAATAAATTAAATTATTTAATGTCTAAAAAATATAAATAAAATACCATTATGTAGGAAATATTTTTATCTTTCTAAAAAATATTTATAGTATAATTTATCTTCTGTATAAACCTATATTAAAAATGGTTTAGTTATTAAACTTTGAATTTAACACTTTTAACTCTTCTTTGAATTAAATAATAATAAATGTCCTAATCTAATCCAAGTGGACCTAAAGGATCATATTTTATTCCTAAGGTTGTTTTTGGTCGAATTACACTTATCCAATAGAATTAATAGATGTGTTAGGGTAATAATAAGATCATTTTTACCCTTAATTACCCTATTTACTTTTAACCGTGGTAAGTAAAAGTAAAACGTTACTATTCACAAAAAATTATTTTCATCTTATAGAACCACATTTTACTTATTGGTATCAACCGTATCTCTCAGATTTTTTAAATTCAACTAACAGAAGCATTAAAATTATATTTTATGTAAATTTTCAAATGCTCCATGGAGCAGGGTAAAAGACTGTAAAAAGTTCAATAAAAGTTTTATATATCTAAAATTATTATAAACTGACTCTAATGAATTACATTGAACTTATATAGGTATTATGAATCTATTTTTACCTCAAATAAATTTAAATAAAATAAATAATTATTTAAATAAAAATTCAGTTTTAAACTATAACTCAGTGTTTTCACCATTCAACAAAAATTGAAATTTTTCAGGAAAATACAAAAAATTCACCCAAAGCTAATTTCGATATTCCAAATCCAAAAATGAAGTCTATTTTGAAAGAAAAAATTTATAAAATTTCAAAAACTGGGTATTACTATTAATAACAGCTAGTTTGTCTTGGTTGTGATGTGTTAGAACATGAAGTTGTGTACAACACAAAATATTGTATTATTCAAAGAGAAGCATACCATGGAAGCCTGGGGTGTTACATATTTAACCTAACAGTATTTAATTTCTCATTTTTTTAATCCTTTCATGGGGATTATTATCAAAAATTTAACAAAGTGGTATGAGATTTATGTTTAAATATTATTTTAGTCACGATTATTTATACTTGAGTTTTCATTGAAATAAATTAATTAGTAATTATATTATAAAACATTTTCATATAAATATCATCTGGTTATTAATGAATTTTTCATGTAATATTACCATTTCCCTCTCTTTGGTACTTAAAATTATTGATATTTTTTATGAAAGTCTTCAAATGAGTGATATTTTTTTAAGAAAAGTTGACTTTATTAATTTCTTTGGTCCGAAATCCTTTTTCTTCCAAAATATTGACTTCTAAGAATGTTTTAAATTTTATTAAAATTTATTCTAATAATTAATTAAATATAATTTTCCCATGTTTTAATTTTTACAAAATAGTTTGAAAGGAATATTTTTATCATTTCTTGAATAAGGTACATTTTCCCTTTTTACAATGGTGTTAAAGGAATGTTTTTTAACTTATATTGAATCGATGAAATTTCTCTCTATCATAAACACAAAATGTTTTAAAGATTATTTTACAATTTTTAATTTTTAATTTAAAATAAACGCATTTTAAATTTATTTTTTGAACTTTTAGTTTAAACATTATTTTTAAAGTGAAACTGTTATTTTCCTCAAGAATATTTTTAATGGCATTTTTCTGGTATTTATTTTCATAAATGACATAAACAATTTATTTAAATTATTTTCCATTAAGAATACAATGAAATTATACCATCCTTATGATTTTTTCTAGACATTTTATGATTATAATGATTTGGGATGTTTAATTTTGATACCATTCACCTTATTTATCTGAATAGTTTATGACTATATTTATTTATTGGGGAAAGTATTAACATTTTAAATTCTATTTCTTCAATATTAATTTTTATGTTAATTGTGTTTCACCACTTTTATATGAGGAATGAATTAGACTTTTTAAGTGAACAGTGGGCCTACTATAGCCCCTTGAGGCATTAGTTGGTGTCATGAGATGAACTATATTAAGTTTTTGGCAATGAGATTACCCATTTATGAAAGATATCTTGGAAATATGCCTTGAAGTTATGGTTATGATTTCTTAAATTATTCATTCCCTCGTTATGTGATTTTTTATTTATGTTTCACATGATTATTTGATTAGTTAGAATATCCATGTTTACGTTTTAAGATCATGATATTATTTATATAGAATTATTTTATCATTATTTATATCCTGGATATTATTATTCACATTGAGATTTTTGATTACATGTAATTTGTTTTAGTTATTTACCTTTACTTATTTATTATTATAATTTATTCATGATAGCTTTTGTTGTATGCATACCCTTACTGATAATTGGAGCTCATGTCTTTCTTATGTCTCTTTTCTTAGGATCGCAAGTTGAATATTGTAATTGATATGAAACATTATGATTACGGAAATAATGATTAATTCAAAGAAAATACTATGTTGTATGTTATGTTTTCAATTATAACGTGATATTCAAGTACATATCTATTTTACCAAGACTACTAAACTGTACATTTGTTTAGGATATGATTCTTAGTATCTTATACCAATGTAAAAGTATCAAATGACTCTGGGATACCAAGGTCAAGGTATTTATAGTTGTTATTCAAGGAAGTCTAGTAGAAACCTCGAGAACTATATTTAAGGGGAAAAAAGATTAGGGAACATAACCCTATACTAGACATTGATGATAACTATAGAAAACCCTCTTAATGTTTTGGTAAGGTATAAATTATGTTTTTTATTGGAATAAATCATTTTTTGGATATTATAAGTGGATGTGGTTTTGAAATAGATGTACCTAGGGGTAATTACTCAAAAAAGGCATAGGACCCTTAACTTGAGTATTATCTAGTAAAAAACACATGGTATTACTACACACCTTATTTTTCGCTCCTAAGAGATATGATTAGGATAATTCAAATTTTCTTTACAAACCATTATGAAGAATTTGAAAATATCATTATGATTTAAAAATATTCCCAAAGAAACCATGTTTATGGTTATGATATTATCTATGCATAAAATTTTCAATTTATGTTAAGTGTTTCCCTAGGTTTGGGATTATACAATATGGTTCATAATATTATGATATAATATATGGTATGAATTTTTTTAGAAATGGTGCATAGTGGAAATAATAGAAACCATATCAATTCTTGTATCCCATATAGGGATTTCCCTCCCGGGAAAGACACTAATGCTAGATCTCGAGACACAGTTGAAATTGATCAAATTATAACCATATTAGGGGATCTACTAAGGGTATGACTAATAACCTCTCCCATATAGATAAAAATTCTAATTAACCATGTTGTGTAACAATGTTAGACTAATTTATGGATCATCATCCTCCATCATTTAATGGTAAAATAAATCCATTTCTAGCTATGTAATGGATAAATTCTCTAGAAAATATATTTCTCACTTTGGGAAGAAATGAAATGGAGAATGTTTTCTTTGTAGTTAATAATCTGTCAGATTTTTAGGATCAGTGGTGGTCATTGACTCAAAACATAAAGGATGAAGGAGAAAAAAAACATGGAATAGAAGGATTATAAGGAATAACTATAAAAAAAGTATTTTCCTCATGAGTAGTGACTAGATATGGAGAGAAAATTCCCAAGTCTAAGAAAAAATTATGATGAGAATGTTTCTAATTCTGAATACAACTTTACAAAGTTATCAAGGTATGTTATAGACTACTTATATAATCCAAAGATAAATATTGACCACTTATTTGATGGGATTAAGAAAATTCTTCAAAGGGAAATTGTCTCCCAAACATTCTCATCATATGAGAACATGGTATCATGTGGCATAAAGAAATTTAAATAATTATTCAAACCTTAGAGATTTTAAAGGAATCAAGAGTAGAAGAGGATTTTATGTAAAATATAGATAAAGGGAAGAAGTTAAAGAATGATTTCTCCTTGTGATAATTATTGAAGGAAACAATTTAATATTTTGTAGATGGGAATGTGAGATTTATATAAGTGTGCAGAGAAAGGCCACCATGCTCATGAATTCTGGGGAAAGAAATAATAATACAATATGAAATACTTCAATGATAAGGATACTGGGAACTAAGAAAATGAATTTCCCAATCATGAATGGAATATATGTTAAAAGAAGATATGGGATCAAGGCCAAGCTTATATTTTCACTACATATGAATTAGAATGAAAAAATTTCTTATGTTTTGATTCTATAATTATGGTATAATATTATTTTATTAATGATATTATATTTATAATGAATACAAAACATATAAAGATTTTACTACAATAATTTTTCATTAAGGATTTTAGATTATATGTTGAATGGTACTGATGATAAAGAAATGTGTTTATGAGGAAAAGTTGAACTTTTTGGAAAACACATAATTGAGGGAGGATAACCGTTAATATGTAGCTTATGTTGAGATAATAATGATAAGGTGGTTTTTTATGAAGGTATTGGTAATATTTAAGGTTTATATAACCTTTGATGTTGAGGTAATTATGGGTTATTGAAATTTGGTAAAATTATATGAATTATATTAATAATGTTTTGGAAAAATAGCAACCGACATTCCATGTGATAATCCATCACATCTGGAAAGGTGATTGGGCTTAAATCTACAACCTAAGGGTGACAAATATGTCATGCCTACCACTAGACTATGTTATTTTTTGTTTAATATGTCATTATTTTTAATTAACAAATTGATAGATAAGTATTAATATTAATTTAGTGGTATTACTATTTAGGGTTAGAGAATAATCTATTATATAATTTTTTTAACCATATTGTATTTGGAAGATATTTTGAGATAGCCAAAAATAATTGTCACTCATTTATACATCTTACAATATGTTAAGAGTTAATTTTAGTTCCTTAGGATTAAATAATTCATTTTTGGATATTCATTTCTTAGAGTAAGAGATAAAGTGGAAATTTTTCTTATCAAAAAAAAGGATCAAATTTTGATTATGAAATATAAATATATCAATTATGTATATTTCATTAAAATTGTTGACAACAAAATAATTCCTCAATTGTAGGGAAAAGATATTGCAACAAAAAAGTTATCATATTACCTTAGTATCCAATGAATCAAATGATATTTTAAATCATCATAGATTTATGTATTTTGAGGTCTTTAACATTCTATTGATTATTCAAATTTATATTATCAATGGTATCAATCACTCTCTAAAATTATTTACATTTTTCTTCAATGTCCATGTATTCACTTCCCAACAATGTTCTCTAACTTGAAACCAAGTTATGTGTTATTCTAGATGAAATTTTTAATTCAATTTCTATCCTGTAAAGAATATGTTTTATTAAATATTTTTATTATTTGGTTTTTCAAAAAATGAATTTTCATATTCCAAACCCTTAATTAGCTAGATCAAGATTAAATTATAAGGATGTAATTTAATTAAGAGGGTAGAATATAACACCATGAAATTTAGAAGAGAAACATTATCTTTGTTAATTTATTTATTATAAAACATCAAGATTAAAAGATATTGTAATAGTACTAGAATTTAATATATTTAATTTTTTTTAAAAGTCAATCTCTTTGATTGATTACGATATAAGCAATGTCTTGTTTAAATGAAACATGATGCTCTGTTAAAATTATATTAGTTAACATGATGATTATTAACTATTCGTTAAGTTAGTGTGTAATAGTAAGAATAATTAAATTATTATAATTATTTTATTTAAAAAATTTTAAAATAAATTCAATGGTTATATATTGATTAAAATAAAAGCAGAAACAATTATATGGAAAATATTTTTTTTTGAAAAAATATATTTTTTTAAAAGGCGGTTTAGTTGGGCTTTATATGCATAATTTAAAAATAAAATTTTACACTTTTAGAAAATTTATTTTAAAAAGTAAACTATTTTTTAAATCTATATGTATAATTAATATTGGGATCAACATTGTATAATTTTCTGAAAAGATCAATTTTTTTGACAAATAGTGAAAAATACAAAATTTTATTGAAAATTTCCTTTTCATTTAAATTATTTTCAAATTTAAAATATATTATAAATTAGTTTGAATTTACAATTATTTCAATTTAATTATAATTAAACTAATTTAGGTCATGGAATTTAATTTAATATTGAATTTTGATATGAAAACTTGTTTGAGATTTGAAAGTTTTGCTTTGGAAAACTGGGATTTTGATTAGTTTGCCACTTTTTTTTAAAATATATTATTACACTTATTTGAATTGTAATTGAAAAGTTTATTCCATATTTAAAATAATAATAACTAATAGTATCTAAAAATTCTAATATAATATTTAACCAAAATAAAGAGTGAAAACAGTAAACATTAATTACCTTCGTTATGGTAAAAAATGATTTACCAGAGGTCAAGGTAAACAAGTTAGGGTTAAAATGTCTTAAATATTCATAAAATAAATATTTTATAGATTTATTTTTAACATATAATCTATATGGTTCAATAAATATCCAACTTTGAGCATGTTGACATGTGAAACAATGTTGGTACAAATAATTTTTTTTCAAATTCTTATTTGTGTTTTTCCCCCCACATATTAAAGGCCTCCCTTATCCTCTCCTATTAAAAATTAAAAAAAAAAGATTCTAAAAATTCAGGAAAATATATATTCTATATTATCCTCCTCACATCCAATATGTATTATTTGAATTAGTAAACCCTTATAACAAATATTTTTGTTTAAACCTGAATAGGCTCTCCAAAGAAGAGGTAAAATTATGAACATTCATATTTATTTTATTTCTTATTCCAACCCCGTAAAATATTATTAAACACTGAAAATATAATAACACTGGTATATACTATATACATATATTTTAATATGTTAAATTTATAACTTATATCTATCTCTACTTCTATCAAATGGAAAATGAAATCATAGATCGCGTGTACATTGGACTACCGCCTCACAAACCGATGTAATTCATTTTCCATCACCCCCTTTGAAGTATGGATATAATTATTTATTTATAAATTTATATGATATTAATGATATTATTATATTTTCTATACTTTTATATGACATATAACTTCTTTCATTTCATTTTGTGGGGGATACGAAAACGTCGCTCATGTTTACGGCGACTTATTGCCTCCTGAAGCGATCTGATTCATTTTTCACTTAATCTTTACATAGAAAGCAGTAAGGATAAAGATAATGAATATATGTGATATTTATGAACAAACTATACTTTTTAAAATATAATACAACATCTAAATTATTACATTTTTATCCATTGAAAAATAATAACATCACTCATGTGTATGTGTGGATTACCGCCTCCATGTAGAGATGTGAAATGTTTTACATTTTATAATTACCTAGATGGTAAAATGGCTGGATTTGATTAATATAAATTATATATATAATATAATAATTATTTTATAATTTTGGTTTGATATTTAATATCTTATCATTCTATCCATCAAGAAAATGACAATGACGTTCATGTGTATGTACGACATTCCGTCTCCATGAACCTTGTAATGCATGTTATATATTTAAATTTTATTGATTAATATAAATACATATGTAATGAATATATATTATATTTATAAAATATTTCAAATTATATAGATTATTTAACAGTTATAAAAGTAAAAGGATAGATATTACCAAACGTAAACATAAATGAAAAACAAAGAAAATATCACCCGAAACAGTTATTTTAACACAAAATTATTGATAAACAGGTATAGAAGATTATAAGAAAGTCATATATTGTGTGAAATATATTATTATGGGGGTATAATATATTTATAATAAATCTATATTTATTATACATGAGGTTAGAACTCATACAAAGGATATAAAACTTGAGGAAAGGGTTTCTTAGGTTACTGTTTCTTCCGTTGGACTTATTTTATATTCAACACTTATTTGTTTTATGTTATATTTATACTTACCATTTTGAATTTTTATATAATGAATCTATTTTAATTCATGGTATATATTATTTTATTTGACTTTATTCCTTTCATGGGGATTACGATTCAAATGTTACCAATGTGGTAAGGGATTTATGTTACAATCTCATTTTAATCGAGATTGTTTATACTTGAATTTACATTAATAGAAATTATTTTATCATTGTATAATAAAAAACATTTAATTTTAATATACTATAATCATTCATTATGTTATTATTTAAAAGTAACATTTTCTATCTATTTGGTACTATAAATAATTGGGATTTATATTAATAAAAGTCATAAAATGATTGGGAAAATATTTTCAAAAAATGATGACTACATTTATATCTTCGATTGAAAATTATTTTTCTAAAAATACAATGTTTTATAAAAATATTTTAAATTTTTATGAAATTACTTAAATTATTTTTTAAATTCATTTTTACCAATTTTTTCTGTTTATTAAATTGTATGAAAAAATATACTTGTCCTTTTCTGATCAGGGTACTTTTTTCCATTTTTAAAATATTTTGGAAGGAATGTTTATTTTTAAATTACACTACAACTGTTAAATTTACCTCTATCATGAACACTATATTCTAATTAAGGATTTTCATAGGTGGAAAGAGAGTGTATTTTTTTTTTGTTTTCAATCCACACTAGGGTTGATCAGGGGGTTTTCACTGTATGTGATCACATGGTACCTTTAGATTTAGTGTGGTGGGCTGCATTATTTACTAGTTTGTTTCAAAATTTATGAAGGTCCAAATGAGGAGGAAGAAGAAAGATTCCCGAAAGGGGGTTTTCTAGGATATCCTTTTCACAAACATGGTAAAGGCTTGTATTTTATAATGGTTTGAGTTTCATAAAGGTATGAATATTTGAAAAGGTATAGAGCTTTGAGAATGCATCAAGTTTCATAAAGGTGAGGAGAATCATGAATTCATGATGGAAAAATGGTGTTCTCACGACTACAAGAAGGGTTGTGAATGCACGATGGGTAGATATTGTCAAAGAGACTATGAGAATCTCTACTAGTGGATAAAATTCATCTAGATATTTCAAAATAAAGGCGTTTAACAAACATGAATTTGGATGTTCTCAAAAAGGCAGCTGCGAGATTGGGCTATTTGTGAATGACTGAGTTTATAAATAGGAAACTAGAACCATTTCATTTGATATGAAAAAAAGAATTTGAGAAAGGTATTAATCACTCTATATTCTCAAAGGCTGGGTGCTTCACAAATCAATAATTCCATGAAATATAAACCATCTCGAAAAGACTCATTGAGTCTTTATTGATGCTACAGATTTTCAAAAAAGGGAGTTTTATAAATATTTGGAGTTTTAAAAATTCTTAGTGTTCTTTGATGGTTGGGAACTTTGAGAAGGTTTGTTTCTTCCTGAATGTTGGTAGATTCAAAAAAGTGTGTGGGTTTGTGAAAATTGGAATAAATTTTAAACTTAAAGGGGCTTTCACAAGGGCTAGGTCCTTCACAAACAATAGTGTTGAACATCTAGTTTAAGTTAATAGTGCATTTGAGTTCATCAAATAATGACCACAATGCAATCAAAATCTCATTCTCATTAGGTACAAATTCTTTCATTCCAAATCTACTGAGTTGAACTTCAATTCATTAAACTGAGTAATATTCCCCCACGTAAGTGAACTAGGGGGAGTCAATGGATGTTTTTAGAGGTATGAAATTTTATATAACTATAATACATGGAAAGGATGTGTTCCTAGAATACAATGAATAGATCAGGTTTTTTGTTATCTATAATAACTATTGAAGCTTAGTGAATTTAGGTATCTCTAACACACTTTTGGGGTGTTCTTCATGGAAAATACCTTAGTTATTAACATGTCAAACCAATGTGTTGTCTCTCTTCATGTGAATGATTAATAACTTCATGATTCAATCATACAAGTTTCATATATTCCCAAAAATATGGAAACAAGATTCATTTATTTAAAAGAAAAAACGTGACACCATAATTCACCCCTCCCCTATCGGGGTGCTCTAGGGTCCTATAAGTGGTATCATAATGAAAAATTTATTATTGTTAAATTTGTTCCCACCTATGTTAATGAAGAATACAATGAATATTAGTAGAGTTACCCTCTCTGATGGATGAAAATTTTAGATTTTTATGAATAGGATTAGATCTCACATGAGATCTATCATTATATTAGTTCATTTATCCAATGATCATGTGATTCAGGTCACTAATGTGACATGGATTTCAATGAGAGAAACAGATAAGAAAATGTTTGAAGTAGATGACAAAGCTCAAAATTATCTTACTGAAATACTTTCTAATCAAATCTATTTGATGTTGAAGACTTTCACCTCATCCAAATGCACGTGGGATAAATTGGAAAATATATATCAAGGTGATAAAAAGTAAAATAATCCAAACTAGAAGATGAAAAAAATTGTATGAGAAAGGAAATAGAATTCAAACACATGGGAAAACATGATATTCCTAGAGTTAGTGTTGATGAATATGATGTATAAGATGAACTTGTTCCGCTTTTTACCAATAAATTCAAGCAATGAAAAATAGATTTTAAATCAAGATTCCTTTTGATTGTATTCAATGTAGTAAACTTGTCCACATTTCCACTCAGTGCTCAAATAATTTCTATGATGAAGAATGTGAAGAAGGAAACATGAATAAGAATCATTAAAGGTTCCATAAAAAGGGAGACTTTAAATCAAGAAAGAAACTATAGATAAAGTGCTTTTTATGTAATTATGAATAATATGGTAATGAATTTTTTGAGTATGTAGAACAAGAGTTTAAATCTGAACATGAAGCATCCATGATAGACATAGTTGAAAAGGAAGGACCTACAAAAGACAAATATATTCAGTTTATTTTTGTTGAAAACATTAATTTGTAAATTAAGGGTGATATTCATGATATTTACATTCAAAGAAACAAAAATAGAAATATGAGATCCATTCTGGAATATTCAAAAGAGTATATTGATAGGCTTGAATCCAAATTTGATTAACTATAAGAAGGGGTGGAAGAACATTTAATAAATCTC
Organism: Viscum album; assembly: GCA_963277665.1. Taxonomy (NCBI): domain Eukaryota; kingdom Viridiplantae; phylum Streptophyta; class Magnoliopsida; order Santalales; family Viscaceae; genus Viscum; species Viscum album. Next base: position 1,272,164,384 of record OY728164.1, on the reverse strand, counting down.
ACTTGTTTAGAAGAAGTTTTAGATTTTATTCTTTGGATTTAAGAGTAGGTAAAATTCATCAGTGACCATATATAGATACTGGAGGAGAAGGATAAAATTTATGATGGATTTTAAAAAGAAGTTGTTTCTCTAATGAGTAAACTAGAAACTGAACCAAAATTAAGGGAAATAAAGAAGAAATTACAGTGTGGAATCTTCACATATTCATGGATGTTAGGAAGAGTTAAGCATGGTTATAAAGGAGTATAAAATTCATTTAATGAATATAGATCCCCATGTTTGGGGAAAATTTGAATTTGATATTATGTTGAAACATAAAATGATGGAAATTAGATGAGCCAAAATAAAGGGAATTAGAAAGTTTGATACATCACAAAGGTGCCTGATTTCCCAAAAAAGAAATATTTTAACCAAATAAAAATATATATGAAAGTAATCCTCAGGTATTTAGAATGGATCTCTAATCAAATACAATTAAAAATGAAGGGTACATGTGTAGAAATGGATTTGAGAAAATTTTACTCTTATGAAGTGTCAATTCTATGGCTTTATGGGCCATACCACGTCTTACTGTCAACATGGAAGGATCTATTTGTATGGGGAAGCAACTAAAAGTCAAAAAAGGAGAATGAGACTATATCATTCATCATATAGAATAAATAGTTCCTATGAATATTTTTTTTCACTATTATTACTACGGAAATAATTCTATTCATTGTAGGCATAAGAAAGGTTGGAACAATAACTACATAACTTATAGGCAAGTCAATACCCTTCAACCAAGTAGAAATAAACTTGAAAATATGTATTATTCTTTAGAATAAGAATGTGATTATGATGAACCCATTCATATTAAAAATATATTGGAAATACCATATTTTTCATCCCAGATGATATTAAACTAATATTTATTGAATAATGTAAATAAAAGGGTTGATTGAATTGTTATATTCTACAGTGAATGTGATTTAAAGATCAAAGGATTTTGAAATAAAAAACTGGAAAATGACAAGATAAAGAAAACTAATGTTCCTATATTTACGGTTTATATCAAAATAACACAAGTGTGAGTCAACTCTATGACTCAAGATACATAGTGACATTTAATCTAATGGGGAGAACTATCAATATAATTATATGTAATTATCTCATGAGAGGATACAAAACATATAAAAATTTATACTAGGTTTATAGTAAAGAGAACACTTATCAATTAATAGTTGAGGAAGAAAACAAATTACGACAGTATAGGTTGGGTTATATTAATTAGAAAATCATAGAATAGATATATAAGCTTAATATCAATTTTGAGAATCCCAATATGAAGTGTGATTGAGAAACATGATGTGATTCATGCATGTGAGGAAATATGGCCAAGATTTCTTATAGTCCAATGAACACAAGGGAATCAAATCTGCTTGATCTTATCCACAAAGATGTATGTTGTCCGATGAATATGGCTCAAAAATATGGAGATAGGCACTTAATTATTTTTATTGATGATTATAGTATAATATCTGGTTTGTTTTTAATGTTGAAGAAACAACCAGTTATTTATTTCATGAAGAGTTATCATTAAAGAGATAATAATAAAACTAGCCACACAATCAAGATTCTACAATCTAAAAATGGTTTTAAATACACATCCATTGAATTTGAAAATTACCCCAAAAAATATGGGATAAAGAATATGGTTTCATAATTGTGAAACCCTCAAAAAATGGGGTTCTTGAATATAAAAATTGATAGGTGAATAATATTTCTATAATTATGTTGATTGGGAGTTGTGTTTCTCTTCATTACTAAAAAGAGGCTATTCAAGTAGTAATGTACACTCAAAATCGAATAGGGATTTTTATGGGAGAAACCAAGAAACCATATGAGATATGGAAGGGAAGGAATCCATATATAAAGTATTTTCATGTTCTTTTAAGTAAATATATAATGTAAAAAAAAGAAGGTAAACAAGAAATGTATAGGGATGCTACAGATGAGAGAATATTCCTTGGATATTCAATGAAGAATAAAGCCTAAAACTATTATAATAATCATCTTAAAAATATCATGGAATGAAATTATTTTAATATAATTTATGGTAAAACCATAATATTCTCAAGGATCTCATATGTTGATTTGATTGAAGATGATGAAGAAAGTGGACAAGGGATAAATTCAAATGAAGAAATAGTATAAGGATTAGAAAAAATTCAAGGCTAAAAAAATTAAAATGATTCATAAGAAGAATATGAAGAGGATAGAATTACTAAATAAACATCATTAAAACCTCGTAGAAGAAATGGAATAGCATAAATTGATAAATCCAACAACATTGGGTATTGGACAACACCTACACAAACAAGGAAAAATGGTAATGAAGTACATTCTGCATTCCTATCAATTTTGGAACCAATTTCATTGTAATAAGACTCAATGAATAAATCATTGGTTAATTCCATGAAATAAGAACTGGATCAAATTAAAAAAAATTAGACATGATATCTTTTTAAGAGACAGAAAAACATAGTGTGATTAGAACACAATGGACCTTCAAAAAAAATTCGATGAGCATGGAAATATGATCAGTAAGAAATAATGCTTGGTGTGTAAATAGTATGAACATATTAAAGGTAATTATTTTGAAGAAATATTTTCTCTAGTATCTATACTAGAGTCAATAAATATCTTCCTTTCCATGTCAATTCAAATAGAGTATAAATTTTATTAGATGGATGTGAAAATGACATTTTAAAATGATGGATTTTTTACTGATAATAATGAGATTAAGGTTTTTATATTAGATATGTCTTTATATGGTCTTAATCTACCACCATAATCTTGGTATTCCCAAAAAAATTCTTATTTGAAGAAGTTTGAATTTAAAATAGGAAGTTTCATCCCTAATCTCTATTTAGGAATTCTTAGAAAGGTAAATTTGTAGTGCTTGTGTATATGGATAATATTTATTTTGGTGGATAATGTTAGGGATAATATAATAATTTTCTAATAACATGGAATATAAATTTGAAATGTCTATGATTGGGGAAATCACATACATTTTATGGTAGTATGTTTTTCAAAAGAGAGAGTATACCTTCATTTTATAGAAAAGATATGCTGGAGTGATGCTTATGAAATTAAATATGTATTACTCCAAGTCAGTGTATAATCTAATGGTGGTTGGGGAAAGATGAAAATCATGAGGATGGGACATATTTGTATCTCATCCAGTACATGAGGATCATTGGTAACTTATTATACTTTATTACAACCTGAACTCCCATCTCATTTTCAATATGATTGGCAGCTCAATTTCAAAGTAATCCAATGGAAGAGAATTTGGAAAATATTAAAATAATAATGAGGTATATTAAAGGTAATATATATATTTTATTATAATTTTTACCAAGAAGAAAAAATTATTTATCAGTATGTTTTGATGCTAACTGGTCTGGAGATGTGGATGACCAAAAGTCAACCATTGGTGGTGAATTCATCATTGAAAAAAAATGTATTGAATGGTTGAGAATGAATTGAAAATTCATATCTGTTAGTACTACTGAAGTATAGTACATCATTGTGAAAAATACATGCACTCAATAATAGCAGATAAATAAAAAACTTATTAATATTGGAGTTGGAGTGAAAAAATCGATTGTGATACATTGTTATAATAAAATAACAATTGATATGACAAAAAATATGGTTCAATACTCTCATAAAAAAAATATTGAGATCATATATCACTTCATAAAAGACAACACTGAACAAGGTATAATTAAAATGGAACATATTGATACTAATGATTAGTTGGATAACATTATGACTAAGTTGTTGGTGAAAAATTGTTTGAGAAATATCATTTGAAGCTCAGTGTTCAACCACCTCCAATTTCATGAGGAAGTTATGGTTGTTCCTATCTCCCAAGATTTTGTAGTGTCTATGGTCTATGACACCATTAAATTATCTTTTTCCACTATTTTTTTCTACACCATTATTATTTCACATTGAATTAGTGTTCTGGATGTGTTATTTCATTCCTATTAGGTTTTTGTTGAATTATGGTGTTTCTATTGAATTTATCTATAGATTTATAGAAAACCTAAAGGGGGATATTGATAGAGGAAAGACTTTTCGTAGATGTAAATAGAGTTTATTTTGTGTTTTTTGTCAATCCACACTATGTTTGATTAGGTAGTTTACAAGAAAAAGACTTTGTGTTCCACAAAGGATGGTAACTTCATAGAGGATGGTTGCTTACTGAAGGTTGGTCTCTAAATAATGTTTTTGATATTTGGAAAAGTGTGTGGGTTTTTGAATATTTTTATATATTTGAAACATATAGGACCTATCATGAAGGTTGGGAGATTCATAAATAGAATTGTTGAACATCTAGTTTCTTTGAACAATGATTTCAAGTGCACCAACTCAGGACTATATTGTAAGAAGATTTTTTTGATAATTAGGGAAAAATATTTTAATTCCATATCTACTGTGTCAACCATAGTGTAATTCAATTAATTAGTACATATCCCAAGGTAGTGGGGTAGTGGGTTTCAATGAATGTATTCCAAGGGAAGCAGTGCAGTGTCCCAATAATTCTTGTTAAGGCATCGTTTTAGGAACAAAGTTATTATGTCTAATCTTCTGTTCTCTAGAATAACTAGTGAAGTTTAGTGGACTTAGGTATAACTGAAACATTGTTGGTGTATGATCCTTAATATATCCATTAGTGGTGAACATAGTAAAACTATTTTTCCTTTATCTACATATGAATGTTTAATAACTACATGATTCTATCACACGGGTTTTACAAGTTCCTACCATCATGGGAATAATATCTTTTTTTAAAGGAAAAAATTGACACCCTAATTCACCCTCCACTCTTAGGGAAATCAAGGTTCCAATACACACAATGTTTTAAATATTATTTTATATATTTTTTAGTTTATTTTCTAAGATAATTATTTGAAAAATGTTTTTTGAACATTTAGTTTTAAAATATTTTAAAAGTGAAATGGTTATTTTCCTCAAGAATTTTTTTAATGAAAATTTTATGGTATTTCTATTCATCAAAAAATCAACCCTTTATTATGATTATGATAAAATTGGAATATGTTATAATGATTTAATACTTATTATTTCTCAGGATGGTTTTTGATGAATTTGATGAGGGATATACCAATTGGAAACTATTCATTATATTACTATGAATCATTTATGATTATGATTATTGATTGGAGAAATTATTAAAATTAAATTTTATAGTTTTTTAATATGAATGTTTATGCTTATTATATTTTACACAATTAATATTTCGAATGTGTTGGACTCAATATGTGATTGGCAGGGCCCACTATATCCTCTTGATGCGTTGGTAGGTCTCATGAGACAAATTGGATTAAGTTTTTATCTGATGCCTTAACCATTTATGAAGGATGTGTTAGAATGATACCTTTATGGTATTATTATGATGATTTAAATTAAGAATTACCACTTTATGTGATTAGTTATTTATATACATGGAATTATTCTATTAGTTATAATATCCATTGTTATATTTCAAGCTCATGTAATTATTTATATGGAATTATTTTGTCATAATTTATTTAAATTATATTATTGTTCACATTAAAGTGTGTAATTAAATGACATGTTCTAAGACTATTTACATTTTCATATTGATCATGCATATTTAGTAATGATAGCTTCCACTATAGGCATAACCATATTGAGTATTTTAGCTCACCCCTTTTTTATGTTTTTCCTCTGGATGCTGGATTTTTTTTTGTAAATGATATACAAGGACATGATAGAGTGAATAAAGAGGATGTCAAAGACAATACTTTTTTTTATTTTATGTTTTCTATTGTAATTTTAATTTTAGGTATGTATCTAGTTTACCAATACTATTAAACTATTAGTTTCTTCAAGATGCAGTTCCATGTATCATATTCAAATGTAATAAAATAACCACTGACTCTAGGCTACCATGTTTTGGGTCTTCACATAAATATTAAAAAGTTAAAAAAACAATCCTAAAGTACTTAAGACAAAAAAAACATATACACATGATATATGGATAAGATACAGAACTATTATTGAGTGAATACATAAATAATAGATTTAAATAGATCATGAATATTTGAAATAATAGTTATGATAATGGTAATAAAATTATCCATAGAATCTCAAGAAAAAACCTATGGTCTTTAATTTTATAAAAAATAAAATTATATCACATACTTTGTTTAAAATAAATAATTATTATGGATATACTTTCAAAAAACCACCTCTTGAGGTATTTTACACAAATGGTTGTAGTCAAAGCTAGAAGAGAATCCATAATTGATAACGTGGAATACTTACGGACTAAATCAATTTCCCAACAAAATCATGACCATCATGTAAGAGCTCGTGTTTTCAGGGTTATTTGTATTTGAAAATAGTGAATGTTGAAGCTTGATCGAGTTGTTTCCCTATTACCAAATTAATTATATATTTTTAATCATCATACCTTTTATATATTTTTATATCTAAATGTATTATTCTTATCACATGTTATTTTTATTCTTCATGGTATACCAAATGTTATCCTTAAATTATTTTTTGCATCATAATTTTTGTGTCTCATAGTCGTTGAGACTTATTCTTAGAAATTTCATAATTATAGATCTTCATGATAGATGTGGTCGAAAGAAAAAACCCACCAATATAAAATATACATATTTAGGTTTATTATGATGTTATTTTTTGTTTTTATTTGTTTCAAGGACGTGGATGCATGACAAAATCCATGATACATATTATCATGGTGAATTATCTTGTATCTAGTGTATAATTATTGGAATAATATTAATTGGATGATAAATATATAATTTACCACATCCATGTTATGGGAGAAGATTCATGCATAAAATATACTTTTTATTATTCTATAGTTTTCATGAATATTGTTTCATGTTTTTTATGTTTATTTACATAAATAATAATGGAATTAGTGTTCTTGTTATTTATTGAATAAGAATTAAATTTTAAGAAGGATTATAATATTAAATAATTCTAATATGGTTTTTAATATTTTATTTGGAGAATTGTTATTAGAGAAACTTATTATTTAATTACTATTTAATGAAGGCTTAAAAAGGGAGTGATGATGGATAACTATTTTTGAGAAAAAAGGGATGAAATTTGGAATTTACATGGGCATAAAATTAAAATGAAAATTTTTAACAAATGGGTTCAAACCTTATTAGTAAATCCAATATAATTATTCATGTGAAACAACCTGATATTTTAGATAAGTGAATGATGTGCTAAATTGATTCATGTTTTTTCTTGATTCCTTAGAAAAATTGTATCTATCCCTTTATTTATTTGATCCAACAATTTGGGAACAACCATAATCCTTCTTTGGAGGGTTTCACTGATTTTTAATCTCTCACTACTAAAAAATATTGTCAACCACCCCTCTAATCCTCACTAAGATCTATATGTGGTAATATATAAGAGTACATTCCGCATTATTGATGAATCATAAATAGGAATCCTATAATGCTTCCCACGATCAATCTTTATGGGAAGTTTCTACTATCATTGTATCCGGCCAATAAGAACATGAATAAGTCAAGATATGCCTATCATGATTCCATGGTAATGTATTCTTAAACTCTACCTATGTACCCTAAAGAATTAATATAGCTTAAAAACACCCAATATATTCTTAAACTCTAAAAAATTATCAAATCCACACAATATATTCTTAGCACAAAACCAATCCAATAACTATACAGATTGAACTGGTATACCCATTAGAAGAAGATTAATGTTAGTTATAGAAGGAAAAATCTAAGATAAAAACAACCATTAATAAAATATTTGGGAAACATGGGATATATATAATGTAGAATAATAATTTTTACTCCAATGTTTTCCCAAATTATTTAGTTAATTTTATAAACCACACATAGAAGTAGATTATGAAGTGAGATGAGAAGGTATTGCCTCACACTTTCATCTATCTAAAACTTTAGAAATATGGAAACACATGAACCATTCTAAAATGAAATGAATTATAAAATATGGAGAAGATAATGTAAAAGGGTAATAACATGTGAATAACATATCATGAAATATGTAAATTGGAGAGAACTATTAGAGAGATAGAAATTCACATAAAAGGGACACTCCATTTGACCATACTCATTCACTCAACATATTCTATTATAGATTGGCCCACTTTTCATATTATTCCATTAATATCATTATCATATCCATTCTAGATTCTATAAATTAAATAGTGGGGGGGGGGGGCTATATCAACCTGATTATGCAAATAAGGCAAACAATTATAAGGGTGATCTTTCTACTCTATATTTTATTCATTTTTCAAAATATATTTAGTTATACTTATATTATGTTGGGGGTGAAGGGGATGCAATTCTCATTTATATTTAATGTAATTTAAAACTCATAATATGATTTTTAAATCCTATATTATTAATAATTTTACTATTTAATACATTTTTAATTGATTTTAAGGTGAGGATAATGCATTGAGAGTGGAAACCAAAACCATGATGTACGTCTATGATCACTAATACATTTGGAATGAGTGTTAAAGGGAAGTTTTAGTAACTTAATCATAAAAATATTGAGTAAAATAGTACTATTTTGGGATAAAATCATACACATAAGGACAATGTACTTTATTATTATACCCTTTTCATTAATAAGTGGGATTTTTATTGAATTATTGATGCTTTTAATTGCCTTATTTATAAATAAACTCATCATGAATCAAGAGGTCAGTCAATTTTAAAATATATATATTATATTTATAATTTATCTAAATTTTCATTATCATTGGATATTTTCATTATTTTTTGGATGAATTTCCCTTAAAATTACATGTTTTTGAGTTTTAATGTACTTGTTTCCTCTGTTAATGTTTAATGAACATGGTTTAGCGGAAACTATGAAAATACCAATACACATGGAGTTATTATGTTAATTTTGTTATTGGTTTTGAATTCATGGTTAAAGAATTATTTATTCTAAAAATTTCAAAAAATATGGGAAAATAAGTACGGTCTTGATGTGTTTGGGAGCTAGCACACAACTTTTTTATAATTAGTAGAAATATTTTGACAATCACATGACAGTTTCCGTAATTAAAAAAAACCTTTTTCATTCTGGGTGAACAATGTCTAAAAAATGTATCCAACTGTAAGATGGAGGTTTTTCTACTTAGTAGAGGGAATATATTCAGAACATGGTTTGTAAAACCTTGTCTCTTAACATTTTGACTTTCCCATTTTTTTAATAATTGAATTTCTTAAACTCCCCTTTTAATTTTTATACCCCATTTTGACCTAACCCTTTACTCTCTCAACCAATATGCATTAAAGTGGAATATGAATCTCCCTCCTTTTCTCCGCATTCAATTTTTAAGCTCTCTCATATGGGTTTTTGGTGGTTTCTCCATGGGTAATCCATTTTCTTCCTTTACTCTTATTTTTTTCTTGTTCCCTCTAATTCCCATGTACAAGGTTTATGATGGAAAAAATCTAGGTGATGGTTTTATTCTAAATCCTTTTATCTCTTATTCTTAGGGTGTGGTGTTTGGTTCTCATGTATTTTTCATCTCATTTATGAATTCTCACGTCAATTACATACCATTTAGGTACATTTCTCCATCTATTTTATTTCTAAATCACTAAATATGTTTTTTGAGATTTTTAAAATTTCATTTAAATTAAAACCCCAAGTTTCATTATTTTTTTTAGTTTTGATAACATTAATGAGATGCAGTTTGATTTTAAAAGGGTATATCCAGTGCTTATACTATAATATTATAGGTATATGTAGGATATGTGCTTGTTAAAATGAATTAGTATCCTTTACAAGGTATTTTAGTGTTCAAATTGATGTTTTTATTTAAAGAAAATAATATGTGTTTGTTTGTTCAATTTGATTATATTTTTTTTTGATTTTTCCATTTTTAGGGTCTTTATAGTTTTTCATTGTTTTATATACACTATGGTGGATGAATTTATTTCCTTTCTTTGGTTTTTTCCCTTGGCTCTATGTGAATGCACACACACAGAAACAAAATTATATATTTTCATGTAAATACATGTATACATATAAATATATATTTTTACATGAGTATATATCTATATATATGTATGTGCATTTATTTATATATATTTCATTTATTTTCCTTATCAAATCGTGGGTTCTCAGAATTCATTGGGTTTTAAAAAATCCTTCACAAAGAATGTTTTAAATATATTTTTTCTAAAAAAAGACTTAAGTCCCATTTGGAACATTAGAATGAGTTTCAAATGGTTATTCTTCTAAAATGGTTTCTCAAAGTGGATTTTGGAAAACCTATTCAATTTATAAATTATAAGTATTAGTTTTCAGTATTAAATGATTTTTTTGAAATGTGTTCACCCTAAAGGAAGCCTTATCATTCTAGGAATGTGTTCACATGTTTGGGTGTGAGGATATTAATTAAGCAATGTATTTGTCTTATGTGGATTATCATTTTACAATTTTTTTGTTATTAAAACCTTATCTTCAAATTTTACTACCATCATGGGATCCTTGGCATATATGTGAGGGATGAAAGTTGGTTACAATTTATTTCTAATTAGATGGACTAGGTCCCCCATGGGGATGGATATAATTAGGCCATAGGGGGAGTTCCTCCAAGGAGGATATATTATATAATCTGTATGGTTATCAACCTAGTGATGCAATAATGACCCTACAAATGGTTCTAATCTGAGAATATTTAGGATAACTAGATAGGATGATTATGAATTTCCAATGATTCCATATTGTATACTTCCAATTGTTTTCTAGAAATTTAGTTTCTTATAATTCTTTACTTTTAGATTTTATATTATACTATAAAACACCCTAATATTTTCATCTTGTATTTGGTTATAGATGTTTGAGATTTTATATTAGATTGTTGATATTTTAATTGGGTGTGGTTTTGAATAATTTATTTTGAAAATGGAAAGAACTAAAATAATATTTTAAATGAATTTTAAAAAGGATTTGGTGAATAATTGATTATTTTATTAAAATATTATTAAACATACATTCATTAGTTAATGTTTGAATTACAATGTGTGGCTTATTTGGTAAGTGAAATGTAAGGATTCTGTTGTGCTAAAATATTGATATATTTTATGCTGACACTATACTTGTTACACGGAGTGTCGGTAGAAATGATTTTTTTTGGATTAGGTTTAAATTCTTATTTAGACATAGAGGAATCTTGTTTTATGGATGGATGGTGAACTTAGATGTCCCATAGAGATGATTTTTGGTATTTTTGTTTTTCTTTTGTTTAGAAATTATATCGGACAGTTTTTAATTATGTATTTGTATCTTTTTTGTATTTATTTTATTTATGAACCACTGAATGTTTATTTTTGATATATTCTATATGAACTATTTTAGATTAATTTTTATTATATTATCTATTCATTGAACATTAATATGCAGGTTGACCGTGCTAGTATTCTGGGTGAGATCTCATGATTTATATTTATTCATTGGGAGAAATTATCTCCAATAATTCTTCTATTATTCCCATACACTTTTCATTAACCAATGGGGATTGAGAGAAACCCACTGGTTTGTCATGAACTATCTCAGATTCTTTGTTCAGAGGTTATGATGGGTTGGTTTATGAAAAAATGGTATTAAATCTTAGGTTCTAAAGAGATCCTAGGTTTTAAGCGAAATTTTATAATTAGGGTGTCTGGTAGATTGGAGAAGGACCGCCAGGTCATGAGTAAGAGGTACAAAATGAGTTTGGATATCTCATACATGCACTAAACTTCTAGTTACTTGGATTATTGGGTTTTGAGTCTTGATTATTTTAATTTTGTTTGATTCATTGTATTTTTTATTATTTAATGGTTTTATGTTTATTGGGTTTTATGATGGGAGTTTATTTAGTGATTCCCAGTGAGCTTTCATGGACACGAAAAGATTGCGGTTCCTGAGTAACTGCTTCGACCTGGCTTCTAGTGGTGGATTCATGATGGGAGCACAGTTTGATAAACCATGTGACAAAGTTTTACACAAGAATTAGTCCCTCATTAATATAATTTGATGTTAAAAGTTGTTATAAAATTTGGTTCTCAGTTAATTTTTTTAGTTTGACATAAAAATGATGATTATTTTGTAAAATTATGATAAAAATTGATTTTGTGGTGAAAATCGTGTTTAAAATGGAATGAATGTTTTTTAAATTTTAAAGTGAGTTTTGATGATTATAAAATTATAACTTATTTTGGGGATTGGGATTTGAAATTTTGATGTGGAAAAGTATAATTTTAAAATATTATTGAGATGGATTTTTAAATTCAAGTCGTAAATTTTGAATTTACTTTTAAAATAGTGTTTTTGATATCTTTTTGTGATAAGAATTGGTTTTATGAAAGTGTTGTTTTGAGTCGAAGTGTCATTTTTTCAAGGTTTTTATTATGGATTGATTTATTATTAGATTGGGTTCATGTATTTTTTTATTTATAGTATATTTCCCATAAAATTACCAAAGGACCATTAGATGTTTCTTCTAGGGGACAAATCTTCCCAAAATAATAATAGAGTGGTAGATTAGGTATCTATATAGTCATTATCTAAATTTTTTTATTTAGGTGTAATAAATGTTGTAGAGTAGTTAGAGGAATTTGAGGAGGTATTTTGGTCCTCAGTAACCCTAGAATCCTTACGGGTGAGATCTTTCATTGGTATGTTCAAGGGATTGGGTCTAGATTAGTGGAAGTTGGTAATTATATTCTTGTTATAAAATTAAATAACATTGGTGTTATTCAAGAAATCTTTCCCTTACTGTTTTATTTTTTAAGAGGTAATGCAATGGAAGGTGATAGGGCTTATGGTTATTTAATAGGTCCAACAGATGTTGAAGAAGTACATTGACTGCTTCAATGAGTTGATTCAATTTTCTACAAGGGTGATATCAAGAAACTAATTAAAGGCCCATATCCTTATGAAGGGTCTTTACCTAGATCTCAGTTATTTAATTTTTTTCATTTAGAATATATTCATTTAAATAATTGGTGGATGGAGTGTTTTTGGTTGATTTGGTCTTCAAAGGTAAACCCATTACGGGTGGAAGACCCATATCCATTATTATTAAGGAAACATGACCATATGATGAAAAGTGTAGAGTAGAGGAACATATTTTGGAGGGAAATTCATCATATGAAATTTATTCTTTTGAAAGGAACAATTAATCTATATGCTTCTATTGTGGTCAGTTCTGGCATTCCAAGCCTTCCAGCCGTAGTGCTCTGAAGACCTATCACCACAACGATTAGCTGGGGAATCATCTAATGTTATATGGAAATGGATCTAGGAAAAATGAGAATTATAGCATTCCTAACCATGATCTTAGTTTAACACATTTTTTATCATTTATGTAATGAAATGATATTTTAATACATGTTTTCTTCTAATTAATTAATTTTTTTGATATCTTAATCCACACACAACGCCGAATGTAAGAACACTATTTTTTCATCCAAGTATGGATCCTTTAAATTTAAGTCTAACTATATACTTTAGACCTAATATGGATGGATAATGAGTTAGAAGAGGTTTTAGGGGTGTACAAGGATTTTTCGGATCCTGGAACCTATATTTTTGGGGAAATAGGCCATGTTGTACAGTTAGTGGATTGTTGAAACATAGTTTTCCTAAATGTGTAGATGGTCACTTTCCTAACAGAACCATATTGACCGGTTTGTGCATGGACATGTTGCCTAATGAAGAATGTGCCCCTTCTACCTAGGTAATTGTGCATGGTGTGCACACATTTTGTCAAACTGTGCAGAAAAATCATGCACATGCTATTTTTTTGTGGAATTTTACAAAATTTACATTAATGATCTATTAAGAAACCACATATTCCATAATCTGAGAACCAATGGGATTTTCCTCCATGGATATCATTTTTGATATTTTTTAAGATCTAAGCTAGGAATAAAGAGATATCCTTCATCATAGATCCAATCGAGCTTCTGTTTGTCACGTTAGATGCGTAACAGTAAGTCCTCGAGTCCATTTAAGCCTTTCTCTTCTCTTTTTCTCTCGACCTATTTATCAAGGTATGAGATATTTTGTCCTTTTTTTAGATCTACTATGATATTATCCAAATAAAGGGTCAACACTATAGGAGGATAATATTACAATCCTAAGGTGGGTGGTCTATAACTCATCCCTCATGTTCATTGATTTTGGATTTTTCATGTGGGGACCATCAATTTCATCAGGTTCCAATTATAGAATCTATATTCCATTATTATAATCACTTGAACCATATGGTTATTTTCTTTCAAAATATGAGATTAATTTTTATTGGTTAGGCCCACAAATACATTCCTCCCATATAGGGTGTTATTCCCTATTTTATTATATTAGTGTTTGACATGTTTAAGCCACCGTTCGGGTGTGAAATGTCTTGAAATTCCTTAGGGTAAGAGTTTATATATTAAATGGATTTTTTATAATGAGAATTTAATAATGTGAAGTACCATGTTTCCTCTTCACTTGAACCACCTAAGGTAAGTGATTTAGTTTGACAATAAAATGTGAAACGTGAATTTTAAAGTAAACAAAATAGATGACACGACCTTAAATGTAAATGAATAGTATCTTTCATATCCATAGTACCCATTACCATATTAATGGATTTTATCAGAATGAACCTAGAATGTAGAAAAATTCATCAAATGGATTTAATGAATGGTTTCATGCAACTTGGCCATGTCACACTAATGAAAGTAAGGGATTGAAAAAATGACTTGTTAAAATGGTTGAATGATATTTGACCTTATCACATAAATGAAAGGAAAGGATTGAACTAAATGTAATATTGCACGACTTCATACTTAAATAGGAATGAACTGACTCGAGCTTTCTTTGTATTATGATTTGAGAATTCCATGAGCACTCGAGGACTCCATTCAGATTCTAGGATATGAATTTCTTAGGTTGAGACCCACCTAGATCTCGATCATTGTATATTATTTGGATTACTTATATGAAACCATAAGTTACCTTCAATATAATTAATAGATTCCTTGGATACACTCCTTGTATCCAGTATTGAAAATTTGGTTCCATTGTTAAAGCCCATCGAGCCTAGTCTTTTCTTAGCCCTGTTTACAATTGGATGAACTCATTGGACTCGGTAGGCACCTCATTGTGGAATTCATTAGACTATGATCCTTCGATTACACTCTTACCACATGCTAGGATATAGTTATTACTATTTTGGTGACCCTTGAGTTCTACGTCACCTTGGTTATTACCTTAGGACATCACTATTAAACATCATTACAGATTTTCTTGTTACAACTTAGAAACATTTCAATTTATAACATGTGACTTATTTATAAACTATTAACAACAAAATAATGAATTGTTTACATGATCAGACACTAGCCGAGGCTGAATTTGGTACTTGGGTATTCAGATACATTGTACTATTTTACTTATATATGTATGCTTGCACACTTTGAAATTTCTATTACATGGGCTAGATGTTATAGAAACCATTTTTTGTGGAGCACTTAGATTTATCTCACACCCTCTCCGGTCATCGTTTGGTACCCAAAGTAGATTACATGAATGTAAGTGTTGAAAAAGGGAAGAACATGACTTCAAAAGCATGTTTTTTTACTATTTAGGATGGGTATTGATAGTAGATAACTGAGTTAGATCTCCAGATACTAGGGATAGTCTTTTGATTTCATTATACTTTTGTAGAACATGTCATGCCTAATGTCCGCTATCCATGTTTTCTAGTTTTCTATTGAAATTACATATCATCATCATTTTTTGAATTCTATTCCATTTATTTTACTCATTGTTACTATTGTCTCTATTTTCAGATGCTCCTTCTATTTACTTATATTATATCCACTATTTACCTTTGTTTACTTTCATCCACTATGCTACGCTTTGGTAACGAGGGAATAATCTCCTCACAGAAACACCATAGGACCTCACTACTAGTCAGAAGCCTCTGGAATTCGTGGATATTCTCGTGAGGCCATGTGGCATATTGGACTCAGGGCACTCATTAAGTGGCATCTAGGTAGGGGACATCCCACAAAACTAAAATGAAACTGGAGAATATATATATATTATTAAATATTTCAACTAAAATTATATTTTGTGATAGTACGTATGAAAAGGTGTAACCAAATTATGATATATATATATATATATTATTTTATATATATTTACAAAATTCATTATATATTTTAAAAAACTATATTTTTATGCATTGTATATTTTATTAAAGAAAACTAAGTATATTATTGTTAAATGATGTTGTTAATAAAATATAATATTTATTAAATAACTCATGTTCTTATTGTTTTATAGAAATTATTAATAAGAATAAATTGAATTTTAAAATATTATATTTTTATAGAAATAGTTATTATATATGTATTATAATTTTATTTAAAAGTTAAATTTATAGATTTTAGAACGTAAAATTGAAAAAATTAACGCTCATTTTTGATTCATCATTACAATATTATATTAAGATAAAATTTTGGTCTTTTTTTAGAAATGTTGATTTATATGTAAATTGTACAATATTGCATTTTAAAAATACCATGCCTTTTATGACATTATTCATTTAGAATATTTATTTGGAAATTTATTAAACTAATTATTTGTTAGAATGTGTATTTTTAAGTGAAATTATAAATTTTACAATATAAAATTTTGTTTAAAACCTATAATTAGCATCATAGAACAAGGGATATATTTTTCAAATTTTTTTAATACATAATATATTCAATATTTTAAAATTTTATTTTATTACATTTTGATATTGATTCAAATAAAATGAGTTTAAATTTTCAAATCAATAAGTCCAAATTAAGTCATAAGGGTCATATTTTTGGGAATAATGGATATGATACCTTTGGTAAAATTGAGTAACCATGATAAATGTGAAAAGGGTTAATGTAAAGAAAATATAATGGTAATTAGTTGAAAACAAGTTTAAAAAAAGTGTGGGAATGTCTAGATGAGGCCTTTTTGATATTATATCTTACCCTCCAATTTTTTTATTTTTATTTTTGAGACACTTTCCTAGAGAGTGACTTTCCATTATTATAATTTTTTGATATTTACAAAAATGTAATTCCTTTTAAATTATAAAAGACAACTCCTATTCTCACTTAACCTTACACCGAAGCCCACTTAGTTTAGACCAAAATCAAAAAAACCACCCATATAAATAAATAAAAAACCTTCAGTGGGTTCTATTGTTTTAAAAAAACTATAACGGAAAGGCTTAACCCATGTGAAAAGGAGAGAATATAATAAGTAATTATTAAATTTCTAAATTCTATTTTCTCATTTGAATTTATTTATGTTCACTTAGACTTATAAAAATTAAATTACACCATATAGAAATAATTACATGAATATAATTGTTATATTTTTAGGTTATTATAATTATGGTACAATCATTAAACATCTTTCGCCTTTCTATTATGAAAAAAGAATCCATCATTCGAGTGTTCTGGAGACAACCGCCTCTATAACACAACATGTGGACTACCACTTGTATGGAACAATCAATTTATATTTTTATTTTCCCCACCAACAAACATGGATGGTCATGATAATGGGTTTAATGGATACATATTATGTTTATGAAATTATAATGTTTAAATAAATATTTATTGGACAACTTATTAACAATACGATAAATAAACAACCATTAATTCAACCATCCAAAAGAGTGTTGTAAGAGAAAAACAAGAATTCTTTGTACTATGAAATAAATTCGTATTGGTTATATTATTATCCAAATTCATTGAAATTATGATATCAAACAATAACAAATGAGAAATAATATCATTATTCATCTACTATAATTATTTTTCATCTAAATCACTTCATAATCATCCATTAATTATGATATGTTCTTGTTTGGGTTGGTTTAAATTTATATTTAACCAATGTTATAAATTTATATAGTGGATGATAGTGAAAATTTAATATATGGTAATGTATGGTATAAATAATTAAATATTGAGTTTTTTTGGTTCTATAATGGTAATATAAAAATATAACTCATTATTTAAAAAATCCCCCTTTGTATGATAAGAATTATTGAAACATGTTCATCGCCAAATTCATCTTTAAGGATCATAACCAAAAGTAACATAGAATGAAAATATAACCTTATAAATAGTTATGAAACATAATTCCTTGTTCATTGTATGAAATTATAATGATGAACATTGGGATAATTATAAATAGCAACAAAACTATTATGAAACTAGTTCAAAATGA
Organism: Viscum album; assembly: GCA_963277665.1. Classification (NCBI taxonomy): domain Eukaryota; kingdom Viridiplantae; phylum Streptophyta; class Magnoliopsida; order Santalales; family Viscaceae; genus Viscum; species Viscum album. Next base: position 1,272,145,997 of record OY728164.1, on the reverse strand, counting down.
TCAAGATTAATCACACCTGATTTGAAAAATAAATAATAACTAACTAATATATATTTAGATGATAATTAAAAATAATGTTTATAAAAGTTTATAAATAATAAAAAGGTTCTTAATTTGGTTTTTAATATGGTTTTTTTATTTAGTAGGTTAGACCACATTTTTTACTAAGCAGGAATTGCGCTATGGGGTTCTTTGTCTCAAATTTAATTTGTTGAGACATATTTCTTATTTTTCACCATGATATCTTTTCAATGATGTTATTACTACAACATTAATTAATTTTAAAATATTAATTTTATTTTTAATATCCTTATCATGTTCTATTTAAAATTTATTTCAGTTCCAAAGATATGAATGTTTAGTGGGATTTTCTTAACTCAACTCCCTTCATTGAGTTATAATGATTATTTATGACCTTTTTTTATTCAAAGATAAGTTTATTAAAACCTAATATTTTATTTAATATTACATTATTTTTATTATTTATGATAACTTTAACATTTTATTTAAATCTTTCTTCTCAATGAATTTATTTTTTAAAATATATCTCATTGTAAAGAACAATTTCCATTCTCTTAAATGATGATTTTTATTCCTTGACCATATTTTCACTCCTGACAAAATTATCCATTATAATTGAAACATAATTATTTGTAATCTCATATGATATCTATATATTTATTATCCTTTTTTAAATGAGTGCATTGATACTCTTTTTTTTATGTGATTTTTTAATTTTGATATTTAAACACAATAAAAGTTTTTATATCCTTTCAAAAAAATGTATATCCTCCACTATTTTGACCCATACATTCCGTATATGAATATTAGATATTATTTTTTGAATATTTAATACATGAAATTATTATCCATCACATAATTTTAAAGGTTTAGTATCTTTAGAAACATGGATACCTAAATAACTCATTCATAAGTGATCAACATTATATCCAACTAAGTTCTCCATAACTATAACCCTTAAAAGAAATATCATATTTAAAACATTTTTTATAAACAAGTAAAAGTAAAAATAAGAATGATTGAGCTATGATTCTCAAAAAGTGTAAAAAATGTAGATATTAATGATCACTTAAGCAATCACAAGCATAGGGGTATGATGACATGATATTAACATTTGAATACCATACCCTAAATGTCATAGTTCAAATTATTGAGTTGTGTAATACATATTGTATGTTTATAAAATTTTAAACATATATTAATCAAATAATATTAAATGTGAGATCATAAATTGGTATAAGGCATATGTTTTTTGGAATACACATAAATGTGGATAACAATTTCCTTAGTCAATGATTACTTTTAAGACTACCATAGTGGATTGGTTTCAATCCCCCTTCCATCACATACTTAGTCAAGGTTCACCCCCAAGACTATCGTAGCAGGTAGAGTCCCATAATCAATGAGATTCAATCCCAATTCTAGTCCTTATTATCTAATGATATATCCATCATTACTCAATGCATTGGAGGGATACAAAATTCTAGGACCACACATTATATAATTCAAATCATACCTATGTGTTCCAGAAAATCATAAAATATTCAACATATCACAATCTATTAATGTTAAATTAATATTATAAACATTAAAAACATTCATAATAGAAAAAACCATGGAAAATAAATTGATTTTATAAATGTATAAAAATTTCAACATAGCATAACACCTGGAAAAGAGACAAGTTTCATACAAATATTATCATCCTAATCATAAAAAATTCGAATAAATAATAGGGATGGTACCATTTTAATACTAACCCCAATAAATAACAACAAACATAAATTCATGTTATCAAATATTAATAATTACATTAAAATATTACTTGGAATATTTCTTGATGAAAATACCATTTTCATTTGGAAATCACTTCTATAAAATATAAAAATGTCTAAAAAATTTAGGGAAATTGTTTTCATTGAAAAGAAACATGGGATATTTTAATGTAATCTTCACATAATTGATCAGTCATGATTGTGGAAAAATTCTATTCATGTCGTGTTAATAAAAACAAATATTCCATTTGCATTGTCAAAAAAAGTCAAAAATTTCTTATTCAGAAATTAAAAAGAAGACTAATAATATAAAATTTTATAAAAATTAAAACATATATAAAAATAAAATAAAAAAATCATTTTAGGTTATTAAAAAAATTGTCGAATACATTTTAGAAAACATAGACATGAAAGATAATGTATTTTTGACCTAAGGGATTAATAAAGTCAGGTTTCATTAAATATATATTTTTTTTCAGTCTCATGAGTTCTTAAAGAGAAGAAAATTAATTTAAAACAATCTAAATAAATATAAATAGTATAATAATGTTTATGGGATTATTAATTAATAGGTTAAAAAATTTCATCATTGAAAACATGATAATAAACAATGAGACTGTAACATAAATCCATTACCACTTTGATAAATTTTCAATTATAAGACCCATGAAATAATAACAAAAAAAGAAACATTAAAGATCTATAGAAAATTATATTCATGATATAACATGTCAAAGGGGATTTATATACACCTTATAAGAGAATATATGTGAAAAACATAACATATGTCCCAAAGAAGACAATTAGAGATGATAAAACTTTACCACTTTGACAACTTCCAAATTAAAAACATCATGAAATAGATAACTATATATGGATATGTAAATAAAATTAATTATCACAATAATAATATTAAATTAAATTCATAGGTATTATATACACAACATAAAATAAAAAATTTGTGAAAATGACATGTGTCCAACCAAAATAAAAGTGAGTTGAAAATCCCTTACCACGAGATTGACTTGCTTCGAAATCCTTCTGAACCCCAATATTATAAATTTATTATAAATATATATTAATAAATTACATACTTATAATAACATAAATTACACTCTTAAAACATTTAAACATCAATTTATTAATTATTTGTTATTGAAATCATAATTTCATGATGTTTATTATTTCATTTTTCATGGATGTTTCGGTTATGATGTTTTAGTCTTTATACTTTGGTCATGATTCCATAATCTCCAAAATTTCACCCATCATATAAATATGATATATATTCATAAAAAAATTAAATATAAAAAATCAATTACACCATTCATAGAGAAACTAAGCCATACATACGTATGAACGTTGTTTCCGTTTTCAAAGGGATAGAATAAAATAAAGGTAAATAATGATTCAATTTTATAGAATCATTAGATTATAATAAATAAAATATATATTTATTAAATCCATCCTTATAATATTCCATGTTAATTGATAATTAAAAAAGAATAACATCGCAATATGGAGAAGGTAATCTGTAAGTATGTATAAGATATGTTTTCTAATTTTATAGGATGGAATGAAAGAAGATAATGGTTTTTTCATAATAATAATAAAAAATATGTATTTTTAAGATAATAGAGTCATTATTTTAATATGGATATCCTGGATTTATAAGTGGTAAAAGTACAAATAAAATTGAAAGCACTCAGTTAAGAGTTATAGTTATTTATTGAGAAACCTCTTTTATCTTATACATTAAGCCTTGAAAGAGTAGTATTTTGAAATGAAAATAATATCTAAGACATGGGTAAGCTATTTAGTAAGGTATTATGCAAGTTTTTTTAGATATAGAAGAATAAAAAAGGTGTTAGGAATATTGGATAATAGGTTCCCTTTTATAAGTGAGGATATGGGATCTCTTGGAAATACATAAATTATTAAGTTAATATAAATTAAATTTCAAGAAAAAATTGTTAAAATGGATATAATTAGAATATATTATGAGGATGAGATGAAATAATCTCATAAAATAAAATTTAGACTTTTCTTTTATGCATTTATCCTCATCCCATAGTCTTAATCCCCACTAACCCTTTTTAAAATTACCACAATATCAATTTCTTTACTCTCCAGGGGTTAATAAAGTTATGACAAAAAGACATGGAACTAATAAATGTATCATGGTTGACATTTTAAACCATATAATATTAACTTTGTAGAATATATGATTTTTATTAATTTTAAATAATTTAATTAAATATTTATTATTATAAAATATATTAATTTTATTTTGGGAAATAAAAAAAATATTATAATATGAAATGTGTCTAAATCATGAAAAATGGTTTAAAAATTAAATGGATTTGAAGATTCGTAATATATGGTCGTAATATAATCCTAAAATCAATTTTTTGTTGGTTTATATGTCATTTCAAAACTTATATTTTGGTTTAATCCCTTGGTTAAACAATTTTAATCTCAACCATGGTAATGATTGTTATTAATATTAAATGGATATAATTTTAATTATAAGGTAATAATTGGATCATAAATGGATAAGGGATGAAATTTTAGACTATATATCATCATACTTGTCCTCTTTAAATATTTTAATGAATTTCAATTAATTTAATAAAATATGTTTTATATAAAATAATATTAATGTAATTTTAAGAACTATTCACAGAATTTGACTTTGAAAACAACATGAAATATATGAAATTAGAATATAAACCATAAACACACATATAATATGATATTTATATCTAAAAGATTAATGGATAAAAATTATTCACCTGAATTTTATTACTGTAAATATTTTTAAAATCATTTATTATATTTTTCTTTTAACTGAATAAATACTATATTGGTATTGTGCAATCATTTAAGGTAATCATATAAGAAATAAAAGATATAAATAAATTACCCAGATAAAAAATTAATTCATGTTTTAAATTAAAATTTTGAAAATATATTATCCTCACGTTTTTCTTATAATAAATGTTTAGTGTTATTACATTTAGGGGAGTGAAATTTTGAACATATCTTTTTCATAAAATAGTATAATTGCCATAATCAAAGAAAAATGGATCAAAGTGGCCATATATTCGAGACAAGGATGATAATGATCAAACTACACTCATGTAATAGGATAAAATCAAGTGTTGTGGAAATTTTAAATCTTTATACCAATGGTTTAATCATATTTTACACATTTTACCCTTATAGAGTCAAATTTTTACCATGTTTACTATTCAAAATGACAAAAAGTAAAAGGGAAATATTTACCAAATTTTAACATGAGGATTCCAATAAACATAATTGTATTATTAAAAATATATGAGAGCTAATGTTATATTGAAACCATTTCAAAACGAAATTTAACCTTTTAATTTATTTAATAAAAAATAAAATTTTCAATAAAAACTACTATTTCATCACTATTCACTAGAAAATAAATCTTTGTAGAAAAATCATAGAAACATTTTCTATGATAATTTTGAAATTCTGATGTCAAAAATGATAACCGTTTTACCGAATAAAATATCAGAAATTTATAGAAATTAATTATTATAACAACAAGATATTCAAAAAGAAGAACATTGTTTTCGATAGCTTATGTATTACGTAACATTAAGATTAAATGACCCAAAAAATTAATTTATTAAAATTTAATCATTTTGATGGGTTGTGCTACCTGAAACGTAAGTCTAAATGAACCACAAAATTGTATACCATTATAACCTTGACATTAAATAAGTGTGTATTAATAAGACACACTAAATTATAAATAAAATTTGGTTTACACAAGTATAAAATAAATTAAATGGCTATCAATTAATTATAAATTAAATAAGAATTATTTGAAAGAAAATATTTTTTTGAAAAGAATTATATTTTTCTAAAAGGGGTTTTCATTATGCTTTCCGCACATGATTTAAAATTAAAATTTAAAACATTTAGAAAATTTACTTTGAAATATTTCCTTCAATTTTTAAATCTATATGTAAAGATTATCTTAGAGTGAATTTTTTAGAATCTTATGAAAAGATTAATTATTTGATGAATAGTGAAAAATACTTGCTTTTATTAGAAAATGACTTCTCGTTTAAAGCCTAAAAAGGGTCCAATTGGTTGTAAAATTAATTTAAAATCAAAATTAATTGAATCATATTATCATAAATATATTTTAGGTTATTAAAATAAATTTCATATTGAATTTTGATATTAAAAATTCCTATATTTATGAGAATTTTCTCATTGAAAACCAATTTTTTATCTTGTTTGCAGGTTTAATATTTAATTAAAATTTTCCACTTATTTGAAATGAATTTGGAAAAAGTATTTATATATTTATAATAAGAATAATTAATATTATACAATAAGTTAGAGTTAATTTTTTGTCTTAATGAATTGTAAAAATTGTAAAAAATAATTAACATAGTTAAGTTTAAAACAACCTTACCATAGAGTTAAACTAAAATGACATGGTTTATAAATGGAATTTTTTTTTTCAAATTTCTATTAGATAGAAATATTTCTAACCTCATCACCTTAGGATCTATTACTACTATTTCTTGGGACACGTTTCTATGAAAGTGACATATATAATAATCTAAGTAAAGAAAAAAATTCCGCCCTTTTACTTTTAAATTTTAATTTTGTGTTCAAATAGAGAAGAATTTTTTTGAATGAATATTGACGGGTATTTAAGATTATTTTTTTAATGGGATTAATTTATTTACAATTACCCTAAATTCTTAAGTAACATCTACACGATAATTATTTAATTAATATAGAAATAAAATATATTAGTCTAAAAATATTAAAATTAATATAAGTTGATTTAATTACTATGTTAAATAATTTTTTTAGATAATTATATCATTTTAACCATGTTTTAGAGTGATATAATTATATTCCCTCATATATTTTATATATTTAATGTGAAATTAAATGAATTGTTTCAAAATTGACATTAGTGTTATTTAAAAAATAATAATATTTCTAAATGATTTAAAATCCTAAAAACCCTATCTTCTTACATGTTATTTGTATATGTTTAAATATATCAATCATAGTATATGAATATACCAATGTACCTTGTATAATAATTATATTGTCCCTTGAATAGTAAAAATATTTTTACAATGGTAAAGGGTATAACAAAGTTTTACATGTAACTTGATCTTGTGATAAAATTAATTTTTAAGAGAGATAATTTTTTTATTTAATAAATTAGATTTAATATTTAAAATCAATGAGTAAAATATTTTTAATAAGTATAATTTTAAATTTATTATTAAAGGATAAAATACCTAGGTAAATGAAACGAGACTCATTACCATGGTGAAAAATAAAATGGTAAAAGTATGGAATCTTTGAAGTTAATGAACAAAATGATTGAAAAATGTGTTTTTTTGGAGTTTTGGATTGACCATTTCATACCTCTATTACATTAATTATCCATTTTAGAGTCACTTATAGTGAGAGTGAATTCCAATTATTTAATAGTTTTAGGTATTTACAAAAATACCACACCTTAATTATAAATAGCAACTTCCTTCCATCAGATATTCACACCTCATAATCCAAATGGTTTGAGAAAAACCTAACCAAATCCCACCTGAAAATCATTATCCATGACCGGGATCTTCTGTTGTAAAACCCCAATATTTTATGAATAATATTCTTTTAATTTCTTTGATGTTTTGTGTTGTACGCTACACCAAAATTATCTTATTCTATACGCGACACTGTATTAGCTTATAATATATACAACACTATTATTGGCTCATGTTACACACAATTTCAAGTTCGTTTTTTAGAAATTATTCTACGCAACATTAAGTATATATTTTTTTAATGTATAAATGAAATAAGTTTCGAATTATGTTATATGCAACACCAAATGGAGATTTCACTACATGCAACCATGACCTGGCTTGCATTACACGCAATACCGGGTTTCACTAAACAACGATATATGGTTATAATATTATTATGAACTAGCCGTTATGAATAGTATTAACTAAATTTTGAATGTTATAACATTATTATTTCATCTTACACATTTTCTAGAACATGGTATGTGAACAAAATAAATTTCTCCGGTAAAATGAGTATTTTTCAAAAAATGCAGTTTTGTCGGCTTTTGATGGCGCACCCACTTTAAGTCTAGTTTTTGACATGTTTATAATTTCAATTGTACAAAATAAAACTCTTCTTTGGAATCAGGATATAAATATTTACTTTGGATAACTTTTTCATATTATTCTGATAACTTTCATATTTTAATGAATAGTAAATACACGCTATATTTTAATTAAAAACTGCTTTTTTCATCATAATAATTTATGTGGTTAAATTATAATATTTAATGGTTTTAAAGTATAAATAGAATATATTTTTACCATTTAATATAATTTATGTCATTATCATTGATTTTTCATTGAATTCATATGTTAACTCAATTCAATCTTTTGCAATGTTTTAAACAAAAACCCGTTTTCTTTCGACAATGGGATTAATTTTAATTTAATTCTGCAACTTATGTGTATTGAATTAGAAAAAATGGATTCCATATTTGGAATCAGTGGGTCCAAATCATATTAATATACTACTTTTTATTTTTGGGCATTATTAATAGTAACTACGATAAATTTTATTTACCATAGTAAAAGGTAAATAGGGTAATTAAGTGTAAATATAATATTATAAAATTATCCTAACACTTGTAATAATACAATTGGATGATTATATTTCGTCATAAGTCATATTTGGGTCAAAATGGAATCCATTAGAACCCACTTTGAGGTGATTAAGACCTTTAGTTTATTTTATTTAAAGGAAAGTGAAATATGTCTCACTCAAACTTTAATAATTAAAGTATTTCTAATATATGGTTTTATAGAATTTAAATTCCATTATAAATACTCATTTTAAATCTAAAATGTTTTTATTTATCTTGGTAATTTATTTTTAATTTTTAAGAGTTATTTAATTACCTTATTACCTTATACATCAACGATGTAGAAATTATTTATTTAGTAAAAAAAGAAATAATATTGTTTTTATCGAAATAGTAATAAATATTAAAGGGCTCACAAACCTGCCCAAAACTTATTGGTAGTGTATATATACACCATAATCATCCAATGACCGAATATATGATCGTTTTGAGTCTTATAAAAGTGATTATGACACTTATATTAGTTTATTTTATATGATGTCAAAGTTTTCACCTTCATGATTTAATAAATATAGCATTTTAAAATTTGGGTGTTTTAGAATATAAATCCGACTAAATGTATTATTATTAAAAATATAAGATTTATCTTCATCCTAGTATTCTATTTTTAAATTTTATAAAACAAATAATTATATTTAATAATTATACAAAAATATTGTAGTAATTACTTAATTAAGAGAAATATCAAATAAATGGTTTTACATATAGTAAAATAAATATTATATGAACTATATAATGTGATACACTAATTTTATAGATTACAATGACATGTTATGAACCTATTTAATATTTTATTTCGAATATATCCCTTGTGTGGAATTTATTTAAATTCAAATAAATGAATAGTGTCAAAATTGACACTATTGTTATTTTATAAAAATAACATTATTAAATTGTTTAAAAATCACAAAAAGATTTAAAATTTATAAATTTACATTTATATAGTCTACAATGTCATTAATTATCTAATTATTGATAATTCACAGCACATAAGTAATTATTTATATCAATTTAAAATTTAGATTCCTATTACCACAAATAAAATTTAATAGATTAAATAAGGATAAATCAAGTTGATAATGTTTAAAATAAATTTATTAAATGTATAAATTTTATTGGTTGATGATATTACAACCCTATATCATCTAATATTAAAATACGAGTCATTTTGGGTGGTTTTTAAATGGGGTTACATTTATTATAAATTAATATTTTTAAGATTTCCAAAGGTGCCCCTCTCCTCCCTTATAAAAAGGGAACCCATTCCCACTTCTCTTCACACCCTTTTGAGCCTTTAAGCTCACCCAAAACCTGCCCATTAACCTTATAAACCTCATTAGAAACATACTAGAGGTCCTGGTCTTCTTCAAAGACCAAATTTAGTGCCCTAAGAGGAGGTTTCAAAGAGGCGTGTCGAATAAGAGGTAATATCTGTTACCAAATCTTTCAAGTTTCTTTCTTCTTCTACATCATCTTTGTTGGTTCATTATAATGTAATAACATCTGTATTTCTTATATACTGATATTTTATTATAAATATGAAACAACCATATTTCACCTTCTATCCATCCTATGGAAAACGAAATCACCACGCGTGCGTAAGTACGGAATACCATCTCCACGCCGTGGTGTAATCTGTTTTTTCAACCACCACCATACTTGGATGGGTATAATGGTGTAAATAATAACTATATATGGTTATTATAACATCATACTGATTCTAAGATATTATATCATCCACTCCAATTCCATTCAATAAATATGGGAACGATATCATCGCTCGTGCGTACGTACGGATTACCGTCTCCACGACATGATGAGATTCATTTTCCATGATAACAATTCAAGAATGATTATAAGGTATATATAATAAGTAATAATGAAATATATGACATAATAATTCTACTTTATTTATGTATATATATGTATGTCATCTACTTAATTCCATTCAATTCAATAAGGAAACAGAAATAGCGTTCATGCATACGTACGGCCTACCGTCTCTATGAACGATGTATTTATTTCCCTTTATCGATCTATTATATATATGTATATTTGGATTATATATTATATATAAATAATTTTTTAAATTCTGGAATTACGTAATCATGATCTATGTAATCATATTAATAATTACAAATCAAAACACGTACGACAAATGAAATTATTTTACCCAAAACGCTACTTTAACATGAATTTACAAAAGAACGGGTAATATAAAGTCATAAGTGAACCGTATATGATATCATAACAATGAATATGATTCTGTAATAATTCAATGACAATATTTAAATCATTATAAAGGAGTTTCGGATACGTACGAAGCATATCGGACCTAAGGTAAGGGATAATTATTCCAATCTCATTCTTATCCGAGATTGTTTATTCGTAAGTATTTACCGGGTTTATGTTTATTATCCATGTACATATGTTCTCAAAATGTTGTAATAAAATGTTTACTTTTCTTCCATGTATGTTTAAAGTCATTCTTACCCTTTTTTTACATCTACCACATTGTATGGAAGGAATCTTTCTTTTGTTTACCATACGAGGTACATTTTGATTTTTTTTGACAAAAGTACGAAAAGAATGTTATTTTTAACTTATACGGCTTGAAAGGATTTTTATGGTTTAATAACGCCTCATTTTCATGAAGCTTGCTCTATAATATTTTATGACTATTTTAAACATAATAATTTTCTTTTAAAATTGCATGGAATTTTGTGAAAAGAAAATGATTTTGAAGAAGGAAGGATATTTTACTCAAGAATTCATTTCAAGGGTTTTATCAAAATCATTTTCCATCTGAGATAAAATTATTTCATATGTGTATGTTTCAAGTATAATTTCTCTATGATTTATATGGTTTCACTTTTCTTATGATGAAATATTCATTTATTTTATATGGATTATGTGATGATGGGACGATGTTTATGAAATCCATTTTATTTTTTTGGGTTATGATGAATGTTTTAAGTTTATTTTGTGGAACTAGTAATAATGATTTCATTATGAGATGGGTGGGACCTATATCTCCCTCCAATGCATTGGGTAAATATTTATATCTCATGAGATAGACATTGCTAGAATGGTAAGTTAATCTGGTTCAGTGTTACAGGACTGAAATGAGGAGTGAAATCGATTCCGAAAGGGACTTTGTCCAATAAGATGGTCTTGGTAGCAATGCCTTGGCTACTATGGAAATCATAATATCTTCTGAATGGTTTCCAAATTACATGTTTTATTCACATTATATTTTATCATGATTGATGTTCCATTATGATATATGGCATACATACTTCCACGATTTATGTCTTTGCTCAAGATTTTGATGTTTAAATTTAGTGTTCAAGTTTCTGCTTTCAAATGTTTATGTATTGTTTTATGTTCACTATGTTTTCCCTTACTGAGAATTTGATCTCACCCTTTTTATGTTTTATTTTCCCCAGGATATAAAGAAAGGTTTTAGGTAAGAAAAAAAGGAAGATATTTATTGGAGATGTTGAGGATCTTTCACCAAGATTAGAAGATTATGTTCCATGTTTCCAAAGGCACTAAACTATTACGGTCCTTTGGTGTCTATTTTTGTTATGTATTAAGTATTCCACAAAAGTAATGTAATGTCCATGAACTTCATGCTTTGGGTCTCTATAGTTGGTATAAGAGTAAAGGTTTAGTTAACCTTTGGAAACTAGGATGTGAAAACTTTAGTGAGATCCCTAGAGATATTTTTAAAGTATGTCTAGGGATGTCCCTAAGGTTAAGTATAAGTATATGTTATAGTCCAAGAATTATGATAATGATCATGAATAACCTAGGATTAAACCTACGATGTTAGATATTGAAATTAATCTTCTTGATTATGTTTTTTTTCTAGAATGATTTATCTCTCTCACACAATTCTTTTTGGGTTTTAGAAAATGGCTGGAATCAGGAAGATTCAGGATAATAGAGGATATGATGGACAATGGAATGATAATCTTCATGAGAAACCAAATGAAATTTTATCTGGAAGTCCACATATCATTATTACGACTAATAATCAATATCATAATATGATAAATAATCTCAACTTTGGTAAGTTTCCCGACTCAGCTAATAAGAGAAAGATGGAGTTTCATGATGATCATAGAGGAAAGAATGTTCAATTTCCCTCATGTAAATCATGTGGGAAGAGGCATCAAGGAGAATGTTTCAAAGGAACTAGTAGATTCTTTGGGTGTGGAAAGGAAGGACACAAATCCAGTAAGTACAAAGGAAAAGGTTCAGTTAACACCATGGAGAAAGATAATGGTATTGCTACAAAATCAACAATGATTAAATGTTTTAAATGTGGAATGTATGGGCATTATGAAAACCAATGCCCGAAGGGAAAGTCTCATGAAAAGAATCTGCATGGTCGTATGGGTAGTATTTATGTTGATGATTATGAAGAGACTACAAATGATATGTGAGATGAAAGAATTGTTCAAGCTTGGTCAATAGTTTAAGAGGGTAGTGGAATGATTTATGTTTATCAAGAGTAATGTTGTATACGTAATGGTACTATGTAATAAAGACACATATAAGGATTGTTACACTATTGTTTTTCCAAAGTATTTGATAGTATATGTTGAATGGTACCAGTAACCATGAATGTTTATTCTAATATTTTTAGAAAGTAGATGATATGCGCATAATGAATGGAAAATGAGAAAATAATATGTTTGATAGTATTCATGAGCTAATGACTGATATAAGGACAATGTGATACCATGGTTTGAGTATATCAAAATTTTGGGATTTTGGTATGTGGAAACAGTTAACTTTTGACAAACATTAATGTTTTTAGTAAGGTTCAATGTGTATTCTTTTTTCAAGAGAATACAATATTAAGGTATTCACATGTTTGGAATGTGATAAAAAATATATAACTTGTGATATATGAGGGATAAATGATGGTATTTACATGCTTGTTATATGACCTTTTTAGTAATCATTATCTTTATACTATAAGATTAGAGAAAAGTATTCTCGAAAATCTAAAAGTTTGGAATGGATTAAGTTGTACATCAGATAGTATTGTTTAAGGATAGATCTTTTTGATATTATGATTGTATAGTTTTAGAAAAAAAGGACATCCTGTAGGACGGGCGACAACCCATCGTGTCGGACAATGTTGCAGGAATCGAAACCACAACCGAAGTGTGACAGACCTTCTTCACCTACCACTGGCCTACAGGAAGTCCCTAGTTTGTAGAAATTAGTTTTATTCTATTACGTGGTATGATAGATGAAGTATAAGTCCATTTTTGGAACCATGTACGATTAACCTCACCAAAGATAGACTTATGTATATTTAATATCTTATTCTCACCTTTTATTGTGATAGAGACAGATGGAATGACCTATCATTCTATCACGTGATCCTATAATACTTCAAGAAAATCAAATTCAACTTCATATATTTAAATAAGAGATAAAGGGGAAATTTTTCATGGAATGACCAATGATGAATTTACACTGAAATCAAGTAAGTATTTATCCTTATACAAAAAATCATCAAAATTAGAGAAATGATCTTGAAAACCAAAAATTTTGTCCTAGTTCCCTCATATTTGAGGAATCAGATGGTCTCTTAGATCATCACAAATTTATGGCTTTATGGCTCTTGGATTTATCATAGCCATGTCCTCTACCACTTTCGATCAGAACTTGATGGTTAGATTTATCTTCCATATCCATATTTTTCACCTATGTTCTCCTATATAGAAAACCAGTGATTAGTTATTTTTGGTAACCATTACGTTTCATAATTTATTTTTTAAAGTTAAGTTTTGGAATTTTTTTTACGATGTGGGTTTCTATTAAAGAAACATTCAAGTAGTAAACCATTTATAACCTCGATGAATTTCGAGTGTGAAATTCATTTTAAGGGGGGTAGAATGTTACACCCCGAGATTTTATGAAGAATATTCTTTTAATTTTTTTGATGTCTTGTGTTGTATGCTACACCAAAATTATCTTGTGATATACATGAGACATTATTAGCTTGTAGTATACGCAACACTGTTCTTGGCTCATGTTACACACAATTTCAAGATCGTTTTGTAGAAATTATTTTACGCAACATTAGGTATAGATTCTGTTTAATGTATAAATGAAATATGTTTTTAATTATGTTATACGCAACACCAAAGGGAGACTGCACTACATGCAATCCTGACCTGGCTTGCATTACACGCAATCACGACCTTCCTCGAAAGCGTGTGTTGTACGCAATACCGGGTTTCACTAAACAACGATATATAGTTATAATATTATTATGAACTAGCCTTTATGAATATTAGTAACTAAATTTTGAATGTTATAACATTATTATTTTATCTTACACATTTTCTAGAACATGGTATGTGAACAAAATATAATTTTCAGGTAAAATGATTATTTTTTAAAAAATGCAGTTTTGCCACCTTTTGATGGTGCACCCACTATAAATCTAGTTTTTGACATGTTTATAAGTTCAACTTGAAAAAATAAAATTCTTATTTGGAATTAGGATATAAAAATTTACTTTGGATAAATTTTTCATATTATCGTGATAACTTTCATATTTTAATGAATAGTAAAAACACGCTATATTTTAATTAAAAACAACTTTTTTCATTGTAATAATTTATGTGGTTAAATTATAATATTTAAATGTTTTAAATTATAAATAGTATATATGTTTACCATTTAATATAATGTCTATCATTGTCATTGATTTTACATTGAATTCGTATGTTAAATCAATTCAATCTTTTGCAATGTTTTAAACAAAAACCCATTTTCTTTCGACAATGGGATTAATTTTAATTTAATTTCTGAAACTTCTATGTATTTAATTTGAAAAAAAGGATTCCATATTAGGAATCAGTAGGTCCAAATTATATTAATATACTAATTTTTATTTTTGGGCATTATGAATTGTAACTACGGTGAATTTTATTTACCATAGTAAAAGTTAAATATGGTAATTAAGGGTAAATATAATATTATACAATTACCCTAACACTTTTCATAATAAAATTGGATGATTATATTTCCTCTTAAGTAATATTTTGGTCGAAATGTAATCCATTAGAACTCACTTTGAGGTGATTAAGACCTTTAGTTTATTTTTTTTTAAAGGAAAGTGAAATATGTCTCACTCAAACATTAATAATTAAAGTATTTCTAATATAAGGTTTTATAGAATATAAATTATCTTATAAATACTAATTTGAAAGATAAAATGTTTTTCTTTATCATGGTAATTTATTTTTAATTTTTAAGAGTTATTTAATTACCTTATTATCTTATACATTAATGATGCAGAAATTATTTATTTAGTAAAAAAACCAATAATATTGTTTTTATCGAAATAGTAATACATATTAAAGGGCTCAAAAACCTGACCAAAACTTATTGGTAGTGTATATATACACCATAAGCATCCAATTACTGAATATATGACCGTTTTGAGTCTTATAAAAGTTATTGTGAAACTTATATTATTTTATTTTATATGATGTCAAAGTTGTCACCTTCATAATTTAATAAATATAACATTTTAAAATTTGGGTGTTTTAGAAGATAAATCTGACTAAATGTAGTCTTATGAAATATATAAGATTTATCTTCATCCTAGTATTTTATTTTTAATTTTTATAAAACAAATAAGAATATTTAATAATTATACAAAAATGTTGTAGTAATTATTTAATTAAGAGAAATATCAAATAAATGGTTTTACAAACAGTAAAATAAATATTATATGAACTATTTAATGTGATAAACTAATTTTCTATATTACTATGACATTTTAGGAACTTATTAAATGTTTTACTTTGAATATATCCTTTGTGTGTATTTTATTTAAATTCAAATAAATGAATAGTGTCAAAATTGAAACTATTGTTATTTTATAAAAATAACATATTATTAAATTGTTCAAAAATCACAAAAATATTTAAAATTTATAAATTGAAATTTATATAGCCGAAAATTTCATTATTTATCTAATTACCGATAATTCATAGAACATAATTAATGATTTATAACAATTTAAAATTTAGAATCTTATTACCACAAATAAAATTTAATAGATTAAAAAAGGATAAATCAAGTTGATAATGTTTAAAATAAATTCCCTACATGTCTAAATTTTATTGGATGATGAGATTACAACCGTATCTCATCTACTCTTCGAATATGAGTAATTTTTGGTGGTTTTTAAGTAGGGTTAGATTTATTATAAATTAATATTTTTAAGATTTCCAAAGGTGCCTTTCTCCTCCCTTATAAAAAGGGAACCCCTTCCCACTTCTCTTCACACCCTTTTGAGCCTTGAAGCACGGCCAACCCCTGCCCATTTCCCGTCTAAACCTCCATAGAAACATACTAGAGTTCCTGGTCTTCTCAAATACCAATTTTAGTTCCCTAAGAGGAGGTTTCAAAGAGGCGTGTCGAAGAAGAGGTAATATCTGTTACCAATTCTTTCCAGTTTCTTTATTCTTCTACTTCCTCTTCGTTGTTTAATTATAAAGTAATAACATTAGTATTACTTATATACTGATATGTTATTATAAATATTAAACAACCCTATTTCACCTTCTATCTATCCTACGGAAAACGAAATCACCACCTGTGCGTATGTACGGAATATCGTCTCCACGCCGTGGTGTAATATGTTTTTCCCCCACCACCTTAATTGGATGGGTATAATGGTGTAAAGAATAAATATATATGGTTATTAGAACATAATACTGATTCTATGATATTATATCATCCACTCCAATTCCATTCAATAAATATGGTAATGATATCATCGCTCGTGCGTACGTATAGATTACCGTCTCCACGACGCGATGAGATTCATTTTCCATGATAACAATTAAAGAATGATTATAAATTATATATAATAATTAATCATGAAATATATGACAAAACAATTCTACTATATTTATGTATATATATATGTATGTCATCTACTTAATTCCATTCAATTCATTAAGGAAACGAAAACAGCATTCATGCGTACGTACGGCCTACCGTCTCCATGAATGGTGTATTTATTTCCCTTTATCGATCTATTATATATATGTATATTCTGAATATATATTATATATAAATCAAGTTTTAAATTATGAAATTAAGTAATCATGATCTATGTAATCATATTAATAATTACAAGTCAAAACACGAACGATAAATGAAATGATTTCACCCAAAATGCTACTTTAACATGAATTTACAAAAGAATGGTTAATATAAAGTCATAAGTGAACTGTATATGATATCCTAACAATGAATATGATTCTGTAATAATTCAATGACATTATTTAAATCATTATATAGGAGGTTCGGATACGTATGAAGCATATCAGACCTAAGGTAAGGGATAATTATTCCAATCTCATTCTTATCTGAGATTGTTTATTCGTAAGTATTTACTGGGGTTATGTTTATTATCCATGTCCATATGTTCTCAAAATGTATTCATAAAATGTTTAATTTTTGTCCATGTACGTTTAAAGTCATTCTTAGTCTTTTTTTACATTTACAACATCGTATAGAAGGAATCTTTCTTTTGTTTACCATACGAGGTACTTTTTGACTTTTCTGACAAAAGTACAAAAAGAATGTTATTTTTGACTTGTACGGCGTGAACGGATTTTTACAGTTTAATAACACCTCATTTTCATGAATCCTACTCTATAAGATTTAATGACTATTTTCAAAAAAATACTTTTCTTTTAAAATTTCATGGAATTTTTTGAAAAGAAAATGATTTTGAAGAAGAAATTATATTTTCCCCAAGAATTCATTTCAAGTGTTTTATCAAAACCATTTTCCATCTAAGATGACATTATTTCATATGTGTATGTTTCAAGTATAATTTCTCTATGATTTACATGGTTTCAATTTTCTTATGATGAAATATCCATTTGTTTTATATGGATTATGTGATGTTGGGACGATGTTTATGAAACCCATTTTATTTTTTTTGGGTTATGATGAATGTTTTAAGTTTATTTTGTGGCACAAGTAAAAATGATTTCATTATGAGATGGGTGGGACCTATATATCCCTCCAATGCATTGGGTAAAGATTTATATCTCATGAGATAGACATAGCTGGAATGGTAAGTTAATCCGTTTTAGTGTTATAGGACTGAAATGAGGAGTAAACTTGATTCAGAAAGGGACTTTGTCCACTAAGATGGTCTTGGAAGCAATGCCTTGGATAATATTGAAATCATAACATGTGCTAAATGATTTCCACAATTAGATGTTTTATTCCCATTATATTTTATCATGATTAATGTTACATTATGATATATGTCTTACGTACTTCCACGATTTATGTCCTTGCCCAAGATTTTGATGTTTAAATTTAATGTTCAAGTTTTTGCTTTCAAATTTTTATGGATTGTTTTATGTTATCTATGTTTTCCATTACTGATCATTTGAGCTCACCCTTTTGATTTTTTCTTTTTTCCAGGATATAAAGAAAGGTTTTGGGTAAGAAAAAAAGGAAGATCTTTATGGGAGATGTTGAGGATATTTCACCTAGATTAGAAGATTATGTTCCATGTTTCCAAAGGAACTAAACTATTACGGTCCTTTGGTGTCTATTTTTGTTATGTATTAAGTATTTTTCCAAAGTAATGTAATGCCCATGTACATCAAGCTTTGGGTCTCTATATCTGTTCTTCTTAAAAGAGAAACCCTAGGGTCCTTAATAATATATCCAAATGAGGTTATACTAAACGAAGGTAATTATCTCCACTAAGCTCTCTATTTTTACTACTCTTACAACCTTAGTTCATATCATATTAATTGAAATATAATATCACTAGTATAAATGATTATATAAGATTTTATTATTTTAATGGAATATCCCATATCTTTTCTCAAATGAACCCGACTGTAGTATCCTAGATCTGGTGTATACTTTATTACATTGGCATAGATACAAAGGGTAAAATCCTGAAGGACCGATATGTTTAGTTTTTTTAGAGAACAATACACATAAATTATACCCATTATACAATTTTAACAGAAAATAAATCATAATAAATAAAAGATCAAATGAAATACATCCTTGAAAAATCATTCAATGATCTCTTCTTCATAACCTCTAGATGGGAAACAAAATAAGGGTGAGATCGAATTATCCTTAAGGGTTATGCATATTATATCTTATCATAAATCAATAAGAAAAATAAAATATAGAGAGGTAAATAAATGGAAACACATTAAAATTAAATAAATTTACTATCATGATAAGATAATTCATAATCAATATGGAAAGGTAAATAAATGAAAACACATTCCATTTAATCAAGAACTAAAAATGAAATGTAACCATATATAATATTTTAGAAAAAATATCATGGATAAAAATAATAATTTAATCAGAAATGAAAGAAATTATTAATAATTAGACATCATGTATTAGGCACATTATACTTCAATAATCATGAATTTTCACAAAACTATTGAAAACTACTGGTGGAACCTATTTATGTTGGATAACTAATTTATCTCAAGAGACCTACTAGGGCATTGAAGGGATTTATTATACCAGGACTCACTCATTAATGTTAGTATGAAGGAATATTTATATATCTAATGATAAATTTATTCGGTTAATCAATATTCCTTATCAACAAATATATGTATTGGGTAAAGGATAAAGATTTATCAATATTTCCCTAGTAAGTCAAATAATTGTCAAAGCAAACACCATTTGTAAGAATGGTATATGGTATAAGAAAAAATAACATCAATTAGACAAGAATATGGATATTTAATAAAAATTTATTTTACATTATTGAACTATCATGATAAATTTATTGTTTAAATAGAATGTTAACAATTAAAAAAGATAATGAGATTGTATAATAACTTTTACCACTTAATGATTTTAAATTCATATACCCTTAGATGAAATAATTTAATTTTAAATATACAATACCATGATATATGAATTAATAATAATATTACATGTCAATTGGTTAGTATATACACCATATAAAAAAAATTAGGTGCATAAAATTACAATATGCATCAATAAAGGTAAATTCTTACGAATTCCCTTAAAAAGATCATATCATTGTGGTTGGGATTAATAAATGAGTGTATTATGTTAATAAAATGTAAATCCACATAAATATTGTAGAAATAAAACATAAAATTATCAATTTCCATCACACACATAATCTTATCATAACATAATCAATGAAGTTAAAGTTTAACCCAATGAAATTGAGATAAAAAATTCCTTACGTCACATTTCCTTTGGGTTCAACATGATTTAAACACTTATATAGTGATTCAAAATAAGTTATTAACTTATAAATTTACCATATTAATATTTAAAATATCATATTTTATATTTTTATGACATATTATCACCCTTACGCAAATATTATTTCATTATTTTCATTATTTCACGTGTTAATCACATTGTTTTCTAATGCATGTTTTGTCATGAAATGTCCTTTTTTTAAGATTATTTTATTATTCTATTATCTAAAGAATAGTAGTCATGGAAAAATTATAATATTTATTTATCAATTATATTTTTAATACCAATCATGGAAGTTTTTTTTTGAAAAATGTAGTATGTTATGATCCTGAAGATGGTAGATCATACGTACGCATGGGTAACATTTCTATTTTTTATAGAAAATTATGGAAGTGATTTGAGTAATATTTTACCTTTCCAAAATGATAATAATATTATATTATTTCTTTAAATATAATTATATATATATCATCCATGTGGTGTGTTTATGAAAAGAGGGTCACTTTATTTCATGAAGGAGGTAGTCCATTTGTACACGAACAATGTCATCCTTTTTCAGTGTAAAAAATGAATTGATATATTATATTTTCAGAATTATAATTGGTAATGAATATAAAAATTATTTCATGTATATCACATATATTTATTAACTTTATGATCATTACCTTCCATGTAAATAGTTAGTGAACAACAAATAACATCGCTTCGTGAGGCACTAGTCCACCATACACATGACCAACATTATCGTATCCCAAACAGAATGGAATGTGACAAATTTATATATGATATAAAGACTACAGAGGGATAATTATGTTATAAATATCATATATTTACTTTATATCTATCATTATTTCTAAACATGATCCGTGGTAGTGAAAAAACGTATGACATTGGTTTGGGAGGTGGTAGTCCACCGTACAAATGAATGATAATTTTGTAACTCATTTTACGGAAGTATAGATAGTTTTAGATCCAAAACATAAAATTAAAAATTATAAGTATATGATATACACTGATATTATAATATTTCCATGATTTAGAAATAATTCAATGAGGTGGATGAAGAAATAAAATAAAAAATACTCATGGAAGAATGATACCTCTTCTTCGGGTAACCTTCTTAGGTTTGCTACAAATTCTATCCAAGGTT
Source organism: Viscum album (assembly GCA_963277665.1). Classification (NCBI taxonomy): domain Eukaryota; kingdom Viridiplantae; phylum Streptophyta; class Magnoliopsida; order Santalales; family Viscaceae; genus Viscum; species Viscum album. Next base: position 1,272,123,982 of record OY728164.1, on the reverse strand, counting down.
GTATTTATGTGGAAAATAAGGATTCTAGGATGAGGTTATGTAATTTCTTTTACTTATTTGGGTATGTATTTTTTTAACAAAAATGTTTTTATGGTTTTAATAATATAGAAGAAGGGGTTTAATTTTTTATGTGAGGTGAGTGGCACACATTTAATTTTTGAAAAGAAAAACTTGTGCCCACATTTTTCATATTAAAAAAGGGTAAACATGAACTATTATATGTAATTTGACACAAATGGGTTAAAATATTTCGAAAAATTATAATCTGTACAATTTTAATTTTAGTTTAACCCTTATCATATTATTTTACCCCCTATAAATCCATTTTAACCTCAACAACAATATATAATTTTTACTTTTTTCACTATTAATTTTGGCCCTGAATTATGTTTAACATATTATATTATATAAATTATTTTTATTTAAAATATGGAATTCATTCTTCCTAATACCTTTTAAAAAAATTGAAAATTTTAAATGAATATTAATCCATCAAATGCATGAGAAAAGAGGTTTTCAAAGAAAAATGTTTAAAAGTATGCAAATTTTTATAACAAAATTCAATAAAAAAATATTTAAAAATAAATAAATTGGAATAATAGATATATAATAGACCTTATTTTACTTTAAAATAAATTTAAAATACAATTTATCATTATAAATAATTTAAACTAAAATTTATTTTTCAATTATAATTCAATGTTTTCACTATTCATCAAAAATGAAACATCTCAATAAAATCGCAAAAAATCACCCTAAGATAATTTTGATATGTGGAATTAAAAAATTAATTTTATTTCATCATATAAATTTAATTAAATTTGAAAACAATAATTATAAATTATTAGACAATTTTGCGAGTAAACCATCTTTTTAAACAAAATAGATTTTTTTTGAAAACATTTCATTCTCCTTTAAATGATCTTTATTTTATTTAATATCAACAGATTACCATTGAATTTGTTTTCACATGTATAAACCATATTATTTTCATAATTTATTTATTTTTATTCATAGCTGCCTATTTAACAATAGGGTTGTAATAATATACTATATTAAAATTCATTTAGACTCAGGGTTGTGTTTTTCAGAAGAAATCAAAGTGATTATATATAATGAAATATAATTTTTTTCAGTTTATGTAGCTTTGTGTTGTGTGTTTCATAGTATATAAAATAAAATAGTATTGTTTTTTTATTTTGGGGTGTTATATTCTCCCAACCATTAATAAATTGCATCCTCACAATTTAAACTAGATCTTGTTAATCAAATGTTTGGCATTTGGAAATATCATGGATGAAAAAAACGCATCGTATAAAGAGTTAATAAAGCATCCTATTAATAAGAGTATAAGGAAAGTAAAAAAAATAATATGGAATAATCACAACATGTAGGAGAACATATGAGGGTAATTAAATCACAAACATGGAATTGAATACTAACACCCAAGGATAAATGGAGAATGATAGAGTTCATTGCTCACAAAAATGTGGGTGATCCAAAGAAGTCTAATGACAAAAAAACCATAAATAAAAGTGGCTCAAAATTTTTCATTGATATCATCAAAATGTTGATAATAAAATAACTTTTTTAGTTTCAAGACCCTTTTCCAATATTTTATAAATTCTTTCACTCTCTAAGAATATAAGGAAATATACTTGATGTTTTTTATTTCATAGCCACAATTTCATCCTTTGGTTTTTCTTCAATAAATTTACACTTCTTCTATTACAATACGAAATGAATATCAATAAATGAATATTAATTAAAAAATCAGAAAAATTTACATTTAATGGATTGTAAGGTCTATAGAAGTATAAAAAGATATTCCAAATGTCTTTAACTATTTTATGAAACCAATATGGTTAGTAAAAGTTATCCAACATAATAAATTAATATCTAAAACTCTACAGTAACAACACTGGTTCAAAATTAATATTTATCCATTAAATCTTTAACTAATAATAATGAAATATTAACTAAGACATAACATATGATAGTGATTTGTTTTAAAACCTTATCATCCTTCGGTTGTGTTTTCCAACCCCATGGCCTTAATAGACATGACAAGTTGTCACCTAACATGTGGGGTTTTCTTTATAAAAAACAATAGTAATATAATTTATATAATGTTAAAAAATTATGATGATCAATTATTACATAAACATTGAATATATGATAACCTATAAAGGTTACCAATGCCATTAATATTATTTCAACAAAAATTAAATGAATTATCTCATAAATAATTTTTCATAGTCTAAACTAGTGAGTTGTATTGCAATAAATTTCTCCAAAAATATCTTTAATCTTGGTAAAATGACATCAAATAAATCCTAAAAAAGTAGTTTTTATGAATTTTAACTTATGATCAATCTTAAAATCATAAACCCATGATTTTACTTATTACTCTTATGTTAATAAAGGCTAATATTTTTATAAAATTTAATCAAAATCTGAAGATGTTTCATAATTATTATCACAAAAATAACATTGGTAAAAAATAATTCAATAATTTAATTCTTGAACCCTAACACATATATACTTCATCTTACGTATTTCCATATAGTCATTTCCTTGGTCTTGGGTTTATCCTTCAAAAGATATAATGGACTCTCATAAATCCCGGGTTCCATATATTTATGACAATGAACTATAAATTGAACACCAAGATGATATTTATTTTATTTTATAGCACTCCTCATTTTTCCTTGAAAATTATTATCTTTATACCCTTATTTTAAAAACATAAATCATTTTCCAATTCCATTTATACACTTTCCTTGATTTTTTCCTTTCAAATTTACAGCAAGAATGAAATTGAGACTTATTTTTTCCCGGGTCTCCACTAATTTATCTCTTATAAAACTTCATCATTCTCTTATTTGGTGAGTCTAAGAGTTGGTTAAGTTATATGTTTTTACCATATATTGGGATACCTGATTAGGAATAATCAAAATATAAACCTCTCTAACAATCATCCCATTTAGTTTATCATAGTCATCACTTTTTCCATAATATTCAATGTTAATATAATTCCTTCATGTTATAACCATCGACTAAAATAAAAAACCATAGTTTGAGAATCAATAATCACATCGGGAAAGCTATATAATCATTTACAATATTTTTAAATAATTTCATTTTTTAATATAATACAGAATGGATTTATCCTAACTTATTTATTATCTTTATCTATTAAAACCCTTAATAGCGGGTTGTAAAGAAAATGTGAATTATACTAAGTATATCTTTAGAGAATGTAAAATTGGTTTTAAAGTAAGGCCCATTCTCAGGTACTAAGTGATGATCGGTTCAAGCCCAATGTTCCCTTTTTAGAGTTATTACACCTAGGTACCTCTGTTTTAGAACTACGTCTGCATGTTGTATTCAGAAAATAATTTATTTCTGAAAAAAACCACATAATATATTCCTTATCAAAATTTTAAGATGTTAATATTTTATTATCCTAAAATTATATCATAATGTTATGTTCCGAAATATATTTTTTCCTTAATCTAGTTACTAATATTTGTACTAAAATTTTATGATACCAATTGTAATGACCCCGACTCTAGTAACCCAGAGACGATGTCTGCTATATTACATCACAATTGATGCAAGGGGTCAAATCCTAAAGGATAAATCAGTTTATCAATATTAGAGAACCATACAAATACATGAAATCTATTTTATAATGATAATATAAATTAATGAATAATATATAACAAAATAAAACTTTTTGTATCATTTAAAATTCATTTAAACATCTCTTCTTTATAACCCAGGAAAAGGGGAAACATAAGGGTGAGATAAAAAGATCAGTAAGGGTTATATACAATGAAAATATCATGAATCTGTTAGAATAATAAATATTTAAATGTAAAAAAACACCTTCCATTTAAATAACATGAATATCTTGATAAGAGAAGTAATAATCCACATGTTAATGTAAATAACTGAAAACGCATTCCATTTAATCAATAACTGAGAATGAAATTCATCCAGAGACAATATGATAGAGAAAATCCAATGAAAAATAATAGAAACTGAATTCTATTTGATGGAATTGATTAATTATTGGACGTCATACCTTGATCACATGATACCTCTGATGTTAATATCTTTTATAAGACAATTTAAAACTACAGACATAATCCCATTTAATTTGAAAAAGATATTGGTCTCATGAGACCTACCGATTCATCAAAGGGATATATTATACTAGGCCCTACCCACAACTATAGTTCCAAAACATTCCTCACATGTCATATTATTGATTTAATACATGAATCAATATGAATTATCATCAAATATCCATATTGAGTAAATGATAAATATTTATCAATATTCCCCAGTTAACCAATAACTATCAAAGTAAACACTATATATAAAAATGTTATTTGGTTTAGAAAATAGTCATATCCATTATCCAAGAATATTGATATTTAATATAAATTTAATATAAAATGAAAAATTATCCCAAAAAATGATTTTTTCAAGAAAAAGTTAACAATTATAAAAGAATGTGAGATTGCACAATAACTTTTACCACTTGCTAATTTTCTTGTCAAATAATCATGGATGAAATAATTAAAATTGAAACACGAAATACCATGAATTATGAATGAATATTTATATTAAATTTCAAATAGGATGTATACAAACCATATAAAATAAATTTGGTGGATAACATTACAATATGCCTCAGTAAAATGAAATTGAGATAAAGTCCCTTACAAAGACCATATAATTGATGTGGGTACTAATCAATGAATTTATTATGTGTATAAAATATAAATCCACATAAAAAATGGAAATAAAATATTAAAAAAATAAAATTTCATTACACACATAATCTTATCAGAACATAATAAATTAAGTAGAAGTTTAACCAAATGAAATAAAATTGAGTTAAGAAATACATTACCTCACTTTTACTTTTGGTTAATCATGATTTAACCTACTGTATAGTGGTTTTAAGCTTGTTATTAATTAAAACCCCATATTTATATATACAATATGATATATTATCCTTTTATGACATATTATCACTCTTTGGTTAATAATGTGTCATTATATTCATTTTCTATGTGTTAATCACTTTATTTTCTCATGTGTGTTTTGTTAAGAAAGATATAGTTATTATGCATAATATATATTTCCATAATCTATATAATAATAATCATATCATAATAATTATATTTATACATCCATTATAAATTTAATACCTATCATGAAATATGATTTTGATAAATACAGTACGTTATGATCAGTGAGAATGTAGGTTGCACGCACGCTTGGTTAATGCTTCCATTTTTCAAAAATTATTATGGAAATAAGGTAAGTAATAATTTAAAATTATATTGATCTTAGTGTCATATTATTTCATTAAATATACATATATATATCATCAATGTAGTGTGGTGATGAAAAAAATATTCACATTGCTTCGTTAAGGCAGTACTCCACACGTACACGTATGATGTTATTATTTTTTTATGTAAAAAAATCATATGATATTTTTTTTCAGAATATAAATATATAGTGAATATTATAATTATTTAATTTATATCACATATATAATATATATTTATCCTTATTACATTCCATGTAATACATTTTTTAAAAATGAGTCATATTGGTTTACGTGGTCGTAGTCCACCATACACAAGAGAAATGTTATCGTATTCCCTATAGATTGGAATTTAAAAAAGGTAAATATGAAATAATTAATCCAGAGGTTTAATTATGTTATAAATATAATATTTTTACTATATATCCATCATCATACCCAACCACGATATATGGTAATGGAAAAATTAGTGACATCATTTTTCTAGGTGGTAGTCCACCATAGACACAAATGATGGTTTCATAACCCATTTGATAGAATTGGAGATGGTTTTAGATAATTAACTAACATAAAAAAAAATAATTATATGTAATATATAGAGGATATTATATAATCATGTTTTAATAATAATTCAAGAGTGTGGAGGAATAAATATTATAAAAACACTTATCGAATAACGCGACCTCTTATTTTGGGAAATCACATTCAGTTTTCACAAAAATCTGTCCCATGTTGTATTTATGAAAAAAATAAGGCTTATAGGATGATGGTATATAATTTTGGAAGTTATTTTGGAAGATATTTTCTAAACCAAAATGGATTTTATCATTTAATAATATTAAGGATGGCCTGTCCTTTTATAAGTGAGGTGAGTGGAAAACTTTAAATTTATATAAATAAATAAGTGTAAGCACATTTTTATCTTGGAAAAAGGTTTAAAAAAGGATTATTATAAATAATTATATATTATAGGGTTTAAATATGGACATAAAATGTATTTTAGAATAGGTTTTAGGTCATTTTAACCGTTATCATTTTAATTTACACTCTGATAATACCATTTTTTTCTTTAACCATTATAATTAATTTTCAGTATTTTCACTATTTATTTTCATATAAAATAAAGTTTAACATAATAGATAATAGAAATTTCTATTATTAAAATATGGATTCCATTATTAAAAATAAAATTAAAAAAAGTGGAAAAAATTAATTAAAAAATAATCTCACAAACGTAATGAGAACTCATATTTTCCAAGAGAAAATGTTCAAATGTTTTTAAAATTTTTATATTAAAACTCAATCTGAATTATGATTAAAATTTACATAATTTAATTAATATATATATATAATAAATATAAATTTACTTTAAAATAAATTTAAAAAATAATTTAAAATTATAAATAATTTAAACAAAATGGATGGTTTCAATTAAAATGAAGTTTTTTTTTCTATTCATAAAAAATAATAATTTTTGGATAAATATAAAAAATATACCCTAAGATAATTTAGACATCATGAAATAAAAAAGTAATTAAATTTTATGAAATAATATTTCTATGATTATTAAATTATAATTTTATTTTATGAGTGCAAATAATGTCTGTACCATCCTTTAGAACAAATACAGTTTTTCAGCATCTCTTTATTATTTAAATGATATTTATTTTATTTATAATAAATTGAAAAAAATGAAATTTTTTATACATGTGTAAACCATATATGTTAAATAATTTAGTTATTATTGTTAATACCCTACAACAAAATTGAAAATCTATAACATTATTCAATATAATGATTTATTTAGACTCTAGGTTGTGTTTCCTGCAAGCTACCGAATAGATTAAATATGATGAAATATAATTGGTTTGTTTCTTAAGATCATAGTTTCATGTAACATTAGATATCAAATAAAGTATTTTTATTTTTTAATTTCAAGGTGTTAAAATCCCCTCTTCCATCAAATAGGAAATAAATTCATCGATCATGTGTACAATAGACCATCATTTCATGGACTGATGTAATTTTTTTCCATCACCACCCCTAATGGCTAGATATAATGATGGATTTAATATATTTATATGATTTTTAGGAAATTTATCTATTTATTTAATTATATTATAACATATACCTTCTTACCTTCAAACTATTGGAAAACAATAATGTTGTTTGTCCATACGTGTGGACTGCCGCCTCACAAAGCGATGTGATTCATTTTTTCACTTACACTTTTCATGGAAGGTAATAAGGATAATTTTATCGAATATATGCAATATTGATTATGTTATAATGATTTTATAAATGTGAAATAGTATTTAACTTTCACACAATCTTTAATTATAAAATTAGAAACAACTTTTGTGAAAACATACTTCTTACCACTTACATGAACTATGTAACTCATTTTACCATCTTATTCGAATGGCCTGAAGGCCTTATATTTTTATTCATTTTTTATAATAAAACTTTAAAGGGTTAAAGGGGAACCCTTAGATGGATTGTAGTCTTCTTGAAATTATATTAACTGAAGGTCTTAGAGGAATTCCTCAGGAGTATAACTACTTGGAACTACTCCTCCACAACTGTCAGTATCATGATGTCAGGTCTCCACCTTCGCATAGATATTTGGGCTGGCTTCCATTGCATTTATAGGTCGGTCCCAATGAAAATTTACATACCCGATAATTCTTCCAATTCTGGTATCTCTACTCTAGTGAATATACCTTTCTCTAAATCCCCATCAAGATCCTGCTCCTTGTAGAGTCTTTCTGGTCCATTAAATATAAATTTATGTGGCGCGGAGTCCTTGAGGTGGTACAAATATATTGAGGTGGATGAAAAGTCTTACTAGCTAAAAGGCCTTGTTTAGATTGAATTATTTTAAGGACTCAAAGACCAAACTGGTGGCCCAAAATCCCAAACAGATAAATAGTTCCGGCTTTTACAGTACTGAACAACACCTCTTCCAGTCCCTACTATAGTGCTGCTATAGTAACCCTAAAAATATGTCTCCATTTGGATTTGATCTCAGATCTCTAAATTTCATGGAATATTAGAAATAATTATATAATGATTATATATAATATTTAAATCATTGATAAAATCTTGGAGATTATGGATCCATCATCAAAGAAAAAAACCAAAAATGTTGAACCAAAACATACATGAAAAACCAATAAATTATCACTTGAAATATTTATTTTAACAAAAAATTATGAATTTACAGGTCATAAAAGACTATAATTATATAAAATATAGTGTTAAATATATTATAATGTTTCTATAAAATATTAATAATAAATATATTTTTTTATATCGGAGTCTGGAACACAAAAAAAGGGAATCATACATGATGTAAGAGTTTCTCCATATCAATTTTAATTCATTGAGACATATGCCATATTGAAAACTTATTACTTATATGTGTTATAAATAATGAAACTTTAGTATGTTATATCATTAATATCATGATATTTATAATTTTATTTAAAGTTATTATTTCATGGGGCTTACTATTCAAAAGTTTCCAAAGATATAAGGGTTTATTTTACAATCTCATCATTATTCGAGATTATTTATGTTTAATTATCCCTTGTATGAATTATTTGAAATAAATATATTAAAACAATAATATTTTATTATCATAATTTTATTGACGAAATTTTTAAGTAAAATTTACTTTTTCATATATTTCTTTCATAAAATGATCGATTTTGTTTTTATAGAAATCAAATAGTATTTCTATCTTCAGCCCAAAAATGCTTTCTCTTCCAAGTCCATTTTTTATAAAAATTGTTTCAATTTTAATAAATTTTTTAAAATGATTTATTAATGATATTTATAATCATGTTCTACTTAAATTTTTTTTCAATGGAATTTTTTATTAATTTTCCAAATGAGGAACTTTTCGACTCTTACCAAAAATGTGAACGGAATATTTATTTTAACGTAGTAGAAATGTAAGGATTTAAACAACATCATGGACACTCATTGTTTTCAATATTTTATTAAAATTCTATAATATTATTTTTCAAATAAAATATTTTTATTAATATTTTATAAATTTAATGCTTTCAAAAGTGATTTACATTGTAAAAAAGTATATTTTTCTTAAGAATGTTTTAATGGATTTTTTTATTAATATTCATCTATAAAAAAACTACCATTTTAATTGGTGATTTATGTTTAATATGTTTTAACTATACCATCCATATTATTTATATGGATGGTTTGTGATTCATTTTATTAGAGATGTACTGTTTTTTTCATTTACTATATTACTTGGGAGGGATATGATTATGTTTATTGATTTGGGAATATATTTCCATTTCATATTCTAGTTTTCGATATGAATGTTTCTGTTTATTAAGTTTACCCCCTTTGATATAATGAATTCATTGGATATATTAAGGGATGGGAAAGGCCCGATATATCCCCTCAAGACATTGGTATATACCATGTGACAAACTAACTTTGGATTTGGTTAAGGCCTTTCCTATTTATATTATTGTTAGGGAATAAGGAATTTAAAATGTTTTAGATTACTTAGGACAAGGCCTTTATGGTATTTCAAATTTTATTGTGCAAGGCCTCGATGGTGAGATTTAGATGTTTGATTTTATGAATTCTATCATTATGAATTCAGAAATTGATGACCATGCGATTATATTTTATTTTTATGATATCCATGGATTATTTTTCTAGATCATGTGATTAATTATATAGAATTATTTGATAATTATATATAACTTCCATGTAACAACCCGAGTTTTTATGAGAATTATTATTTTTAATTGATGTCTTCTATTGTACACTACAACAAAGGGAGCTTTCGCTAAACGCATCCCTGACTTGGCTTGCATTACATGCAATCACGACCTTCCTTGATAGCATGTGTAGTATACAATACCGAGTTTCACTAAACAACGATATATTATTATAATATTATTATGGACTAGACGTTATGAATATTATTAACTAAATTTTAAATTTAATAACATTATTATTCATCTTACACATCTTCTAGAACATGGTATGAGAACAAAATAATTTTTTCGGGTAAAATATGAATTTTTAAAAAAATGTAGTTTTTCCGCCTTTTAATGGCGCAAATACATTAAATCTAGTTTTTGACATGTTTATAAGTTTAATTTGACAAAATATAATTCTTCCTTGGAATTAAGATATAAAAATTTAATTTTGATAAATTTTTTATATTATTCTGAAAACTTTCATATTTTATTGAATAGTAAAAACACGTTATATTTTAATTAAAAACAAATTTTTTCATCCCTATAATTTACATGGTTAGATTATATTTTTAATTGGATTTAATGTGTAATTATTATATATTTTTACCAATTAATCCAATGTTGGTCATTGGAATTAATTTCACTCTGAAATTGGACATAAACGAGTGTCGATTTTTTATAGTTATTGTTTCTTAAAAACACGCTATTTGTTTTGATAACAGTAATTAATTTTAAAATTTATTAATTCCACATATATGTTTTTAATTAGAAAAAATAGATATAATTTTTGAATTTGGAATATCAAATATATCTTAGGCTGAATTTTTGGTATTTTTCTGAAAACTACAATTTTTGATGAATAGTGAAACCACTTAGAGGTAGTTAAAAAACTGACTCATTCATTTAAATGAAATTTTACCAATTTTGTGAATTGAATTTCAAAAATATGACATAAATGGTTCTTATCAAGGAGTAAAATTTGGTTCAACAAGATGCAAATAATTTTTGGTGAATAGAAACTTTTGACTTTTATTTACTGCGGTTAAAGGTAAATTGGGTAATTTAAGGTTAAAAGAATATTATAATAATTCAAAATTACCTTAACACTTATCCTAAAATTATTGTATGTGTAGTGGCCGACCATGGTCATCCTTGGGTCGATTTTTTGACCCCATTTATCTACTTGGTAGTGATAATGAAAATTTCGATTAATTAATTTAATGTAAAGACAAAATTGACATTAACAAAAAACTTTTAGTAATTAATTTTTATAAGAGGTTATATAAATTATATTTTCTACTATAAATATTAATTGTAAAGATAAAACCATTTCCTACATGATGGTATTTTTTTATAATTTTTAGACATCAAATAAATTAAATTATTTATGACACAATAATGATGCAGTATTTACCTCATTAATAAATGTTATAAATAAATAACATTATAATGATTAAAATATGATCCAAAACATTTCCAATTCTGATTTAATGATTTTATTTCAACCATTAGTCATCTTATATTCATCTTTAATCATTTATGGATCTTTTTAAACCGAAGATAAGTTTATAATAAAATAATATTTTCACACTTTCCAAAGGTGCCCCTCTCCTCCCTTATAAAACAGCACCTCCTCCCTCTCCTCTTTAAACAACATTGAGCCTTCAAGATCAGACAACACCTACACATTACTCTTCTCAACTCCCCTAGTAATATTCAAGAATTCCTGGTCTTCTTCAAAGACCAACATTAGTGCCCTAAGTGGAGGTTTCAAAGTGGCGTGTCGAAGAAGAGATAATCTCTTCTACCGATTCGTTCATGTTTCTTTCTTCTTCAACATCTTATTCTTTATTTGTTACATCATAAAGTAATAAAATCGGTATAAATAGTATACTGATATGTTATTATAAATATTAAACAACCCCATTTCACATTCTATCCATCTTACGGAAAATCAAATCACCGCGCGTGCGTACGTACGGAATACTGTCTCCATACCGTATTGTAATCTGTTTTCCACCACCACCTTAATTGGATGGGTATAATGGTGTAAAGAAAAACTATATATGATTATTGTAAAGTGATATTGATTCTGAAATATTATACATACACTTCTATAGAATTTCACGATCATGGGACTGATATCATCGCTCGTGCGTACATACGGCCTACCGTCTCCACGATGTGATGTGACTCATTCTACATGACGTTCATTGAATAACGATTATATAAATAAATTGAATGAATAAATATGATATATATTACACTAATAACATTCTGGAAATGAGGTATCTATAACCTAAAAATAATAATAAGAATTTATTTGACAAAACATGCATAAGAAGATAAAGTAATGAACACCCGAATAACAAGTAGAAATTAAATATTACTAATAAGAAGATAAGAATATGACCATATATGATATCATAACCATGAATATGATTATGTAATAAGTCAATGACATTATTTAAAAAATTATATAGTAGTTTTGGACACGTACGAAGCATATCAGACTTAAGGTAAGGGATAATTTTGCAAATCTCATTTTTGTCTAAGATTGGTTATACGTAAGCATTTACTGGGGTTATTGTTATAATCGATGTCCATATTTTCTAAAAATGTTTTCATATATTTTTAATTTATTTTTTACCAAATTAATACTTTTACCACATGTTATGGAAGGAAATATTTCTTTTGTTTACCATACAAGGAACTTTTTTACTTTTCCGATAAAAGTACGAGGAGAATGTTTTTTAACTTAAACGGCATGAATGCATTTTTACGGTTTCATATCGCCTGATTTTAAATAATCTTCCTCTACAAGGTTTCATGGTTATGTTCAATAAAATCCTTTTTCTTTTCAAATTGTGTGGAATTTTGTGAAAAAAAAATTATTTTTAAGGATAATGGATATTTTCCTCAAGAATTCATTTCAAGTGTTTTATCAAAACTATTTTCTATCTAAGATGAAATTATTTAGCATGTTTATGTTTCAAGTATAATGTCTCTATAATTTACATTGTTTGATTATTCTTATGATGAAATGATATCCATTTGTTTTATATGTATTAATTTATGATGGGATGATGTTTCTAAAAGCCATTTTATTCATTGGGTTATGATGAATGAGTTATGTTTATTTTTTGGCACATGTAAGAATGATTTCAATATGAGATGGGTGGGACCTATATCTCCCCCAATGCATTGGCTAAACATTAATATCTCATGAGATAGACATGGCTGGAATTTTAAGCTAATCCAGTTCATTGTTACAGGACTGGAACGAGGAGTGAACTCGATTCAGAAAGGGACTTTGTCCACTAAGATGGTCTTGGAAGCAATGCCTTGGATACTATGGAAATAAAATCATGTGATTAATGGTTTTACACAATTACATGTTTTATTCCAAAGCTATTTTATCATTATTTATGATCCATTATGATCTATGCCATATATACTGCCATGTTTTATGTCATTGCTCAAGATTTTGATGTTTAAATATTTTGTTCATGTTTTGAAGTTCAAATGTATATGGTTTGTTTTATTTTCTCCATGCTTACCCTTACTGAGCATTTGAGATCACCCTTTATATGTTTTCTTTTCCCCAGGATATAAAGAAAAGTTTTAGGTAAAAAAAGATCTCTATGGGAGATGTTGAAGATCTTTCACCAAGATTAGAAGATTATGTTCTGAGTTTCCAAAGACACTAAACTATTACTGTCCTTTGGTGTATGTTTTTGTTATGTATTAAGTATTCTGAAAAAGTATTGTAATGTCCATGTACGTCAAGTTTGGGGTCTCTACATTCCATATTATTATTCATGCTCAATTTATTAATTAAATGGAATGTGTTATAGTTATTTATCATTCCATGTTTATTATATCTTATGTATTCATGAATAATTACAATATATATATACAATTACTAAGAATTAGTGCTAAACCCATTCTAATGATTATTTTCCATTGTATTCCAGGAATTTTTTTTACAATTATTATATAGAGAAATTCTAGAGGGAATAAATAGAAACTTAATTTTTTTAATGTCAATTTAAAGTATTTTTATAGTTTACCAAGACTAATAAAATATTCTGTACTTTGGGATATGTTTCCTTATATTTTATGAAAATGTAATAATTTAACCACTAAATATGGACCACTAGGATTAGGGTCTTTATAGTTGGTATGAGAGGAAGTATATTTGAAAAATTGGGAACTAAATTGGGGAAAATTTTATTAGATAACATTATCCTATGATTGACTTTGAGGATATGATTTAAAGAACATTCAAATGTTTTGTTAAGAAATAAATTCTGTGTTTTTCCTAGAAATATATCCTTATTTGGATACTATAAGGAGACATGTTTCTGGAATAGATTTACCTGGGAGATGTACCTATTGAAAAGTTATGTCAGACATGAATTGATCATTACTTGTTTCATGACAATAGTCATTACTATTCATCTATTTTTATACACCTTGTGGAAATGATTTGGTTAATTCCCATTTCATTTGTGAACCATCATGAATAATTTGAACAGATGAAGACCATAAATGAACTTGGGAAGGTGTCATTAATTAAAAATAAAGTGTTTTAATATAGAAATCTTATTAATTATTCTTAATCACTCTTTGATTTCCTACTATGATTAGTGTTTCACACGCAATAAATTTTTCCTATAGTCAATGACTAGAAGTAAAAGGAACCAGCTAACATTGAATGTGATAGAAAATGTTTTGATGAAAAAACAAATGGGATGATGTCAAGAGCGAAGGATATTGTGATAATGTATAAAAATTGATCATGACATAGTAAATATAAATTTTACCTTATACAACACTTAGACACACTGAAGAAGAGAAGAACAATGTTTCATGAGATCTCAGGTGGTGGATACCATAGAAAAAATTATATTCAGTTTTATATAAATCAAGGATGTGGGAATAAGAACTCAAGGGAATGTCTGAAAGGTATATGTAGATTTTTATTTGTGGATAATAATGGAACAAAGAATGAAATTTCATAGAGAAAATTAATAGTTTATTTAATTAAATGGTTTGGAATATTTTTGTCTCTATGGTATTATCAACAGTTGAATTTTTTTAATGCATAAAGTAAGATATTAATAAAAATAGATTTCCTTGGGAGAATGTTCATGAAGAGGATCAGAAAGGTTGTACGAGTATACATTTTTTTGATGATGATGAGGAGATTAAAAATAATATATGAATGGAAATATGTTTTATGAAATGAGACAAAAATCCTAGTTAATGGTGTATGAATTATAGGGAATTATTGATGTGTTTATGTATTGTGATTCAAATAATTATGTTGTATAAGTATATTTTCAATGAAATTACCATTATATAAAACATAAAACATATAATTATTTTATTGAAGTTGTATTTCCTTAAGGATTTGAAAGAATATGTTAAATGGTACCATGAAAAGTAAATTAGGGGAAAGTTGTTATTTTTGGAAAAAACATTTTTGACAAAAGATAAAACTTAATATGTCCTCAAGGTTGATATAAAAATTATTAAGATATATTTATAGGACTATATTAATGACCTTGAATTTTCTGAGTGATTTAATGGTTTATGTTATCTTTTTTGGAGTTTACTTTATTTTTGGATTTATGGAATATTTTAGAAAATATGAGATTTTATTTTCTAAAGAAAGCATGTTTTGATTAAGCATTAGTATTTATCATGTTATTAACTTATTTTTTATTTAAAATTAAGAGCTACCTACTTTAGGAAATCAAATGTTATGTTGTGTTTGAAAATTTAGTGACCTTCCTTCAAAAAAAATTGGATAGTGAATTTGGTTATGAAATATTTTGAGGAGTCTTAATGTTAACTATTTATGAAATGAATTAAATGAAACTATGGGGTTATTTGTTTGTTTTAGAGATTAATGAATAACATGTTCTAACAGTTTTTGTTTTTTAAAAAATATATTGATATAGGAGGAATGCCTTATCATTATTTTTTGGATCTTATGAGATGTTAAAATTTAATTTTATTGATTTAGGAATAAAATACTTAATATTATAGAATCATTTCGTAGAGTAATAAATAAATTTTAAATTGATCATAGAACAAAAAAAGAAGAAATTTTACTTAAAAGGATTAAAGCATGTCAATTTCCATAAGTTTTTATTTTAGATGATAAATGTGTAGTATCATAAGATCTAATACAAATATAATTCTTACAAGAGGGTGGTGGATTGTATTTTAAAAAAAAATTGGTTAAAATAATCAAACAAAACAATACAAAAATTATCTTAAAGTATATTATCAGTTCTATAATCGTAATCACAGAATCATAACCTATAAATGGTCCAATTAAATCAGAGTAAATATTGGAATCCCTATGGATACAATTTATCAAAGTATCATAATCACAATGAATAAGAGTAATTAAATGTGTCATTATTATCTTAATCATATTATTATAGATAAAAACACAATAAAAATATGAATACAATGTTTCACCTTGAAATCAAATATGAAGTCAAATATAAGAACTTGTAAACAAGCAATACGATAGAATACAAATGTTATAATGACTTAAAATATATTTTAAAAATAACTATTTTAACCTTAATAGAAATTTATTCTATAACCCAAAATTATGTTATTCACTGTTTTATACATATAGTAAAATATGAATTTCCATATAATGGAAATCCCTTGATATGATGATGGGAATGGAACATCGTTTCTATCCCCAGAAGCCCTTCGTAATATTATCAACTCTATCTTACAATCCTCATAATCCCTCAATCTGATAGATCAGAATCTCAAAATTCTTATCTTTGGAATACCTCGATCAGGACGATGATCATAAATAGTTATAGTTGAAAATATTTATTTTGGAGGATACCTGAATTTTTTTCATTCAGAATGATTAAACTCTAAATAAATGCAAAGATTAAGAATGAACTATTCAGACTAAGCATTCTTTTAAAGATATTGAGATTAAACATAATTGATTAGCTAAAAACTCTTAAAATGACTAGGTATTTATAGAAAATCTCCCGAGAGCCATATTATGATCTCTAAATGATCATATTGTGATCTCCCAATGGATATACTTCTACGTTGTTTTGAAAAACATCAGAAATCTGGCACTTAAGAGCTCATAATGATATGGAATTACTAAAAATATGACATAATAATGATTAAAACCATTATAGTGTTTAAATTTTTCCTTAAATTAGAAACAATATTTTCATATTCCGATTATAAACATAATCTAGTCTAATGAATTTTCTTAAAAATATAAATATAATACTCTTTATGAGTTACAGAATAAATTTCTCAGCACCCTTATCAGTCAAATGGTTAATATTTTTTAGTATTATATACATGAAATAAATTATAACTTCTTTTTTAGATAATGGTGAGTCTGATTAATCAGACACATACTCATTATGATAATCATATTGAAGAATGTATTTTTCATATTTGTAATAATTTAAAATATATTCTATGTATGAAAAAATATAAGGTTTTCTGCAAAATATTTTTAAAACACATAATACATAAAAGGATAGTTAATATGTTTTAAGAAAGCTATTTCTGATTTCCAAAACTAAGGAATGGACAAGTTTGAAGTAAAACTTCTTTCTCATGAATCACCATTTTTGGAAAACCCAAACACCAAAACCTAAATTAAAAAATAACTTTGAAAAACATATAGTTCTTTTTTATTTTAAGTATTTATTATTCATATTTACTAAATAAAACATTAACACACCTCAATTTATAACTATTATGAATTTGATTGTGTTTACGAATAAGATAAATTATTAGAATTTTTTTTCTTTTAATAAGTATTCTCCCCTAGATATCCTATTCTTCCTCTTAAAGAAACATCTTGTAACATTCCATTACCAATTAGATTGGTACAAATTTAACCTTTTCATTGTTTTTACATTTTTGATGGGGTAGGGTTTATAATGAATTGGGAAAAAAACTATAATGGTGAATTCAGAGATATTTTGGAATCACAGATTTAACCTAGCTTTTCTGAAGGATGTCGATGGGTTTCACATCGTGTAACTAGGTTACATGATGTGTAATGGTCACAAGGTGTATACCAGGATAAGGTTCATGTTGTGAGAAGATTTAAACCAGGAAATGTTACACATTGTGATGATCCTTTACATGTCATGAATTATTTAATGAATGTTTTTCAATTTAAAGTGACACATTTTTCAAGAGTTATGAAACTTAAATATTTTAAAACATGTAGTGGTATTACACATCATGTAATACACCAATAGTTGTTTTTTAAATGGGATGAATGACTGAGTTTTTATTTTCCCCTCCTCTCCAGTTTCATTTCTCTCGACCCAAAGCCTTCCCTAGGTGACTTAAGAGCGTTTAAACCCTTTAGGATTCCTTCCTTTTGAATTACATCATCATTGTGCTTATAGTGTGGATTCCCAAGTTAGAGTTCTATTAATTTTTCATCTTTCTATCTTTCTCATACTTTGGGAAATCAATGGATCATATTTTAATTGATGGATCTATGCTCTATAATGCTGGATCTCATTTCTAGGTTGAGTTTCTAGGTCCTCTACACCATCGTTCTCATTGACTGGTTTCATTGGAAATGTTGATTTTTGAAAAAAATGTTGGGAATTCTGTCGTATTTGGCCAAATTGATTACCCTTTAATTTCTGGATTTATTTCAATTATTGATTTATTTTAAATTACTCAAACATTCATTCAATTGAGTTGATAAAACCCAAATCCAATGAATTGGAATATTCAAATTGGTTTTGACATGAAAATTGGGAAAAACCCCAATTCTATTGAATTGGTGTGTGTTTGTGGAAATTGGTTGATTTAAATTATTTAATTTAAAGTGAAAATTTTATGGAATAAAATTATATTAAATTTTTGATTTAATTTTTTAAGTGGTGATTAAAACTGATGGAATGGGTTTGGAATTGTTTTTAAATTTGTGAATGTGGCTTGAAAAGTTAAACCCATTGGTTTAATTTTTTAAAAGAATAATTTTTTTAAAAACATATTTTGGTTTTAAATGGAAATTAGAATTTGAAATGGGAAAAAAGGGTTTGAATTTTATTTTAATATGACTTAAAATAAATTAACCGTCATTTATTATGTAATATCACATGTAATCCTTAGGTAGTTTGTGGGTTATTTGGGAACACTATATGATTATACAATTCTCTAAAACATAAATGCATCGGTCACATCCCTGATGGTATGGTAAAGATTATCCTTAATCTAGTGTTAAAGGGACGTGTGTATACACATATTTTCATGATCCCTTAAAGACTGTGGACTCTTATATCCTGGAACATTCATACATATATGGAAAATTCCCATGTTGCTTGTTCATTATATTTGAGATATAAATGTATGTAAATGTGGTAAAATTGCATTATATTCCTTATGAATTTATGTAAACATTTTTATATAATTTTCTTTATTTAATACACTGTTTTATAGAAATTAAATTACCTTAAAAGACTTTTCATAAATTATTTTCCATCATTTGAACTGTATATCATAATTTTTTAAAAAGTTTTTTAAAATTCCTAACCTATTGATTTTATAAATTGAATGTATTTATTATGTTAAATGATTATTGGAATCTATTATGGAATCCTTGATGAGACCCTAATGGGTTTTTTAGATCACAAACCACCTTCTCCTCCAAGTGTTTTTATATTATCTCCTTCCATGTTCGAGTATGGGGAAAGGATCTTTTGGAGGTGGATCCAGCTGTCGAACTTTGGACATGGTGAGATGTGTCTTTAGGGACTTGGGTTGTTTTTTTATTATTTTGGTACATGGGTTGTAGTAATTTTTTATTTAATTCCTTGTTGAATTACGTTACATTATTCTTATTGGAGTTTCTTTTATTGTGAATAAGGAATTTCATATCTTGCTTCCACTATGTTTGGTGAAAAATTCATTCCCACCTGAATGTTGTATGATGTCAGGTGATAGTAGCTAACTTGTGGGGATTGAGAATTCTCTTCAGGCTATTTTATGTCCAGATTAGTTATCGGGTTACCAGGGCACCTGAGATGGTTTGTGACAAAGTGGAATCATAAGTGATGTTATTATTAAGCTTCTTGTCTTGAAGTTAGTATGCATTGTGAAATCTTGTGAGGACTTATGTGATAGTTGCGATTTATTTTTTAGGCTGAACTCACCGCTATGAACCTTAAGTATCCATGTGTAGTTAGGTATATACTTATTGTGGATTAGTTCTAGTGTTTTAATTATTTTTATTTGGATTTAGTGAAATACAAATCTTGTTTTTTCTATCGTTCAGGATCTTGTTTTCCCTATTTCTCATTTTGAGTGTAAATTTAATATCTTCCTTTTTTTCTAATGTTGTTTTGTAGCATCATGTCTCCAATAAGGTATAAAAATATTATCCAGGATGAATATAATTATAAACCCTAGTGAGAAAATCCTATAGTTGACCCAAATCAAGTTGAGGTGATTATGCGCACTATCCAAACATTGGGAAAAGAACCACCTTCAGTCTCCATTAATTCTCTAGATATGGATCCTTTGGGGGGCATTCTTTAGAATCATTCTCAAGTGTTACTTCTCCAGAAGGCACTGGTTCTCAATGACTCTAATAATCCTCAACATGATGAGGAATGGTTGGTCTGGATAGAACATATTGTTGAGTTCCTAGAGACACCATAAATAATCAAAGTAAAATGTGCCACCTTAATATTGTAAGGACAGAACATGAGATGGTGGGACATAAAGATGATGGAAAAGAAACATAAGATATTTTCATGGAAGGATAGCAATGTTCTTTTCACCCACTAGTTCTATCCACAGTCAATGGCTTTGGAGAAGGTTGTGATGTTTTCCAAGCATGAGCAAGCTGATAGAACCAGGACTAAGTATTCTAATAACATTATTAAGCTAATTTAGTTTTTAGCTTATATTGTGTCTTATTAGATGATGTAGGTTCCTCTATTTGAGTTGGGACTTCGATTCAATATCTATTCTCACATTTTCTTACTAATTCATCCCACTAATACTGATGTGTTAGATACGGTGATGACGGTTGAGGTAGACCATCCTAAAAAGTCAGGGTTGATAAGAGTTCATTTTTCCCCTAATTGTGGTGTTAGTTCATTCATGTGAGAGAGGAATTATGATGATTCTCACTATAGTTCTCAATGGTAGGGTCTTTCTAGACCTCTTAAAATGATAGGAGGAAGCCCAATAACGTTCTATCAGTGTGGAAGTCCATGGCATTCTAATAGGGTTTTCACTGAGGTACCTAAGAACTGTAGCTCTTGGTGATATTTTGGACACTTACATAGATTCTACCATATCCTTTATTCTTTTTGTAGTGGAACACGATCATCATCTCCTCCTAAAACCACAAGGTTGTCATATGCATCATGTATTAATGGGTTCCAGCCACAGACATTCTTAAATAAGTGACTTCATTTAGAGTAAGAGTTCCAGAGGAAGCGAATATAGGTCTAGTGACTGTGAGAGGAACCATTACTATAGCTTCATCATTAGTGACTACTCTATTTGATTCCGGTTCATCTCATATGTTTATTTCAAACTGTATTGTTAATATTCTAAATCTTCTAATGGATGTTTTATTTGTGCAATTGATATTACTACACCCCTTGGAATGAAGAGATAGCAGGGTCTCCATAGCCTCGATGGTTTCTTCTCTCTGTAAAATGTTGAGATGGATTGAAATTTCCTACTCCAAGATAAGAAACCTATTTACATCATTTTCCAGATTATTGGATATTTTCCAATAAATCCCATATGGACAGTTATCTTCAGTGGGTCTACCTTACTAGACCAAGTGGCGTGTCTCCATTCTTTCATAGAGAATAGGACATAAGGTTGAGAAGAGCCATACCGTTTTATCTAAGACCATGGAAAGTAATATCAGTATTTTTTTTGATATGAAGAGGGAATATTTGATTGGTGACTTCAATCTGGTTGTCCTAGAGTTTCCCAACACGTTTCCTTCTGATATCTGTGGGTTTCCATTAGTAATGGAGGTTTAGTTTTCCCTTGAATTAATTCATGGTATTCAACTAGTTTCTATCCCCTCTTAACACATAAATCCAATAGAAATTAAAGATCTGATTTCTCTGTAAGAATATCTTCTTTATAAAGGCTTTATATGCCCATGTGTGTCACCATGGGAAGCGCCGGTTGACTTCGCTAAGGAAGATGATGATTCTCTTTGCCTGTGTCTTGATCATTGAAATATAACTCAAGTTATGATAAATAATAAGTATAATTTTACATGGATTTAGGATCTATTTTCTTATTTGAAAGGGGAATAATGGTTTTCAAAGATCGACCTTCAATTTTGTTTCCATTAGTTATGGATATAAGATTTCGATATTTATAAAACCACCTTTTGGAGTAGGTATGACCATTATGAGTACCTCATTATTCTTATTGGTCTAAAAAATTATCCTATACTTTTCATGGCCCTAATGAATAGGATTATTCATGAGTATCTAGTTAACTTTTTGGTAGTCTCTATGTATGAAATTCTCATTTACTCTATGAATGAGGAGGATCATATGCATCATCCGACAATAGTTCTGAGTCCATTGGGAAATCACCAACATCATTCCATGATTTTGAAGTGTGATTTTTAGATTCTGAAAGTTAAATTCTTGGGACATGTGGTTTCTGAACCAGGTATATCAGTTAATCTTGAGAAGGTTAAGGATATTAAGAGATTTATTGTCCATGCAATTTCTTCATGATTAAAAGCTTCTTGGGCTTTGTAGGATATTATCACTGTTTCATTAAGCAATTCTCAAAGTCTGGTTCTCTGATGACTACTCTAAATTAGAAGGGGTGAATGTTTCTTATAATGATAAATGTGAGTGTTCTTTTGTTGAGATGAAACATATTTTGACTAATTCACCAGTGTTTAGTATTCTAGAGTCCGATTAAGGATTTGTGGTGTTATTTTCATCATTGGTTTCAGTCTTGGGATGCATTATTATACAGAACGATTATGTATTTTCTTACGGATCTCATCATCTTAGGCAACATGAGAAGAATTAACCTACATATAACCTTGAACATGTATTTGTGATGCAGGTGATTAAGAGGTGAAAGCATTACCTTTTTATAGAAAGGTTTACTATGTATTCAGACAAAAATATCTTCAGTTATATCTTCTATAAAAATGATTTTAATCTTCGTCACTGGCATTGTGTGGATTACCTACTATATTACCACTTTCACATCTCTTATACCTCATGGGAAGGTAATCTCATTACAGATGCATTGAGAAGGAGAATTTTGAACTAGTTAGTAAAATAATGTTCAGAAGAGTGGATTCTGATGGCTCTCTTTCCAATGATTCATATTAGAGTCCATGAATCAAGGTTTAAGGTTTCTTTATCCAGCATCCATTTAACATCATTTATTTTCGAGATGAATCTTCAAGATCAACATCATGATGTTGAATTATGTATAATTAGATACTCTTTTCTATGGCGGAGAGATAGTTTTCCTGTAGTTTTTCTCTAAAAAAGGTTTTTTATGTCACCATAATCTCTACATTGTTCCATTAGCAGCAAGAAAGGATATGATGGGGGACTTCCATAATTCTCAATGGTTTGTGAACCCAGGAAGCACTAATATCTTCTATGACATGCGATAGAAGTTCTTGTGTCTATGTTTGAAATGAGGAATTGTTGAGTTTGTTTCCCACTATTATACATTTCAACTGGTTATGTATGAGCATAAAAAACCTTCAAGTTTACATTATTCGCTTACAGTCCCTACTCGAAAGTTGGATTAAATCTATATGGACCTTTTGGATGGGTTGCCTCGTACCCAAAGGAAGAATAATGTGATATGAGTTGTGATATATAGGTTAACCAAGTAAGCTCACTTCATACCCATTTTTCATATAGCTAAAGTTGAGGAGTTGGGAAATATCTTTGTGAAATAGATTGACCATTTCCATAGAGCTATACATGTTATAGTCTCTAATTGGGATCCTATTTTAACTTATTACTTTCTGAGAGGCCATTAGAAGACATTAGAATATTATTTCCATTTGAGAACGACCTACCATCAATATCAATATAGCTTGATAGAGAAATCTATAAAAATTTGGAGAATATGCTCCTCATGTTTTTTCTTGAATTCAGTGGGTCTTGGGATGATCATTTGGGGATGATTGAGTTTTCTTATAACAATAGTTACCAATATCAAATCAGAATAGATCCTTTTGAGGCCATTTATGGACATCCTTGTGAATCTATATTGGGTTAGTTGAATATTGGTGAATGTTACTTGGTTGGACCAAGTTTGTAACTTGAGATGATAGAAAATATTCAGTTAAATCATCAGATAATGTTAACGTCATATATCAGATATAAGTATTATGCTAATTTTCATCACAGTCCTTTGAAGTTCTCAATTGGTAACTAGGTGTTTTGGAAAGTTTCACCTAGGATGGGTCATTGACATCATGGGTGGAAGGGGATGCTTTATCCTTATTTTGTTGTAACTCTCTTATTTGTTGAATATGTGGGGAAATTTTCATATCATTTATCACTTCCACCACATTTGACAATGATACATAACATATTCCATGTATTGTAACTGAGAATGTATTTATTAGTTTAATCTCACGTTGTGAGATGGAGTGATATTGAGGTTGAATATGTTGTATCTTTGACTGAGCATCCTGTCAGGATAGTTGATTCTGATACTTAGGTACTTTATGGGAGGATGATACCTTTGGTTCATGTGTTATGACTGAATGGTTCTGATAATCATAAGACATGGGAACATGAGGCACTAATGAGAGAATATTTCCCTCATCCTTTTAACATTGTATCTTATTTATAGGCTTTCTGAGGATAAAAAGTTGTTATAGTTGGGAGATTGTAACATTCCATTACAATTCAAGAATGTATATATTTATCCATATCTTGTTTTTTCCTTTTTTTGGCTGGGTAGGGTTGATAATGAATTTAGAGGATACCAATTTTTTTTTCGATTCTCATCTTTAAATAACCTTTTTTATAGGTTTCTAGAGGTATACACATTGTTTAACTAGGTTAAATGACGTGTAATGGACACTGGGTGAAAATTGTGAGGATGTTCGTACTGTGAGAGGATCTAAACCTCGAACGGTTACAAATCATGATGATCCTTTTCAATTTTTTAGTTATTTAGTGATAATTTTTCAATTTAAAGTGATGTGTATTCTGATGGTAATGAAGCATAACTATTTCATAACGTGTAGTGGGATTTCACATCAAGTAATTCCCCAACTGTGTTTTTTAAATAGGAATCACAATTGATATATTTTTTCCCTCCTCTCCAGTTTTTTTCCATTGACCCAAATCCTTTTCAAGGTGATCTTAGATCCCTCCAACACTTCCAAGTTCCTTCATTCAGCATTAAATCATCATTTTTCTTGAGTTGTGGATTCTCGAGAAATTATTCTCTTCATTCATCATCTTTCTCTCTTGCTCATCCTTTTGTATTTTAATAGATCATCTTGAAATTGATATATCTATACTCTATACTGTTGGATCTCGATTGTAGGTGGATTTTTGAGGCCTTGAACACCTTTATTCTCATTGATAGGTTCTATTGCAAGTTTTGGTATCTGGAAAAAAGTATGTGATTCTGTCCCGTTTTGCCAAATTGATTAACCTTGAATTGCATGATTTATTTCAATTATTTATTTAAATTCAATTTCTAAAAATTTATTCAATTTGATTTAATAAAAACCATTTCTAGTGAATTTTTATCTTTGAAATGTGTTTAGAATGAGAATTAGGGAAACCACCCAATTCCATCATATTTGGGATCATTTGTAGCAACTGGTTGATTTAAATTATTTAATTTAAATTGTAAATTTTATGGAAAATACTTCAATTAAATTGAAGAATTTCATTGGGGAAATTAATTTTGAAATTGATGGAATTAGTTTTGAATTGATTTTAAAAATGGGAAAATGGTTTTAAAAGGTTTGATAGAGACAAATTGGTTTATCATGTTTAAAATGCTATTTTTTTAATAAAATGTGTTTTTTAAATGGAAATCTGTATTTTAAATGGGGAGAATGAGTATTTTAAGAAGTCTTAAAATAAATTACCCATCATTGATTTTGAAAGAGAACATGCAAGCCTTAGGTAGTTTGTGAGTTATTTGGGAACACTATATGATTTTAAAATGTTCTAAAATATAAATGGATTAAGTCAAATTCCTGTTGGGATGGTGATGATTCAACTTTGTCTAGTGTTAGAGGGATGTTTTTATATAGAAATTTCCTTGATCACTTAGAGAGTTTAGTGTCTTATAGCCTGGATTTTTTTTGCATATTTGGTATATGACCATGTTTCTCTCTTTATTAAATTTGAGATATAAATGTATGCACTTGTTTTTAAAATTATTTATATTCCTCGTGAATTTAAATAATATTTTCTATATAAAAAAGTTTTATTTATGAAATTGTCTCAGAAATATTAAATCACTTATAAATCCTTTACTTAATGTATTTTCCTTCATTTGAACTGTATAAAATGATTTATTTAAATATGAATTGAAATTACAGACCTGTTTATTTTAAAAGTAGAATGTATTTAATTAGTTAAAATATTATTGTAATATTTTTTGGAATCCTTGGTGAGACCCTATTGGGATTTTTATCCCACACCCTCTTTTTCCCTTTGAGTGTTTGTAGATGATCTCCTTCCATATTCGATCAGGAGAAAGGTTCTTTTAAAGGTGTGTATAGCTATTGAAACTTGGTAATGGTGAGT
The DNA here is from genome assembly GCA_963277665.1 of Viscum album. Taxonomy (NCBI): domain Eukaryota; kingdom Viridiplantae; phylum Streptophyta; class Magnoliopsida; order Santalales; family Viscaceae; genus Viscum; species Viscum album. Next base: position 1,272,097,043 of record OY728164.1, on the reverse strand, counting down.
TGTGTCCTTAGGGACTTGGGGTTTTCCCCCTATTATGGTGGTTGGGTTGTAGTACAGTGGGACTTAATTACTTGTTTCATTTTGGAACATTACACCTAGTGGAGTTCCTTTTGTTGTGATTATTTACTTGTTTGTCTTTCTTCTACTATGTTTTGTGGAAAAAAAATTCCCACTTGCATGTTGTATGATTCCATGTACTAGTCCCCAACCAATGAGTATTGGGAATTATTTTCTATCTATGTTATTTATGGATTGGTTATCGGGTTACTAGGGTACTTGAGACGATTTTTGAGATATCTCTTACTTTGTAAAAACCTCTACGCATAAAATAATTCCTCCCCCTTTCTATAAAATTCATTCCCTTTTTGAGTTTCAAAATGAATAGGGAAAAGTCTTAAGTTTCCTAAATGCTTAGATAAGAAAAAGATATATGAAAAAATACAATGAATTCAATAATAATACACAAAAATATGAAAGAACACTTGACGAATAGGAATTAGAAAAAACTTAGTCAAATCAGAATTGGATGAAAAAAATTCATATATTACAAAAAATTCAAATGTTTTTTCAATACAAATACAATGAGAGTTCAAAAAGAAAAAAAATTAACATTTCTTCATTAAGGTCTTGGAAAAATATTTCATCTTTTTGAACTTCCTTTGTTCCTTCTCTATATTATCAAACATTTATTCCAATGATCTTATATTTTTTACATATACCAAAATCTTTTTTTACAAGGAACATACTCCAAAATTTTGTTAGTATCCTCCTTGAAAATTAAATGTTTAGATTATACATATCAGAGTCTCTTCATTTTGAGCTCTATATCTCATATCTTCTTATTCATAGATTCAATATCCTTATTTCTTTCATCAATTGCATCATTTAATCCTTAAATGAACTTCACTATTTCATCCATATGAAAAGACTACTCATTAAAAGAAATTTATGATTCTACAAAAGACTCCATTATTAAATCAAGCCAAACTTCTTGAATCTTGATATCAACATCAACTTGATTATTCCACTTTACTATTTGATTTCATGATATTTTTTGTGCTAGAGAACTTTCTTGAAAGGTTTTTTAATCAACCCTGATATGTATCACCTTCTAAGTGAAAGTGTTTATCGATTCTGAATTCTGATCCAAAATTTCAAGAATTATTTGACCTCTTGCTTCATGTCTTAGAAAATATGGAATTATTCCATCCAATCTCTTAAACACACAAACAACATAATCAAATAATTCTAAGGAAATGGTTTGGGATGAATCTAACTATTCCCGCTGAACCTTAGGATGTTTTAATTAGACTCGACTGATATCAAATTTCTTCTATTTATTCTTTTCATTATTTGGAACTTATTTCTTATATTTATTATACTCTTTATCATAAAAAACTTTACCATCATATAATTCTTTGATATCAATATCTCTATCATTATCTACTATATCATTAACTTTTATTCGAATTTTGATCATCTTCATCTTCATTCTACGATGATTTAGCTTCTCCTTATGATGACATGTCTTCTTGAGAACTAATAGATTTATTTTACTTATTAGTTTTGGAAGGTAAGTATGATGAGGATTCAGATGTGGATTTCGATGAAGACTTATAAAAATGTTTTTCTTCCTTATCATTTGCATCTTCATTTTCATCTTTTTATTCATCTTCATCATCTTACACCTGTTATTCTATTTCTTCTTCAACATATTTTTATTAAATTACTTTTTCTTCTTCATCTCCTTTTTTTATTTTTCAACCCCATCACCTTATTAATAAATAAATTTATCATGCTCTTACTCAATCTATCTAGATATTCTGAAATCTCCCTTTCCTAGTGGTGCTAGTTTCAATTTTTATATTGAAAAATGGTATCAATTTTTCTTCAAAAATATTTCCCTTTACTTTTTAAATGATAGTAGGGACACAAAATTGTACCAAAATGTTTTTGTGAAATAAAAATTCATCTCCCAAATGAACTTAATCAATATGATAAATTTGTATATTAACCTTCTTAGAAGCATTTTCCACCACTCAAATGTTTCTTACAAAGATTTTCTTCAAGAAACATCTTATTTTTCTTCTTCTTCTAATATATCATCAATATGTATTCTCAAAGGCTTGGTCTCAATAGGGTAATGCCAGATCTTAGGATCTCCTGATTTATTTTCTTGTTTATTATTCCTTAATTCATCATTGATCATGAAATTTTCTTATATATTTTTATTTCTTGGGTGGGAACCTCAAAACCTTACACTTTTTCTTATTATCATAATTTTCTAGTTTTCTTGATGATTATACCTTTATTGAAACTCCATGAAATTTATCAATAATTTTTTTTGCCTAAAAAACTAACCTCATCATGTTAATCATATTATCACTAATGAATGATATATTTTACCTCATTGGAAGGGATTTATTGGAAATATTGAAAAAATTCATACACTCGACAACCAATTTACTCAAGAAGGATGGGAACATTTTTATGTTTGACTTGATTTTACTTGATTAAACATTCTCTGGGGTCAAAAAAATAAACATCACCAAATATATCTTTCTCATGTTTACTAGAAATTTTAATAAGAAAACATCAAAAAAATTTAGGGTTTCTTGTTCCCCTTTCATTGGTATGGGAAACCCTTGCATACATTTATAAATTACATGGTAGTTTGGTGTAACATGAGAAACCTTCTTAACTTTTTCATAATGATCAAACAATGAATCTTCTACCTTCATCTTACTAAAAGATCCAAAATCATCATCCAATTTTTATAATGAAAAATATGCCTCTCCTTCCAATATTACTCCTAAAAAACACATAGATTTTTTATAAGATAACTTGTATCACTGCTCATATATAGAAAAATAATGTTCTTCTATTCCCTCTTCCTTGAAAAACATAATAGTTGTATAAAAATAAAGAAAAATATTTGGGTAGAAAAGATCAAAATCCTTATCTTGTTTCTCTAGATAGATTGATTCATGACCTTGAAAACCAATGATATTCCTAAAAGTAGAATCATATTTTTTATAAGAGGATGTTTTGATTAACCTTTCCCTGAATACAAAATATTTCTATAGTATTCAGTAGATTCCATTAGATTAAGAATTAGACCAGTGAGTCAGATAAAATGATGACCTTCCATAATAATCCATTATAAGGGGTCAATAGCTCTAGAGAAAATTTCTGGAACAACCAATATAAGATGGTGGGGGCCCCGTTTTTATATATGCATCAGGTATGATGATTGAACTTCCACAAATTTTTTTTGAGATTTAAAACCATCAGAAATGAGGTTTGATAATGATATAAAGAAATATTTAATGAATTTTATACTCTCATGGTTAATTTTTTTTTTGTATAATTGAGGAAGAATCCCATTAAGAAATATTTTTGAAATGTGAAAAACAAAAAAAGATGTTTTAAAAAAAAAATAAAAGTATAAAAACAAAAATTTTGTATCTCAAATAATAAAACAGTGTAAAAACTAAAAGAGTAGAGAATTAAATTTCATAGTGAATAAATCCGTCATTTTGAAAAACCTTTTTTTCATGGTTTTAATAAACTAAAGAGATTACGATAGTTTTGATTCTGATAGATTTTTTACTGAAAACTAAATTATAATAGTTTTAGAAGAATGGTAATTATGATTATTCCATAAACAATAATAGTTTTATTAAAAAAACATAAAATGATAATATTTTATTGCAATGTCTTCGAAAAAAAATGAGTCTGGAAAATTTTATAAAATTTTCATAGTATTTGGATTTTTTTTGAATTTAGACTCAAAAAAATTATAAAATTATGCATTTGGGAAAAACATTATGATTAAAACATTATGAAAATTTCAATTTTTAGAAATCTAAAAATGTCAAGAAAAACTAAAAGTTTAAAAAAATATAAAACATATGTTTTATGACTATGAAAAGGACTAACTAATTGTAATGTTAAATTTAAAACAAATTATATATGAATGATTAGTTTACATTAATCTTTCCTATATTTTTTTTAATGCATTCAAATATATCAGAAGGAAGTAGTTTTGTAAAAATATCAACAAGTTTTTCATGCATTCTAATGAATTATAAAATGATATCTATTTTAAGTGTGTGATATCAAAGGAAGTTGTATCTTATAGAAATGTACTTAGCACATGAGTGATGTGATATATTTTTTTACTTAAACAATTAGAACTTATATTTTGAAAAAATATTTTTGTTTTAGTAAAACCACATCCATAGTTACTGAGAGCCTGTTGCATCCCCAAAAATTGAGCACAATAAATTTTTTCTTCCACGTATTCAGTTATAGAAGTGGAAGGTGATACTGAGTTTTGTTAATTAAATAAAAGGGAAAATAATTAATCTCATAAGAAATGAAAATCTCTAGATGTACTTTTTGATCAATTATATACCACCAAATTCAGTACCTAAAAAAAATTCAAGAAAATTTCTAGAGGAATAGAAAATTCATAAATCCATAATTCCTTGAAGATAATAAAAAATTAATTTTAAATATTTTTATGGAATTCCGTTATATTTTATTGATATATTTCACATAATAATATGTAAAACATTAAATCTGGATGACTAGAAGTTATGTAAAGTACACTACAAATCATTTCTCTAAAAATATTTTGATCAATTGGTTTCCCAGCCTCATGAAGATCAAGGGTATTGGAGGTACCAATAAGAGTACTAAAAATTTTAGAATATTCATATCCAAAATTCTTAAGAAGATATTATATATATATACATATGTTGATATATAAAAGTTACTTCTAGTTTTTGTGAGATTTGAAAATAAAGAAAATAATTTAACTCGCCAATCACACTCATTTCAAACTAAAGTTTCATAAGTTCTTCCAAGGAATATGCTAAATATTTTTGAGTTGATAAGTATATAATTATATTAATATAAATTTGAACAATTATTATGTTTTTATTAAATTATTTTATAAAAAGGTTGGATCCGAAGCTCCCTTAACAAAATTGTTTTGTAACAAAAATCATGTTAACCTATAATACCAATCTTTATGGGATTGTTTAAGTCTATATAAATATTTGGTAAGTTTAAAAATGTATTAAAGATGTTTTTTATGTTGAAAACAAGGGGGTTTTCAACATAAACAACCTATTTAACATATTAATTATGAAAATCACACATCACATCCATTGGAGAATGTTATAAATTAAATAATGCTTCAAAGGCAAGAAGTATTCAAATAACTTCAAGTATTTATATTAGGACATATGTTTCATCATAATCTATTCATTCTTATTGATTATAAAAATTATCCAAAATTATATATTTATTTCTATAAATTATTTAATTCTCATCAAAATTATTCTAAAAACCCCATTTTACACCAGTTATAGAATTTTAAGAATTTCATTCAACAAATGTCCAAAATTTGATCATATTAAATTCATTAAGTTAAAATTTAATAGCCTAAACACAATCTTCATCACCAAAAACCTCATCAAGATTCATATCATCAAATTGTGGTAATAAGTCTAGATTTTCAATTTCATTTCTTAAAGAAATTTTAGTCCTAACTGGTTTATCAACATCACTAATGATTCTTTTTCTAGGATAATTCTTAAGAAACAACTGACTTATTAGTTTTTGAAAAGTTTTTTATTCAACAACAGGTGGAATATATTATTTAGTAATAAATTCAAAAAATATTTCTTGTGTTATTTATCTTTTAGAAGATCCTTCTAACAAAAGTTGAAAAATTAGTTTTAGAAATAACACATATGGGTGTTTGTTGTGGTTGTTTGAAAGAAAATGTTTTTTTTTCATAAAACCTAAAAAGTATTATTTCCTCTATAATATAAGATTTTTTCGTAAAAACAATATATGACTTAGAATAAGTGTATGAACCTAAAAATATCCCTCTATTTGATTTTGGATCAAATTTATGTATGTTATCTTTTATATTCAAGATGAATACTTTACTGCCAAAATCTCTGAAGTAAGATATATTTGTTTTAAAAATATCTACAACTCATAATGAGTTTTAGGAATAAAATTCTTAATTAAAACTTTATTTATAGTATATCATTCAGTACAAAATAATTTGGCCCAAAAACATTTAGCAACTGAGTTTTCACTCAACAAGATTATATTTTCTTCTTGAAGAATTATATATCTTCTTTAAACTAAAATATTTTGTTGAGGGGTTCTTGGGGATGAAATTTTATGTTCTACATCTTTCTTAATAAAAAAGGTTTCAGAATCATTATTTTTAAATTATCCACAATGATCAATATGAATAGTTATTAAGGGAAGGTTTTTCCCATCTTTAACCTGGGATACGAATGTTTTTAAATAAGTAATGTCTTCATATTTTTTCGTGATAAAATAAACCCATATGTATCTCATGTAATAATAAAATGAGAAAAATATATATTATTTTCCACCAATACACCCAGTTTGTGTAGGACCTAATAAATCCATGTTTAGTAACTATAGAGAATTATATGTCCAGACTTCACTAATATATTAAAAACATTACTTATGTTTCTTACCATATTGAAAAGGTTAACATACTTTTGAAGAATCAATAAAAATTTTCAGTAGATCTATAATAAGTCCTTTATTAGTCAACTTACATATGTTTCTATGTTTATATTGTCCTAAATTTCTATTACATAACCAATATTGATTGTCATTTTCACTAAGGAAATATAAGTTTTGTCCTGCATGGTCTTCAATGTTTAGTGTGTACATATTCTCATGATGATTGGAAGAAAGAATAAATTACTCCTTGGAACTATGTATGAAGCATTTATCATTCCTAAATATCACAAGGAAATGTTCATCACATAATTGACTAATTCTTATAATGTTTTTCTCAACACATTTAATAAATAAAAAATTGAAAATAAGTTCATTACCTAGAAGAATAATGTTACCAATTCTAGTAATCTCTCATTGAGAATTATCTATGAAAGTAACATTACACCTTTCATCATTATGATCTTCTTGAAAAAATATTTATTTCTAATCATGTGCCAACAAAACCCACTATCCATGTACTATATGATTTTTTTGTTGTTACTATCTTTGTTTTCATGAAAAAACATTATACTTTCAGCATCCAATCTTTCTTGGGTCATGTAATGTTAGAAAATTTTTGGAATACATATTTGTTTAGAAAAATAGGTATTGTGAAATACTAAGGATTAAATTTTGATTAATGACCAATTATTTTTATAGTGGTCGTCACTTTGACACTTTATGAAAAAAGGACCATTTTTTAGAAAAAATAACTTATTACTAAAAATAGTTTTTTATATGAACAACCCTTTCCAAATATAGTACAATAAGGGTGAATTTTTTTATATAGTTTATAAAATTTTTATTCACCAGTTGTTAAGTGTGATAAAAGTTTCTTTAAAGAAGAATTTTAATATTATAGTTTTTTAAATTAATCTCTAACCACATTATAATTTGTTTTAGAACTATGTTTGTCAGAAATATTTTTCAAACTATCTTTCTCAAAAACTAATTTTTATAAATCATTATAAATAGTATACTTAACAGAATTATTCAGATCTAGATCATTATATAGATCTGATATTTTATTAGTAAAAACATTTATTCTTGAATCATCCATAGATAATTTACCCTTAACATTATCATGTTTTTTTGAAAAGTTTAAAAATTTATTTTTCTATTGTTTTTTCAAAATTAGAAACATCATCATAAGAAGGTGAAGAATTATATTCACTATCTAAGGAAGATTATTAATCAGATGATGTAGAATTTTTTTAGTGAATATAATTACCACTTAAGTATAAGTTGGTGAAGTATTTGGATGTGTGTACCTTATCCATGAAGATTTTATTTCCTATAGTTACATTATCATAAAGACCTAAGTCCCTAAGTCTGAATATTTCATTCTCAGAAAAATTATTAGAAGAATCACTAACACTAACACTCAAAGTGTTATCATATTTAATAAATGTATTGCTCAATTATTTTTTAAACATTTTAGAATTCCTTTATTAATTATTATCCTTTATATATTTTCTATTTATATTTGGAAAATATGGTCTGATATGTCCAACTTTCTTATATTTTTAACAATTGGCTTCATCTTTTTTTCCACATTTATCCTCATTAGTCTTTTTGTATTAATATTGAAAATCTTTCTTCATAACTATCATGTAAATTCTTCTGCCGAGGTTAGAGAATTCATTCTCTTAATTCTCATAATTACTATAATTATATTGGACAATGAATTTCTTCTTTGTCTATGATTTATCAAATTTCTCAGTATATTAAGTTTTAGTAGGTAAGGTAGATATTGTTGCGAAAGAAGCACCACCATTATTATTATATTTTGTTTCTCAACATCTCTTTTAAATCTTACCTCATACTACATAAGGGTTCAAATGAGATCATCATGAATAAGATTATATAACTTCCTTGTCTCGTCAATGGCTGTTCTCTTAGATTCTCACTCATTGGGTATGATTTCAATTATATTTTTCACAAGGATCTCATCATCAAGACCATCCTCACTAGTAGATTGTAAAATATTTGTAATATTCTGGGATCTTTGATGCATCTTTGCCACATACCCACTGGTAAGAAATAAAAGTCTTGGATATCTTCTCTAAACATAGCTCTCCTGGTCTCAAAAACCATTGAAGTATCAAAATGATTGACATCAATCTTTTAATATTTTCTATTTTGAACTTCACAAAAATATATTTAACTAAAAATACTTCTTTTCATAGAACATAACAATTTATTCCATAATATAAAAGTTAACTATTATTTTTATTTTTATTGACGAGTAAAACCAGTAACTTCATTATTACATAATTTATAATTACTATTATGCGTAACTAAAAATTTTACTCACAATTTGATAATAAATGTTTTAATAATATCCCTATAGTACCCCTAATTATCACCATCAATGATAGGTGGTATGTTAGGATTAATATTGTATATAGATACAACATTTAGACCCACCATCTTTAAAATAATACTAATTATTTTTTCACCAAAACATGTCAGTTTAAACAAATGTTTATAAACAGGATGTTTATAAAAAACATAACTAAACATGAAATAAATAATAAATTAAAATCTTATCAAATATTTGATCAGTGTAATTATTCTCTCATTAAAATTTTAGGATCATAGAATAATTTCAAAATAGAATACTTAAAAGATGTGTGTTTGTGTGGGGGGGGGGGGTGAAATATAGTTTTAAAGAAACTTAGTTTAAAACCAATTAAAATAAAGAATTAACAATAGATATTAAAGTATAATATCATACTCAAACATAAGTTTGATGATCATAATAATATAATTGGATCCTGGCTACAACCCTATTAAATTCGAGTGAATATCAGAACCACTTTGGATCCAATTTATCAGAATAATGTAATAAAAATGAATAAAATTAATTCAAAGTGTTGTTATTATTGTAATATAATAAAAATAGATAAAAAAGAATATAAATATGAAAATGATGTTTCACATTCTATTAAAATGTTCTTTGAAATATTAAAACCCATAAATAATCAGTAACACATAATATAGAAATTTACGAATGAATTACAAGGTAACTAAAAAGATATAACTTTTAACCTTAAGAGAAAGGTAGTCTATAATCCATACTAAATATCTACACTATTTTATATATACAGTAATTTATATCCTAACTTACCAAGTAAATACCCTGATAATATGATCAGAATGGATATTTCTTCCTATCCCCACAAGCCATCAATATGATAATAAACTATGTTTTACTATTCTCACAAGCCCTCAATCCGATATATCCGATTCTCTATCTTTCTATCCTCAGAATCCCTATGTTTTTACGATAATTAGTTGGAATAAAAATTATAAAAAGTTCTTAAGGATAAAACCACACAAGGATTCCTTTAGAATAAAAAACCTTTAATGAAATAAAAATATTAAGAACAACCTGTTAACACTAATTATTCTCTTGAAATAAACAAGAGTAAACGTAATTGATCACCTCCAAACTCTTAAAATGACATGGTGTTTATAGGTGAGCTCTCAACATTAATCTTGTGATCTCTCAACGGTCATATTGTGATCTATCAATGGTAATATTTCCAAGTATTTTGCAATGAATTTTTACACCTAGAACATGAAATATTATAATGATATGGTGTAACTGAAAGTACGATGTCATATTGATTAACATAATTATAATGTTTAATGTTTTCCTAACATTAGAAACAAGTTTTCCATATTTTGATTACAAATATAAGTCAGTATAATGGAATTTCGTAACAATGTTAATATGATAAAGTTCATGATTTTAAATTTAATGTTATCAGTATATGTATTATTTTAATTAATAATATTTTTTTAGAACGATACACATGACAAAAAGTCTAAATTCTTTTTCAATTAAAAGTGATTGTAATTAATTGGAAACCTACTCAATACAATAATCATATTAAAGAATGTGGTGTTTATATTCCTAATACTCCAAAACTTATTATATGTATAGTAAAATATAATGGCTTATAAAAAAACATTCTAAAACACTTAGGACATTATATATAAGTAAACATGTTTTAAGAGTTGGTTTTTGTGATTTTCAAAACTAATAGAATGTAAAAGCATGGAGTAAAACTTTTAACTCAACTAAAATATTTCCTAAAGTTTAGAAAAATAATATTAAAAAATTTATCATATTAACTTTATTCCAATGAATAATATTACCTTTTTTCTCCAACATATTTTAGGTTTTTTGGTCATTCACATTCTACTGATCATTCACTTTCTTGTGATCGATGGCCTCTCTCAGTCTCCATAAATATTTATGATTTTCATCTATGAAAATATTTTCACTTCTACAAAATTTTATCCTACATGGAAACCTAGTAATTTTTCATTCTAAATAACCTTTATATATCTCTTTCCCTATTTTATGTGGAATTTTAATTAACCCTTTAATGATTCTTCTTTTTAATAAAAGAATTTTCAATTTTCAAACCCATAGTTTTTTATCAAAAGTTCAAATTGCAAAGACAAAATTTATTGGAAGTGGAGAGAATATAAAACTTTGGGATTATAAAATAATAAATTTGTGGTTGATATAACATATAGCATGAAACATCAAGCTTAAAAAGTCAAAAAATACATTTCCTTCAATTTAATATTTTTGATAACATACGGTACACGTAACCCTATGCCTAAAAGAACTATAAAATAGTAAACCGTTATACATAGGAGTTAAATTGGTAGGTATGAATATAAATAACAAAATTATAAAAATTATTTTCTTTATAAATTCATAAAATAAATTCAATGATTATATGTTAATTATAAATAAAATTAAAATCATTTGAAAGAAAAATAATTTTTTTATAAAAAATTACATTCTTATAGAAGGCGGTTTCGTCATGATTTTCACACATACGTAAATTAAATTTTACTAATTTTAGAAAACTTATTTAAAAAAATTAGTTTATTTTTTTAAATCCTCTTTAGAAGATTATATTAGAGGGAATCATTGATAATTTTCTGAAAAGATTGTTTTTTGATAAATAGTGTAAATACAACTTATTATTAAAAATATATATATGTTTATAGAATTTAAAAGTTAAATTTTGATTTAAATTTTTTTTAATGTAAAATAAGTTAAATTATATTATAATAACTAAAATTTAGGTAATTTAATTTTTTTATATTTATTTTTTGATATTAAAACCTTTTATACTCATAATAATTTTCTCATTGGAAAACAACATTCTCATCATGTCGATGGGTTTAATTTTAAATTAAATGTTACCAGACATATAAATGAAATTTAAAAAAAATGATTCCAAATTTGGAGTATGAATAATTAATATTAGATTTTATTTTCAGATTAATATTTTTTAATAATAAATTATATAAATAGTTAAAAGTAATTACCATTGTTATTGTTAATAATAATTTTCCATGGTGTTATACTAAAATGATATGGAATAAAAATGACTTAAAATTTGATTAATTTTTATTGAATAGCCATATTTAGACACTCATCTCCATAGTAACTATTTTTATGTGTTTTTGGGACAGTTTTCCAGGAAATTAGAAAATTTAAGAATTGAGTAAAAAACAAAATGTCACCCTCTTTCATTTAAATTTAAATTATATATTTACATTAGAGAAAAATAATGTTACTAAGGAATATTAATGGTAACCATGAGATTAATGAAATTATTTAAATGATAATATTTTATTTATAAATTTTAATTATTATATAATTACCTTTAATTCTTACACAATAATGACGTATTAATTATTTAATTAATAGAAAAATAAAATGAATGCCTCTAAAAGTATTAAAAGTAATATAAGTAGAATTAATTATTTTTTCCCTCAATGTTTTAGATAAATATATCATGTTATAAAGGTTTTAAAAACATATATTCAAATTACATAATTTTATTTTTATTTTTGAAGTTAAACTAATGTAAAAGTGTCAAATGTTTCATTAATGTTATTTTACAGTAATTAACATTTTATTGAATGATTTTAAATTCCTAAAAAATACTAGATTTTTAAAAGTTATTGATATATGTTTAAAGATATCAAACATATCCCATTCCTGGATCAATGGTCCTTTTATAATAAATTTATTAACACAAAATTGTAAAAACTTTGTTACTATGTTAACAGGTAAAAAATAGTTTTTTACATTACATGCACTTATGTTAAAAATAATTTTAAACCCATGTATGATATTTATTTAATAAATTTTATTTTCTTATTTTGAAAAATCAAATCAAATTTATAAAATATGGATCATTTTAATTTTATTCTTAAAGGGTAAATTACTAAGGTAAATAAAAGGTGACTAGTTTCCGTAGTGAAAACCAAAATAGTTAATGTAAAGAAACATAGAAGTTATGGAAAACAAAAAAAACTTGAATTTATCATGTATTTTAGATGTTTGGTTTGAAATATAATCCCTGTCATACATTAATAATCAATTACTGAGGTTCTTGGGTGAGTGTTAAATCCAATTATTGAATAGTTTTGGGTATTTATAGAAATTACACTCCTCTAAAATTATAAAAGGACACTTCCTCCCCTCACTTATTCATGCCTCATAATCCATTTTTATCAAGAAACCCTAAAAAAATACCCCCTATATATTTATCCTTATTCTAGAGAAAATGTTATTCAAAAAATATAAACCCTAGTGTCCTTAATAACTGTTTCAAGGGAGGTATTTTTAAATAAAGGTAATTGTATTCACCACGCTATATGTTTTTAATATTTTGATTATCACCTTAATTGATTACATAAAAACTACAATATTATGAAAAACTTATATAAAATATAATGAGATATTATTATATATATGGAATAACCCATAACCATATCCACTTCCTTCAAATGGGAAACAACATCTTTGATCATATGTACGGTAGACGACTGCCTCATGAACTGATGCAATTCATTTTCCATCACCGCCTCTCACAATTGGATATAATGATTTATTCAACATAGGTACAAGATATTTATGAATTTAATTTTCTGAGAGAATTATAATATTATATATACCTTCTTACTTTCTAACCCATTGGAGAATAATAACTTCACTCGTGCGTACATGTGGACTACCTCCTCACAATGCGATGTGATTAATTTTTTCACTTACACCTTATATGGAAGGTAATAAGGATAAATCTATTCAATATACGTGTTGTATATAAATAATAATGATTATTAAATGGTGAAATATTATTTATGTTTCATATATTCCATCTGTTGGAAAAATAGAAACAATGTTCATGTGTATGTATGACTTACCGTCTCAATGAACGACATAACTAATTTTACAATCTATAACATATATGAACTATTATAAATAATTATGTAAATATTATATAAAATATTTATATAATGGTCGATATTAGAGAGATTATTTAATCAACAAAAAATAAAATTGACCAAAATTACTGAACCAAAACATTCATGAAAAATGAGTAAATTATCACCTAACATCATGATTATAACAAAAAATATTAATAAAAAGATCATAAAAGACAATAATTTAATAAAATATGGTATAAAATATGTTAATATGGTTCATTAATAGATTTTTATTAAATATAAATTTATTATACAAGTGGTTTGATCACATATGAATGAAATTAGACTCGAGGTAATGATTTCTCATTTAACTTTTACTTCCACGTGACCTATGACATATTCACCAATTATTATTTCTTTGGAGTATATACAACCATTTAGATAGGATATATCATTATTGTTTTATTATAATGATATTTAATGTTTTTATAAGTTATTTTTATGGTTACTATGATTCAAAAGTTTTCAAACAGGCAAGAGTTTATTTTACAATTTCATCATTATTCGAGATTGTTTATTTTGAATTATAATTTCGGGGAATTATTTGAAATATATATCATAAAAACAACATGTTTTATTATAAAATATTTATTTATTAATTTTTCATTTAAAATTACCATTTCTCACTATTTGGTACTTAAATTTATTGATGTTATTTCGTAAGAAATGATGACTTTATTTATCTAATTAGTTGAAAATGATTTCTATTAAATGTACATATTTTCTATAAATGATTTCAAAAATGTTTTTAAAATTATAAAAATAATTTATTAATGAAAATTTTACCCATGTTTTACTTTTCTTGAGATAATTTAAAATGATTCTTTTTTTCCCTTTTCCAAACGAGGTACTTTTTAACTTTTACCGAAAATATGAAAGGAATATTTGTTTAATGTACCAGTAATGTACAAAATTTATGACCATAATGACCATTAATTATTTAGAGGATTAATTTAAAATTTTATAATTTTTTTTTTGAGAAAAAGGGTTTTCCCAATATTCTATAATTTTTTTCAGTTGTGATTTTCAAAATAATGAAAAAAAATCATGAAGAACTTTTTTAGTGGAGTTTTTTGTTATTTATACTAATAAATGAAATCAAAAATTATTTTACAATATGGTTCATTAGGAATATGTTTTAATGATGGAATCCATTTTAATTATTTGTATAGTTTATGATCAGTTTTATTTTTGATTTACTATTTTGATATCATTCCCCATATTACTCAAGATGATAATGATTATGTTTGTTGACTTAGGAAAGTATTAAAATTATATATGATAGTTTATCAATAATAAAATTATGTTGATTTTGTTTCACCTCTTTAATAAGTGGGATTAATTGGACTAAACAAGTGATGTGAGGGGCCCAGTATAGCCCATCTATGAATGAATTGGTCTCATGAGATAAAATAGCTTGGGTTTTGGCTGAGACATTACCCAGTTATTTAGATTTGTTGAAATAACTTATTGATGGTATTTCAGATGACTTTGAACCATGTCATTATGGTATTTAAAATTTATTGGAACAAGGCCTAGATAGTGAGAATCATATTTCTAAGATTATGTATTCTATCATTATGAATTTAGTTAATGGTATCCATGTTATTATTTTATCTGTTATGATATCCATGGATAAGCTTTCTAGATCATGAGATTATTTATATAGAATTATTTTATAATAATTTATTTCCGCCATATTATTCTTCAGGTTCTAATTATTGATTAAATTGAACATGTTATAGTTATTAACCACATCTTATTGAATATTTCTTATGTATTCATTATAGATTTTTCTATACATATACAATTACTGAGCATTTTATCTCACCCCATTCTTATGTCTTCTTTTCCCAAGATTCTAGGAAAGGTTTTAGGATTGATATATAGGGACTTGCTATAGGGAATAATGGTGATCTCAAAGAAAATACATTATTGTATTTTATGTTTTTTTTGTAATGTGAATTTCTAGTATGTATATAACTTACCAAGACTAATAAAGTATTTATCCCTTTGAAATGAAATTATACATATCTAGTTACATTGTAATAATGTTTCCATCGACTCTAGGATAATTGTGTTGGGGTATATTAAATTATAATATTATCTCATAAAAATAAAAAAATACTATTTTAGAAGAAGAAATATTTCGAAGAAAAAATAACTTTACTGAAAATTTAGTTTTTATTTCATAAGATTTAATCAATAAATTATTGTTTAGTAGGAATACTATTCTTATATTTCATAATAAACTTACTAATAATCATAACTGCCACTTCAATAGCTCGGTCACATTAAAATAATAATATTTTTATAATACATCTCAATTATATTAATGATCATTGTTGCATTTTAATAAAGCTATAAATCTTAATATTATTTTAAACTAAATTTTCATTGTGTTACATTCTCCCCCATTATATAAATTACAACCACACAGTTTAAACTTATTATTGAAAATTAGTGGTTTCATATTTTAAATTTCCATTTTTGAAAACCCACATCATAAAAATATTTAATAAAACATCTTTCTAAAAATAGGGAATGATAAATAAGAAGTTCATCTGGAATAACACATAACCTGGTTTTCAAATAGGATAATATTATTGGGAATTGAAAATATGGACATGGAGGAAAAACCTAATGTAAAAATAATGATGGAGAGTGGTAAAGAACATTGATCGAAAAGTGAATTATTATAATAAAATTAACAACCATGAAACCCAATATATGTAAGGTGTAAAAAATAACATCTATTTATCAGAAATTAATGTAATAGGATGATATTTTTGTTTCAAGATCCTCTTCCTTGAGTTGAGGAATTATTTTACCATATTGAATAAAAATGTAATTAAATATACTTACTTGAAATGTATAATTTCACCCATTAATATACTTCCACAAAAATATCATATTTTTCTCTAAATGATAATTATCCATGATTAAATTTTCACAACTGAAGCACAAAAAATGTAATTCCCCTTGATCTGGAACTCACTCTTATGGCTAGAATGGGTTGGTTACGAGACTTTAAGAGCACCTCCCCATATTTTAGAGGCAACTAACTAATAGAGGGGTGTGATAATTATACTGAGGATAGTATACCACATAGATTTAGATTTTACAACATAGTGTAAAATAACAAATATAATTATAAATCTCATACTTTGGAAATAATGGAAATAATATAATACAATAGAATAAAAAATATAAAATCCAACTAAATAATCCAATGAATAAAAAAAGAATAATTTAATGATGTGGTGAAATGTATCTAAATGTCATGATAGAAATAAAAAAATACTATAAGACTCAAATAAATAATCAAAATTACCTAGTGTTACTCCCCATGTTTATTCCATCCAAAACTCCATCCCATCAAATAGTGAAAATCAACAAAAAGGTCATTTCTCCTCATCCAAACCTATATCCATGTAATCTTCTCTGGTAACAAATGGTTTCCCAGATAGGGTGTGATTATAACTCATTATTTTGAAACCACCATGTCTAAACAAAACATTTCTAATAATAAGTGTATCAAATAATTTAGTAAACAAGTGTCTTAATTAATTAAATAATTAAATTTGTACCACATCAATCTACTTTGGCCTCATTATGGAATATCTCTAAGCATGTATCGTGACCATTCCAACCATTACCATATAACTGTGGATTAACATAACCTACCTTGGAACTGTGACAGAATGTATCAGATCATATCTCCCCACCATGACAACTATAACAATATAAGCATGGTAAAACACATCCTTATAATCATGCTATAAAGCACATATATTTGGGTCTAAACTTGAAATATAATAATTTCAACATTTATTCAAGGTCGAGACCTATATATAAAATTTTTAGAATTTAATCAGATTCGATACTGATATACAATCATTTCATCATTTAATCTAGTTTAGACCCATTATATAATCATTTTAGTATTTATTGTGTCTAAACCTAGTATATAATCATTTTAGTATGTGTCACTAGGAAGATTATACTATATAATCATTACAATATATTACCTAGGAAAAATCCTTATATAAGAATTACTACATTTAATAGAACACGTGTCATAACAACATGGATATCAGAATAGCACATCATGAATGGTTAATTATGAAAATTAAAATTCATCCTTCAATTTAGCATTTCATTTATCATTTAGTCCTAAACTATTATCATTCCCAAAATTTCAATTATCAGTCCAATCCAAGGTGAGTCTATATCTAGAAAACACCCATATTTCATGTCATGATAAATAAAATTTAATCCAATTAACAATTCATTTATAATCAATGCTCTAAAAACCAAATTGTAGCCACTAGATAGGTCAATAACCAACTGGATCTGAAAGGATTCCAATGAATATTCTAATACATTATGTAAATAATTTAGGCCTATGATATATTGGATCAATTTTAATGTTTTACATACTTGAAAAAAAAATCACAGGGTTACAGTTTAGACCCTGGAACTTTAACTAAAAATCAAACAATTCTTCATAGAATAAACATAAATGATGAAGAATGTGGATATTATAATAAGAATTATCCTCGATTAAAATAGAAAATTACCGTAGTCAATAATATTACACAAAAATGATCATAGAACAAAGGAAGATAAGGGAAAATAGAATCAAACCCATTTACCAAGGGTTGGTCACACAAATGGGACATCCGTAAGGGAGGTTGGAACTCTAAATCACTTGGAAGATTCCATATGGTTGAGTGGATAAGGCTGGAGTAGAAGAAAATGAAAAATCAGATGCATGATAGCACATTAAAATTATACTTGGGAAATTAAATGGTATGTAATTCATTTACATGTATTGTATTTATTTTTAGATGGATACACTAAAAACGCATCACTTTAGATTATTATTTATTCTGATCAAATATTACATAAAGTGTAATATAATTACATGATGTGTAATCTCTTCATGTCATGAATCAGTTCATGATCTATATCATTTTCATGAAAAGTGTCTAGCAATAACTAAATAGAGTGTATTATAGTACCATAGCATGTAACTATTTTTCTTGTAGTTTTCATTCTATTTTACTTATAAAAAAATGAAACCCCTTTAAGTATTTTCAACATATCATGAACCCTTGGTAATAATTGACTCATTTATTCTAAGAATCCATTAATCCAATAAAAAAAACATAACTTCCCCTTGCATGGATCCTCGGTATTTTTCTCAAGTTTCCTCGAAACCCAAGTATGTGTTCATTCAATCAACAAGACATCGACAATTTTTAATTAATTTTCCCCAATAAAGGGCATCGATCTTCAAACAAGGCTCAACCACCAAGGATCAAACAAATATCTCAAAGAGGGATATGCCAGAAAAAATATTGAATCATAAAATCTCCCCACCATATAATAGATCATCCACAACTTGCTCAAAGCATCACTGTGGGGTCTTGATGAACATGTATGGCCATTGTGCTTGCTTATAAGACTCCCTCTACCAGGTCTTCTCTAGAACTTTCCCATGCTTCCACTACACTCAAACCAAAGTAATCACCCTACCCTGGGGATATCTCTCACTATGGCCCAAAATTTTTATCATATGCTCCTCAATGAATGAATCAAAACAAATATCAATGTCTTCAAAATATATCATATGATAAGGGAATGAAAAATATCATTCATGTTGTGATACATGAAACAAATTTTTCATGACACTATAACATTTTCAAAGGGATAATCGGTACACCACTGGACCGACCCTATCCCCTATCTCATATGACCAAAAAACCTTGTTGATATCTTTCCATGTATCCAGATGTGACATTTCACAAATCTATCCATCACCAAATGGAAGACACTATGACTATCCTCAAAATCTATAGGTTTTCTATAATGGTTAGTATAGTATTTCTTCCTAGTCTATGTGGTCCCCAACCAATATCTGACCAAATGAAATTTCTCATACTTCTCTTACATGAGACTAGGCATAACAAGTGCTCACTCACCCGACTGTAACTAGCAAAGAGGAAAATGAAAGGGCTTTCTAGAAAAATCCTAAATGGGTATATTTGTATTGATACCTATAATATATTATTATATGAAAACTCTATGAGTTTCATATGTTTCTACCAAGAACCCCAAAAACTAAAACATAGGGTTGTAAGATATTATCCATAAGCTAAACAGTCTTCTTAGATTGACCATATGTATGAGGATGATAGGTCATCATCAAAATAACATGTGATCCCAGATCCTTTTTAAGACCCTATGAGAAATGAAATGTGAATCAATGATATCTATCTAAAATAATAATCCTCAGAACACTATATAGTCAATCTACCTTGAAAACATAAATACTACCAAGATCGATAACTGTATAGGTCTCCATGATAGGAAATAAGTGGGATTCCTTCATCAATCAATGAAAAATTACCCATTAAACATCATTCTTAGTGGTTTTCCATGGTAATCTTATCAGTAAATCCATATTAACATCATCCCATTTCAACTCCAGAGTTTTTATAGGTTGAAAAATCATAGCTGGCCTCTGATGCTCATCTTTCCCTAGTTGATAAGTGAAACTTCTCATCACAAATTCTACTACATCCATCATCATTCCTGGACACCCATAAAATCTATGGAGATCACGATATATCATTGTCTAATCATGATGAATTACCCATATTAATGTTTGAAACTCTCCCATCATCTCCTTGTGCAAGCCCATATGAACTTGTACTCAACCTTGATAATAAAGAGAATCACCACTACAAAGGTACCATCAAAATGATGTCTCTCCACCATATAGGTTGTATCTAATTACTTATCCTTGTGAATTGGATAACTTCTAAGTATTGATCATATTCAGAATCATGTTTATAATAGATGTCGAATATAGAGATTCTCATCCATGAGCTTGTTGAACATCCAGATGCATGTGTGAAAAGAAGGCCATCATCCTCAACTTGTTTTAAGACTCCTAGACTTCCAATTCCCATGTCTTTTAGCTCAAATAATTAAAAACTTCATTTCCATTTCCTAGTGTATAATCCAACTTGAAGTCAAAATATATCATGTACTCAACCCACCTCCTCTATTGAAGGTTCATATCCTTATGAGAAAATATATACCTAAGGGTATTCTGGTTCGTGTACCACCCATGAGATAATTTCTCTAGTATATCATGGTATGTACCACTATTTATAAATAAAAATAATGAATAAGATAATTCTTCTCATGTGGTCTTAGCAGTCTGGATCCATAAGAAACCACATGAACCTCCTACATTAGAACTGATCTGAGTGTAACTCTAGATGCATCAAAATGCACTCTTTATGCATTACCATCATAGGTAATGTTAGGATAGCTTCTCATGTTATCCCACCTTTCAGATCCTCAAAATCTCTCTCGAAAGAATCATACTAAAAAAACCTCGCTATGTTCTTAGTCAGTCTCAAAATCAGTGTTGATAGAAAGGAGAATCAATAGATAAAGTGTCGATAATAACATTCTTAACCCAAAAGGCTCAGAATTTTGATGACAATATTATCTCTCCTAGGATACCAAGGATGAAAATTTCTCTAGGTCCACCTAAGCTCTTGACTATGAGATTAAATAGCCCAATAAATTAACTTTATCAATCCATAAACCACATTTATTTAGCTTGGAGTAATGCTGATGCTCTCTCAATGTATTCAAAATGTTGTCAAGATGATGGGAATGATCGTCTACTGACTGGGAGTACACTAATATATCATTGACCAAATCCAACACAAACTATTAAAGAAAAGGATGAAAGATTCGATTCATCAAGGGAATAAATATCTTCGGTGAATTTGTAATCCCAAATGGCATAACTAAGAACTCATATGAGCCATACCAGCTCCTAAAAGCATCCAAAGTTATGTATGATTGTTTCACACTTAACTTATGGTTTCTCAATTTCAAATAAATCATAGATAATATCATTAAACCTATCAATTGATTAAAAATATTATGAATTTGCAGAAGGGGATACTTTTAATTGATCATTATCTAGTCCAATATATGATAATCCACACATAAGCCTAAAGACCCTTCATCTTTATTAGAGAAGAAGAACCCCAATGGAATGTAATTAGTCATATAAATATTTTATATTCTAAATCTTCCGACATAACATTAAACATCTGAATATCTTCTGTTTTCATAATATATAGTGGGATAGAAACTGGATCTCCTCCCGACACCAATTCGATCATCAAATTGATCTCTTAATCTTAAGGTAATATATAGAAAACATTAGAAAAGGCATCCTAAAAATGGTATTCCACTGGAAGAAACAACACTGAAGCATTACACCATTATCTACAACGATATTGGCCATCTGAGCCATGGGAAAATTCAATATACTCTAAATTGGTGTTGTACGACTAGAATGAGGATCCCACTCACCAGGGTGAAAATACTTGCATTATTTATGATATATAAAGGCAACTACCCTCTGGTAATATTTGATATAAGATTGGAATAGAAAATGAAAATCCATACCAATAATTAAATCAAAACTTTAAATTTACAGCCCAATCATTTCCCATAAGGAATAGTAATAACCAATCTCTAGAGAAAACGCCTTGCAATGTTTCATATTCTCCTACCACGCTCCCAACGATGTGTCTATAGTCAAAACAAAATCCATTATTTTTATATCATATTCCATAAAATTTAAAAAAATAGTGGATAAAAAGAATATGATGCTAATATAAAAAACAAATCAAATGATAGGGTAGATAATACAAGAATCGTAACTATGGAAGTAGATAGTCCTTCTTACACAGTAGCTAGAGCATTTTTCATAATATGCATCTGAACCACCCCTCTTCCCTAAGCTCTATCCTAACTCCCCTTTGATATACCCTCTGCCTTGTAATAATATTTCTATATTGGGCTACCACATCCCCTTCCTCGATGAGAACATAACATAAAACTATAGTTACCTATCTACTAAGTAGTAGCTTGGTACTTTCTTGAATCTAGTGCCTATCATGTTCCCCTACCATTGCTCAACTGAATCATGTCACTAAAAAAAATCAATAGATTTATTAATATTCTAGAATCAAAACACGCCAATGTTGTGTATGGATAATGAGTTTGTTTTTATTCCATATTTCAACAATCATAACACTATATTAGAATATGATCCAAATATATATTTCCTCTACCTTGAATGCTCTGACTGCCTTTTCCCTAGTGAAAATAGTAATAAAAATGACTATTTCCACTAGAATAAGTGTTCATCTTGTTCCCCACAAGAAAATTGTAGCTACTACTTTTGGTGTCACGACCCGTCCCCCGGGGGCCGTGTCGTGCCTACCCCAAGCCTGCCATCCATAGGCTAGGGGCTAACGACTAGCACCAAAAGGAGTTTTCCATAAAACGTGGAAGGAATTTCCTTTATAACCTGCAAACTCATGTAACCAAGCACACAACAAGATACGAACACAAGAAAACTGTATATCTAAAAGAGGGACGAAAGTAAAAGGGGGAAAGAATACAAGCCCAACAGTATAAGTACACGTAAAATTGAAATACAATACAACTGACGAAAGAGAAAATACAACTACTGGATTGTTCTCCGAGGTTCCTACCTAAATGGTATGAATAGATCACCTCCACAACACTCCACATCCACCTGTCTCCTCTGCACACTGACACGCCGTATTGTCCACCTCCAGGTACCGTCCAGTCCTGGTACTCTCAGCCTGAATCAGCGAGGGATACTCCAAGGGACCATCTTGCTCCAAGATTTCTAGTGCCACTGGAAGTTCGTCAAACAGACGTCTGGTGCCAATGTTATGGCCAAAAGAAAATAAATGGGCAGTAGTGGGCTGGGGTCCAGTCCAACCAGGCCTGGGCTGACCTAGTTCGGGACAACCCAGCCCGTAGTGCAGCCTACCCAGTTGGGTTCGGCATGGCCTACTGGGCCAGGCCCGGTAGGCCGCGAGGTGCCGCGAAGGGCCGCGGGTGGCCGTAAGGCTACGTAGTGTGTGCGAGGATGTGAGGCTGTGGGGCGGCTGTCTGGCCACGAGGAGGTGGTCCGACCACGTGGCGGCGGTCCGACTGCGGGGTGGTGCGGAGGCCAAGGGGAGGCAGTGATGGCCGTGGGGTAGCGCCAGTGTGTTGTCGCCTTCATCGCTGCAGGCGGTGGTGCCAGCAGCCGTTCTCATACACCAACCATAGATGGTTTCCGTCCTCCTCCATCATGAATAACACCACAATATTTGTAGAAGGGTCGGGAGATGTTGGTTTGGCCCGTACCCTCCGCATTAGGGTGGTAGAATATGGATCATGTAGAACATGAAAGTAGAGTGTCCAGCTTTACAACATCCCTCAACGTTTCATTCCCAAACTGCAAAAGAATCCAACGTAAGAATATGGGAAAAATATTCACACATAAACAAACCCCTACCTTGTTCGCTTGATGAAGTCGATGAGGTTGCAAGGAAGAAGGCGAATCACTGGGAAAAGATGGAAATTAGTGTTTTCAGCATTTTCCTCGATTTCCGGTTTGTGTAGCATTGGAGATCCATTGACAGAGTTTGGAGAAGAAATCATCAAATGAGAGGCATTCTTCATTGGCAGTCTTCATTGGAGATATTTTCTCCCAAAGCTCCTCCTGTCCCAATTCCACCAAAACAAAATGGTAGCCCCAAAATAATAGATTATGTGATCTATTATGTTTGTTGTCATATAATTCAAATTGGGTTAATTAATCTCATAGGTTGAAACAATTAAAGTAGTTCATTGGCTAAATTATTGTGGAAGAGGGTTGGCACAATTAATATTGAAGGGGTTTAAGATTATCTCCCAAATTTAATGAGGGAGTTGTGAGGTTTAGACCTCGAGTGGTCCCCACCACCGTAACCTCTCATGGGAGGTTTGGCTCGAGTTGTCCCCACAACTATAACATCTCATGGGAGGTTAAGGTCTTGCGGTCCCCACTTATCAACATCTACATGGAGGTTTTAACAAATAATATAAAAATTAAATCTACACAAATCTATTTTTATGTTATTCATTCACGAAAAACCCCAAAAACTAACTTCCACCCTCGACTAACAGCCGTCAAGGTGAATGTCTCTTTAAGCTAATACCAGCGCTCTATGTTCAACGGTGCACTCAGATTTCAATTCCGAGCACCGGTTCAAAAGATATAAAAACCCACTTGCACATTTACTGAATGTACCCGAACAAAAGTTCAGAAATTAATTCCAGGAACTCCAGGCCTCAGAATCATGTGCCATCAATTTTTGTGGAGTCGTAAAATTCCCATTTATTTAAAAAAATTAAATGGAAATTCAGGGTCTTTACTTTCTCCCTACCTTAGGTCTCTACGCCCCCGTAAGCCACAACTCAAACTAGGTAAACAAGTGGGGGTACTGAGCACACATCTGAGCCTCCCGCTCCATGTTCTCTTATAGAGGTTCCCATGCTGCCAGCGAATGCGCACTAGAGGTATCAACCATCTATGAAGGACCCGCTCCTACCGATCGTCAATCTATACTGGAACCTCCGTCAAAACTTCCTCATCGTCAACGTCCATCTCACCTAGGTTGATGATGTGAGAAAGGTTGTGCATGTATCTCCTCAGCTGGGATACATGGAAAACGTCGTAAACCCTGTGAAACTGAGGAAGAAGAGATAAGCGGTAATCCACCTCTACAACTTTGTTGAGGACCTAAAAAGGTCCGATGAACCTCGGAGATAACATGTAGCCTCAACCAAATCTCAGCAAACCCCATCAAAGTGAGACCCGTTACAAGATGTGGTCACAATCCTCGAACTCCAGAGGTCTCCACCTCCTGTCCATAGAAGACATATGCCTGCTTTGTGTAGTCTTCATCCACTCCTGGACGATCTTTAATTTCTATGTGGTAGCTCGTACCATCTCTGGTCCCACTAGTGCTGACTCCCCTAGGCCAGTCCAGCACAATGATGATCTTAAAGGTCGCCCGTATAACACATCGAAAGGTGTCATCCCAATGGTGGAGTGATAGATGTTGTTGTACGCAAACTCCACCAAAGGCAAGTAATCCTCCCAGCTATGACCAAGGTCGAGGACACAAGCATGCATCATGTCCTCGAGGGCCTAAATGGTTCGCTCAGTTTGGCCACCCGTCCGAGGCTGGAAGGCGGTACTCAAACGATGTTGTGTCCCTAAAGCCTCCTACAACCCCTTCCATAGCCAGGAATTAAAATGTGTGTCACGATCAAAGACAATCGTCGAAGGTACTTCATGTAGCCGCACAATATCCTGCACATATAGGCGTCCCAAGCTCTCTACTGAACCCTACTCTCTAATCAGTAGTAAGTTAGCCGACTTGGTGAGTCGATCGACAATATCCCAGATAGAATCTAGACCTCTAGATGTAAGTAGAAGTACTATCATGAAGTCCATGGATATCCCATCCCACTTCCACTCTAGGTCCTCCAAAGGATGAACCAAGCATTCTGGTACCTGATGCTCCACCTTCACTTGCTGACAAGTGAGGCACTGAGAAACAAACTCGTCTACTGCTTTATTTATTCCCGGACACTAGTGATGTCGTCGAAGATCTTGGTACATCTTCGCCACTCCTAGATATCCCACTAGAGGGGAAGTGTGGAACTCCCTCAACACTTCCTCCTGACGTGAAACTTGTACCATGGTACATCTTTTGAAGAGGATGATGTTCTTCCCACCTTCATAAAATCCACCAGGTTCCTATCCTATGGATATCTGAGCACATTGTGTCTTGCAGACAGAGCTCCCATGTTGTACCTCCTTGACTCACTGAAGGAGTCGGGGAGTGACAGTAAGTGACTACAGAAAAGCTGCTCCATCTCTATCCACTAAAGATATATTTAAAGCAGCCAGCTGCTCCGTCGCCTTTCCTAACAGTAGTATACTAGACATCCTACTGAGTGCATCTTCTACAATGTTCCACTTCCCAGGAGTATAGACTATCTCGAAGTCATAGTCCTAGAGGAACTCAAGACAATGACGCTATCTCATGTTCATGTCCTTTTGAGAGAAGATATACCTAAGACTATTGTGATCAGAGTACACTGTAAAACGTTCACCCATAAGATAGTGTCACAACATCTTCAAGGAGAAGACCACTGCTACTAACTCCATGTCATGGGTAGCATAGTTCTGCCCATGTTGTCTCAGCTGCGGAGAACCATATGTGATCACTGCTCGCTCCTGTATCAAGAAACATCTGAGCCTGATCCCAGATGCATCACAATAAACTACGTACCCTACGCCCTCCTATGGAAGACTCAAGATAGGGGAATGAGTTAACCTCTGCCTTATCTCCTGAAAAATCTGTTGGCATATCTCCGACCACACAAAGGATTTCCCTTGTTTTTCAAGGATGATTGTGGTGCTTCAACTCTGGATAAATCTGGAATGAACCTTCAGTATTATCCAGTCAAAACCAAGAAACTCTGTACCTCCATCACAATCCTGGGTGGCTCCCAAGAATGTATCCCCTCAATATTCGCTGGATCCACTACAACTGTAGCCTTCGATGTGAAATGTCCCATAGAGTGAACCTCTTGGATCTGGAACTGTCACTTTGAGATCATACCATAAAGCTGGTTCTCTCAGAGTGTATCAAGTACTACCTACAAATGATAGGAATGATCC
The DNA here is from genome assembly GCA_963277665.1 of Viscum album. Classification (NCBI taxonomy): domain Eukaryota; kingdom Viridiplantae; phylum Streptophyta; class Magnoliopsida; order Santalales; family Viscaceae; genus Viscum; species Viscum album. The sequence continues at coordinate 1,272,069,493 of OY728164.1, read as the reverse complement.
TCCCCAATAGTCGAGTAGATCAAAATGTCATCGATGAAGACCACTACAAAGCGATCAAGGTATGACTGAAAGAACATGTTCATGAGTCCCATGAACATTTATGGAGTGTTGGTCACACCGAATGGAATAACCAATAACACGTAATGGTCGTACAGATACCTGAAGGTTATCTTCTACACATCATCGTCTCGTACTCTGAGCAGGTGATATCCTGATATGAGGTTTATCTTCGATAACCACTGTGCTCCCTTCAGCTGATGAAAGAGGTCATCAATATTCATGAGTGGGTAGTTTTTCTTCAATGTCACCTGGTTCTGGCACCGATAATCTACACAAAGCCTCATGCTCTCGTCCACCTTCTTGGTGAATAGAATTGGGGCTACCCAGGGAGAAACACTGGGCCGAATGAATATCTTCCTCTAAAAATCCTCTAGCTATTCTCGCATATCACAAAGCTCCACGGGGGAAATCCGATATGCTGGTGTAGATATCAGTGCTGTCTTGGGGTACAAGTAAATGTTAAAGTCCACCTCTATATGAGGAGGTAGACCTAGGACATATTTAGGGAATACATCCGCGTACTAGTTCACCACCACAGGATAACTCGGACTCTCCACATCAATATATCTAGGGGCAAGGCTATCCAACTGATGAGTGATCGGTTGTACTCTCCTCTGGGTAAGTCCATCCTGTGATATAAAGGCTCCCTTCTTGTTGTTGAAGGTAAAACCGGTCCCATCCATGCAGACACACCACAAATTGTTCCCAATACAGTCTATCTGAGCATGGACTGTAGATAACTAGTACATACCTAAGATGACATTGTAAGGCCTTGATGCTGCTACTAGGAGATCCCAGCTGAAGCTGTCGCCTCCTAGAGTAAGCTCTCACTACCGGAACTAATGTGTAATCATGGAATCTGCTCCCATAGGAGTCTCTAGCCGTAAGGATCGAGCCAACAACTCCATAGGAATCTCCAAGCACCTAATGAGGGTAGTGGAAATGAAAGAATGACTGGAACTTGTGCCTATAAGTACTGTAGATAAGGTGGAGTAGACATAGATCATACCTCGTATCATCTCAGAAGTATCATGATCATAGGCCTCAGCTGTTTGGAGCAGAGCTCTCCCTTGTCCACCTGCTCCCTACGGTCGGGGTGGACCTCCTAGTCGTGGTAGCGGTAACATCTCGATTCTTCGCCCACCGCAAGCTGCTCGGACGGCTCCTCTTTCATGTTCTCTTGCTTCCTATGGACCTCCTCGGCTGAATATATATCTTTGCCTGGGTGGTCCTTCGACTATCTTCTGATCATCCGTACAGTGGGTCAGACAGTCACGAGCCATGTCAACCTGCCCACCACATGTGAAACACTGCCCGCTCCTGGTATAACTGGCTCCGCCACTGGTTCTCTGCACAACCAATCTAGAGTCATGCGGTCACCCACCTGTAGGTATGGTTCTCTTGGACCTCTGCGGCATCTGTCTGCTGCCAGCTACAAAAGACTCCACTACGTGACGACTGGTAGTGGGTCTCACTGCTGGTGAATGCTTAGCAAGGAAACTCTCCACTATGAGGGCTCTCTCTAACACCCCCTCCAGTGTCAGGATGCTGAGTGAGATCATTAATTCCCTGATCTCGCACCTGAGTCCATTCTCAATGGTCTGGGATGTCAAGAATGGGTCTTGTACCATATGTTTGGATCAGCATGAGAGGTTAGTGAACCTCGTTGAGTATTGAGATACTGTCATGGTGCCCTACTGTAGATTATGGATCTCCCATATGCGCACTGGTTGAAGGGTCGCTGGGACAAACTCTACCCAAAACATGCTCTCATAGTCTGCCTTGAGAATTGTCACCTCGTCGTGAACCTAGAGCATCATGTTCCACCATCTGCCTGATGCTTCCTGTAGAAGGCTGGTGGAAAGGATCACCATGAGATTGGTTGGTTTCCCTACGAGTCTGATAACTCTCACGACAATGTCCAACCAATCCTCATCTGCCTATGGGTCCGTCTCTCACTTGAACCTGGGTGGCCTCTAGCACTAGATATCATGATATACACTCATGCAACGTGCACTCTCTATTGCTGGGGATGGTGGCAGCAGTGGCCTAACAAGGAATGGTATCGTTGGTGCCTCCTCTGGTGCCTCTACTGGAAGAGGTCCCTGCACTGAGGCCCCATCGCTCGGTGGCCTATTAGTGTGTACAACTCTCAGAACCCTAGAAGGCTGTCTGCGTGGAGACATCCTGAAAATAAATAGGTGCGCCACAGTTAATATGTTATACCTGGTGAGATGAAAATTATACCTGGTGAGCTGACACAAAGAGTTCACAATGGAGACTCTAGAAAACACACACATAATCAGTGTTTTTGTGCACATAGTTGGAAATCAGAAGTCAGGGTCCTGGTGTATAGATACGTCGGCCACCTCACCAACACTGGATCCCGTAAAATGATAACCACACTCACTACACTTAACAATTTTGACATTAAAACGAATGATCAGAGTCATGTGTTATACGGTAGAACCGTCTCCTCTGATACCAATTTGTCACAACCTGTCCTTCAGGGCCTGTTTCGTGACTACCCCTTGTCCGCCGTCCATAGGCCAGGGGCTGACGACTAGCACTGAAAGGCGTTTTCTCTAAAACAGGGAAGGAATTTCCTTTATACCTACAAAATCACATAACCAAGCACACAAAAAGATATGCAGACAAAAAAACTGTATAAAAAAGGGTGATGAAAGTAGAAAGGGGGATGGAATATAGGTCCAACAGTAAAGGTACAAGTACAATTGAAATAAAATACAAATGGAGAAAGAGAAAAATAGCTACTGGATCGTCCTATGAGGTTCCTATATGAAGGGTAGGTACAGATCCCCTCATCAGTACTCCACATCAACCCATTTCCTCTATGTACTGACAGGCCGTATGGTCCACCTCTAGGTACCGTCCAATCCTTGTACTCTAAGCCTAAATTAGCGTTGTACATCCTCTACATCCAATACAACAAGGTGTGGGCATAGCCCGTGCAGGGGTGAGTTTAACGATACTCAGTAGAGACCCCTAGACCCTCTAGATCTCTGAAAATCCATCAAGGATAAGTCAAAAATTATGAAATCAACAGATAACCTTAAATAGGTATATTTTCATACATATACCTATGTTATCAAGTAATCTATAAAAATCATGAGAAAAAACACAGAGGTACTGACTCATCTCACACCAGGCTTTATTCTGGGGGTAGAATCAAATAACATTCCCAGTCAAAACGTCGAAAACCTGGACTGCTGGAGAACTCCTCTATCGAGTACAGTGGGCCTTATGTGTCACATAGACATGCATCTCACTAACCTTGGACTGTTGAGGTATTCCTCCTGTCGAGTACAGTGGGTCTTCCGCATCACCAAGGCGCTCCACACCATGGGTCTGCGGCATCACCAAGGCGCTCCCCCTCGTAGACTGATGAGGTACTCCTCCTATCGAGTACCATGGGTCTGCCGCGTCACCATGGTGCTTCCCACCATGGGTATGCCGCATCACCAAGGCACTCCTCACTGGGCTTGTCCAGTCACTCCAAGTTGAAATAGTCAGCAGTAATCAAGTCTTAGCCAACCACCGAGTTCCTGCACTATGCTCCCTCGTCTCTGAGAGGATGTGCTCCACAAGATACTGGTCGATACACCAACTTCCACGAAGTCCCAAGAAGAAGTATCTCAAAGGTCCGCCACATCATAGGTTTGTCAATGCAATAGACTGCTCGTCAATCAGACACCCGGTCTGTGACTTATTGTTCTTTTAGTCCCGGGGCCCTGGTTAGATTCGTTCTCAATCTAACCTGACCATTCCCCATCTTAATCCAAAACTCTAGTGGGGTATACTCAATGGGATCGTCTCGCTCCAAGATTTCCAGTGCCACTGATGGTTCATCAAACAGATGTTCGATGCAAAAGTTATGGCCATAAGAAAGTAAATTAGTCATAGTGGGCCCGGATCCGATCCAACCCAGCCCACAGTGTGGCCCGGCCCATTTGGTTTAGCCTGGTCCACTGGGTCTAGCCCGATAGGCCTTGAGGGGCAGCGATGTGCCGTGGGTGGCCACGAGGCCACAAAGAGTGCCGCGAGGGAGCGAGGCCACGGGGCGGCGGTCCGACCACAGAGCAGCGGTACGGCTGCGGGGCAGCGGTACGGCCGCGGAGCGGCGGTGGGGCCGCGGGGTGGTGCAGAGGCCGCAGTGGGGCGGTGAGGGCCGCAGGGTGGCGCTGTTGCTCTGTCTCCTTCGCCACGGCCGGTGGTGGTGCCAGCGGCTGTTCTGATGCCCCAAACATTGATGGTTGTCATCCTCCTCCATTGCGAAGAACACCACATTATTTTGAAAGGGTTGGTCCATGTTGGTTTGGATCATACCCTCCGTGTTTGGGTGGTAGCATATGGATCAACAAGAACCTGAAATAAGAACATCATGCTTTACTAACTCCTGCAATGTTTCATTCCCAAACTGAAAAAGAAACCAAGGTAAGAATATGGGAAAAATATTTACACGCAAATAACCCCTATCTCATTTTCTTGATGACGTCAATGAGGTCGCAAGGAAAAATTACGATTTTTTTGGAAAAGATGGATGCCAATGTCATCGGTGTTTTTCTTTGATTGTTGGTTTGTGTGTTGTTGGAGATCCTTCTATGGAGTTTGGAGAATAAATCGTCAAAGAAGAGGCATTCTTCGTTGGCGTTCTTCGTTGGAGAGCTTTTATCCCAAATCTCCCCCATTCCCAATTCCTCCAAAATGAAATGGTCGCCCCAAAATAATAGATTATGTGATCTATTATGTTTTTTGGCATATAATTTAAATTGGGGTAATTAATCTCATAAGTTTTCCTAATTAAAGTGGTGTTTTGGCTTAATTATTGTGGAGGAGGGTTTTCATAATTAATATTGGATGAGTTGAAGAGGCTCTCACACATTTAATGAGGGGTTGAGAAGTTTAGGCCTTGGGTGGTCCCCACCACCATAACCTCTCATGGGAGGTTAGGCTTGGGTGGTCCCCACTTCTCAACTTCCACATGGAGATTTTAACAAATAAAATAAAAATAAAAGCTACACAACTTTATTTTTATTTTATTCATTCACGAAAAACCCAAAAAATAACTTCCTCCCTTGACCAACTACGGTCTAGGTGAAAATATCTTTAAGCTAATACTGGCGCTGCGAGTTCAACAGAGCCCTCAGATTTCAATTATGAGCACCAGTTTAAAAGTTATAAAAAACCACTCTCACGTTTACTGAACGTAATCGAAAAAAATATCAGAAATTCATTCCGGGCACTCTGGGCCTCGGAATCACGTGCCTTCAATATTCAAGGACTCGTAAAATTCCCCTTTATTTTAAAAAAAAATTAAATGGAAATTTGGGGTCTTTAGATGTGTACTCTCTTAGATTATTTTATATGATTAGTTTTTGATTCATTAGATCTATATAATTGAGCATACAGAAAATGTTAACCTCAAACCAGATCTCATAGTGAATACTATCATAAAAAAATATTTCCCTAAAGATATAATTAGCCACAAAATATGGTGCAATGTTCTTCAGGTCAGTGAACAAATCCATATATTCTAGCACTGACATTCCCATCTATTTTAGATGCATAAATTTACAAACCTTTTCATCCCACAATTTTTTTAGATAGAAAATGCTCAAGAACTTCATATTCAAGTACTTCCAAGACAACTCATCTTACTTACCTGCCTACTTTAGAAATTCCACCCAATACTTAGATGGTCTATGAAGTATAAATGAAGCAAGATTAAACCTTATATCTATGGGTGTCTCAAGATGCTTAAAGATCATCTGGAATGACTTGATCTAGAACTCAACTACCTTGAGTCCTCCCTACCCAGTGTATGTTAGTGGATGTTATAGCTGGAAATCTTTTGTCATCTTAAAAATTGAAAGCATGGTGAAAAAAGTCTCTCTTTATAAAAATATCATGGCCTGGAAGAAGCTATTACAATGTTGAAAATCAATTTATTCCTCAAGAACTAAAGTAACCTATAGTTTAGCTATGTTAGGATAATGCTAATTAATATTCTCATAACTCCCAACTTGAAGACGATGTGGATCCATTTTTTCAATGAGACATTCCCACTTCTTATAACATTCTTTATAATAATAGGGCCAACCTAAATAGGTGAAACCAATAGAGAACCACTAACTTATCGTCTCTTTGAACATGGATTGCAACTGTTATTTCATGATATATATGTACATTTATGTCATTTCTCTAATATAACATGTATCTCATATCACAGTTCAAATGGAATTCATATATAACATGTAATAAATATGTCTCTATCATGAACAATGCATGTAAATATATCCCGATATACTTATCACGATGCATGCATACACATATCATGCCATACCGAGACATGATAATAAACCTCAAGAATCAGTAACATCATGAAATAATAACCTCACAAAACAAGGGAATCAACCAAGGTGAAATAACATCAAATGTAACAAGATAACAACATAGACTATAAAATCATCCCTAGGAACTTATATTTTCCCCCGTACACGACTTAACTACTCCTATGGACATGATCACTACCAAGTCTTGACACATCCTAGTCTCATTTATCAATTTCAGAATTAGTAAAAAATAGAAAAGAACCCTATATTCAATTCCAATTTGTAACGCCTCTAGATCTAGAACTCTATCATGTTTCCAGAAAAGGTTGGTTATGAGACCTCAATTGTGCCACGCCATACTCCAAAGGCTTTTGAGTAGTAGCATCGTTGTGATATGTATAGTGTGGAGACTATACCCCCTATATTTTTATTTTACAAAAAAACATAAAATAAAAAATATGAAAATAATTATCACAGTATGTAAATTAAAGAAACAATATAATTCAAAAGAATACCAACTTTAAAGGAAAATTGAATAATCCATCAAATATTAAAAGAATAATGCAATGCTATGTTAAAATTTAAATAAATCTAATTCTATAAATATTTAAAATGTTAATAGACTGATATAAAGACTCAAATGTCCCTGGCCTAAAACCCCTTGTCGGTCCCATCTCCAAACCTTAACCCATCCAGTAAAGACAATCAACCATAAGGCCATTTTCCATTATCCAGAATTGTATCCATGTAATCTGATCAGGTACCAAATGATGGCCCGAGTACGGTGGGATAATAATTTATTACGTCTACATAACCATGTATAAACCTAACCAGTCTGATAATAAGTGTATTCAATAATGCAATAAAAAAATGTATTAATTAATTAAGAAGTTAAATTAATACTACTTCAACCTAATTTGGCCCCATACCAGAATACCTTTGAGCATGTCTCACAACAATACCAACCATTACCATATAATAATGGAATAACATAACCAACCACGATTCCATGACAAAATTTCTATGCGAAGGTGTCACAACCATACCAACCATAACCTTATAAACATGGTAAAACAAAACCTTGTAACCAAAGTATAAATCACACAAGTCTGGGTAAAAACCCATTATATAATAATTTCAACATTTATTTAGGGATGATACTGATATATAATAATTTCTGCCATTAATCTAGGTCTAGCCTAGTATATAGGAATTTCAACTTTTAATCAATGCCAAGCCTGGTATATAATAATTTTAGCATTTAGTAGGTCCAAGCCCGATATATAAGCATTTCAACATGTGTCACTGGGAATAGCCTACTGTATTAGCATTTTAGCATATAAACTTGGATAATTCAATATATAAAAAATACACTGTTTATCACAATACATGTCATAATAACAAGTATTTAACAATACCACATTATCAATGGTTAATTACGTAAATTACCATTCACCATTCAATTTCCCATTTCATTTACCATTTGGTCCTAAACCAATATCATTCCAATAATTTCAATTATAAGGCTAATCCATGGTGAATTTATATCAAGAAAACATCCATATTCCATGTCATACTAAACATAGTTTAATACAATAAACAATTCATTTGTAATTAAAGATTCTCTCACCCAAATGGTAGCAACAATCTAGTTTAATAACCAATTGGATACAAAGGGACTCCATGTAATATTCCAATTCATAATTTAATTTATTTGTCACATGATATATTAGAGAAATTACGATATTTCACATACTTGATAATTATCAAACCAGAGGGTTATTATTTAGACCCCCTAACATTAACTAACGATCAATCAATGCTTCCAATAGAAAAAACCCATCAGGAAAAAGGTGTAGATCATTGCAAGAAGGATCTTAAATAAAAAACAACCAAGATCAAAACCATTAATGACCACAATCAAGAATATTACAATGTAAAATACGAAGAATAAAGGAATATATGAGAAGAGAAAAATGAATAAAAACCACTTACTAGGGGTTAATCAAACAAACATGATGTCTAGAAGGGAGGATTGATGCACAAAAATTAACTAAAAGATGTCCTAGGATTGAAAGGGGAAGGTTTTAGTGGGGTAGAATGAAAAAATAAATAGTGTATCATTTTTATACAATTCTTATCCAGAAATTAAATAATGTGTAATTTAGTTAGGCTTTGTGTATTTATTTTTAGAGGGATACACTGAAAAACCCATTGCTAAGGATTATTATTTATTCTGATAGAATATTAAATGGTGTGTAATATAATTACATAATGTATACACTCTTCATGTTGCGAATAAGCTCATAATCCTTAAATATTCATGAATGTGCCTGGGAATAATTAAACAACATGTATTATAGTTTGACAGTGTGTAACTGTTCTGTAGAGAACTTTTCTTCCCTATTTCCTAACTAATACACAATCCTCATTTAAGGATTCTCAACTTACCCATAACCCTTGGTAACACTTGAACCATTTATACCCAGACACCATTTATTCAAACAGAAAACTGAACCACTCTATTTGTGGATCCTCTCCATTTTTCACAAGTTACCTTGAATCCTATGTCTATAATCATTCAAACAACTAGATGTCCACAATATTCATGTCATTTCCCCCAAAAATGGATCTCCATAATGAAATAAGATTTTTCCACCAAGAATCAAATGGAAAACTCAAACAGGGGCGTACCTAGAAAAAGATGAGATCTTACGTGAATCAACATCCTAATACACAAAATGATATAAATCTATCTCTTCTGTCATTATATATAAACCAAAAATGAATATTATGAATAAGGTAAGATAGTATAAAAAATTTATAAACCATTATATGGTGAAATAATACATTTTAATCCAAAATTTTCTCAATAATTACAATTTTTCAACTTATATCATTTCATAAATAACCATACATCCCAAAAAACAGAAATAAAATCTACATTAAGGAATGTTTTAACCACAAAGATGAGGTTATACCATTCAGCTTACATCCCCAACACTTTAATTTTATTCTTCCTAAATAATCTTTGATGTTAAGTCACGATTTGAACCTAAAGGTAACACATAATGAAAAACAAGGAAGAATCTCCTGAAAAAATCATACCATTTAGCTTACATCCCCAAAAATTTAATTCCATACCATTCATTTTACATCCCCTACAAATCATCTTACATTCATCTCAAAGGGGATGTCATACCATTCATATTACATCCCCAAAAATTTAATTCTATTCTTCCTAAATAATCTATGATTTTGTGTCATGATTAAAACTTAAAGGTAAAACTTACTACAAAACAATGAATATTATCCAAAAAAATCATTATTCACCATAATAAAAAACTGTATAATCTTATAATGTTGTGAACTTCTAAAAAATATCATGAATGAAATTTAGATACGAACCTAAAAAGTAATCCTTATCATGACTATACATATCTCTAAAAATATTTTCATGTCAATGAATCAAATTTCAACCATTAGGATTATCCACATCCCACTATCCTATATAACATAATTAAATTAACATTAGAAAATATACTAACATAAAAAATTATTTGTACCACAATAAAGTATGATTTTTTAAACCTAGTAAAATTTTCAATTAAACTTAAAATATCATTAGTTAGAACCTCAAAATGGACATCGATGAATTATAACATATGATAAAACATTAACTTAGAAACCCATTATGATATATATAAATATTAAGTTAAAACTAGATGAAAACACAAATTCTTTTGAAAATTAGTAGAATCCTTATTTCTCAAATAAAATCATAGATTGTTTCTATAAATCTAAAAATACAATAAAACTCATCAAATATGACCAAAATCACTTTTTCATCAAATAAATACACTAAATTAATGTTCACCAATACCATTCGATGTACTTCATCAATTTTAATAATATCTTTATCCAAAGTAAAAATTATCACCTTAACACTAAATCACTTTTATTGATTATCGATGACATTCAACAAATGTTTTCTAATCCCCATAGAAAAACTACAATGTAATACTCCTTGGATGTTTCATAATACTTATATATTGAATAAAATAATTCTCAAATCATAATATATATGAATTTAAATCCTTTCACATCAAAGATTGGAATAAGATATATACTTACTTAGACTAGGAGTTAACCCTCAGATTTGGGTACTGGTACATATATTTACCATATTTCCCACATGTAATAATTTGAGATATAAATGGTTCCTTATGATGAAATTAATTTACCACCATTTAACTCTTCATTATTCCATGACAACTACTTTTTCTTTTCCCATTATCTACTTAGAAAACATATTCCTATTCATTTGAGACATTTCCTTGAGTTCTTCATCCCATATTCTCGACATATTGAAATCCAATTCTTATTTCCTTTATCTTTTTCATGAAGAAATATATTTCTATTATTAGGTGTTTTAGGAAGCTCACCTAATTTGATGTTATTAATCATATAGCATTATTTTCAATTGGGCATAATTACAAGGTTTTTTTTCCATCACATGTTTGATTTTCCTATTCAGGTGAGGAATCATTGTATTATCCTTCACATTCGTTGTTAGCATGATGTTTTCTAGTACCAACCATTGACTAACACCAAGTAAAGATGTTTAAGAATAAATCTACCATAATCAGAGTGTGGAATCATATAATCAGAAAAAAATCATTTATAAAATTTTGAGGTCATGACACCTTTCATTCAATCAATGATACCTTAGGTTTAACATAGTTTATTTTTAATCATTATCTATCCAAATCCCTCACAATGATTCATAGAGAAAATTTGAATTATCCAAAGAATATATCAAAGGGGTAATAAAAATAGGAGTGCATTAATTTCGCACTCACCATGAACTAGAATGTTAGTTAAGATATACTCAACCAACTCTTTTTGGGGTTATATATAGATAGGATTTTCCAAAGGGTTCTAACTAAGGTTTTCTCATTTTATTTTATAATGTAATCTAAACAATTATATTAAAATAACTATAAGGTCTCATACATTTAATTAATAAATATAACATTTTATTAATTTAAATAAATATATAACATTATGATATATGCCAGAAGCATATAGGTTTAGTTTCATTAGAAAAATAGATTCATAAATAACTTGTTTCTAGTTATTCTATATCTTATCCTAAAAATTTATTAATAACTATAAACCTTCTCAGACATATCATACATAAAAACTTTCATTATAACATAGGTAAATGAAACATAAAAAAGAGTGGGTTCTAATGTTCAATAATGGAAACAAAAGAGATATCAATGATCAATTAATCATTAAATGAGTATAAGGGTAAGGTGACTTGATATTAAAATTTTAAAATCATAAATTTCATATCATAGATAATAATATTGATTAATGGAGTAAATATTAATATTTTATAAGATAGGAATCATAGAGTAGTCAAATAACATGATATATGTGAGCATAACATTGTCATAATGTTTCTGGAACACACATAATCATAGAAAATAATTTCCTTAGTTAATGATCACTTACAAGACTATCATAATAGATTGGGTTCAATCCCCATTTCATCATATCCTTAGTCAATATTCACTCCCAAGACTATCATAGTAGATAGATTCCCCGATTAAATTTTGTTCACGCCCTATTCTTTACTATATTATCTCATAAGATATACATATTTAACTAATGTAGTAGGGGGTTATAAACTTTTGATCCCTTTCACCGCATAATGAAAATCAGAGCAATTTGTTTCATTAGATCATAAAACATACATCATAGAATTTTCCATGGAAAGAAAATGTGTTTTATAAGCATTTAATATTTATTATATTACATCCCAAAGAAAATAAATGGGTTTGATAAAAATTTCATCATTCAATCATATAATAACCAGTTGAAAAATAAATGGATTTCATAAAAATGTTGTCATCATAATCATAAAACATCTAGAGAAAGAATATTGATGATATAATTGTACTATATCACCATTAAATCACATGTAACATCAAAGGATGTTATCATAGATGAAATATTAATTAAAATATTATTTTCTAATATTTATTGTGGAAAATACCAGTTTCATTTTGAAATCACTTAATTTAAATATAAAAAATTAAAAAATATTATGGAACTCATTTTATTTAAAAATATCCTTGGAGACTTGTAAAGTAATCTTCAAATAATTATGTGATCATGATGGTAGGAATATTTTGTTCATCTCATGTATGTGAAATCATAGATTCGTTTCACATTTTCAATAAAAATTTAAAAGTGAATAATTTATAAATGAAATAAGAAGTTTCCTTTTAATTTATTTTTAGAAAATTAAAACATGGCTTAATATGACATTAAATAATCAGTATAGGTTTTTGAGAACATTATTAAAAACATTTTAGAAATCATGGACATGAAAGAAAAAAATGAATGAAAATTTATATGAAGTCATTTTCTTTAAAAATATTATTTTAATATCTTGAGTTATAAAAGAATAAAAAATTACAAAATAACGTTTAATCATTATAAATATCTAGAGGAGAAATAAATTCATGTTATTATTGATAGATCATTAAATTTCATCATCATAAACATTATTATAAACAAATTGGATAAATAATGAGATAATAACAAAAATACCTTTTACTTTGTAAAAATTTTAATTATAAGAACTATGAATGAATAAAATAAAATAAAAAATTAAATATTAAAAAAAATTATATTCATTATATAATATTTTAAAGGGGATTTATATACACATCATAAAATAATATTGGTTCATGTCAAAACATATTCCATAAGGAATACAATTTGAGATGATGAACCATTACCTCTTTGGTAAATTATGAATCAAAACATCATTAAAGAGAGAAACATAAAACAAACAATTGGAAAATATGGCATGTGTTTAATAAGAATAAAAGTGAGATGAAAACCCATTACAGCAAGTTTGAATTACATTTAAAGAACTCAAACATAATTTATAATTGTTTTATATTTATTATAATTATATAAAACAATAATTAAATAATTATAATATCATATATGATCCACTTATAACATTTCAACACCAAATTATTAATAATTGTTTATTAAAATTATCTTTTTTAAGTGTTAACTCTTTAGTTTCCCATGGATTTTTTGGTTCTATAATTTCGATATTTAAAATTTTAGGCTGATTACATCATCTATATACTATTAAAAATGGTATAAATATCATATATATTCATTATTTTTATTTATATACATTCAAAAACATTAAATATAGAAAAATTAAGTACACCTATCATGGAGACGGTAAGTCGTACATATGCATGAATACTGCTTCCATTTTTTTAACGGATGAATAAAAAAGATAAACAATAATTCAACTTTATATAATAACTATTATATAATATATATCATATATATTTATTAAATCTATAACTATACCAATACAAGTCAAATTATTTTGAGAAAAGAATTACATCACTATGTGGAGATGATAATTCGTATGAACGCACAAGTGATGTTTTTGATTTCCATATGACAGAATGAATGTGGATAAAGGTTATTAAATAATTATATTAAAAATTTATAAAATTCTAGTTTCCTAATTTATTATATTATAATGAATACTGAGAATTTATATTTTTTAAAAATAATAATTAAAATTGAAAGTACTCAGTTAAGAGTTATTAATCTTATTTGAGAAACCTCTTTTGGATCACACTTTAATAATCAAAAGGGTGATCTTTTTGAAATTCAATAAGTAAAATGATGGGGGTATATAATATATTAAGTAATTTTCATAGAGTTGTTTCATAGCTAAAAGCCTCAAATATTGTTTGGAAGAGGGGAGAATAGGTTCCCTTTTATAAGTTGAGAGAGGGGACTCTTGGAATTACTTAAAGTAATAAGTTAATGTAAATAAATTTTAATATAAAAATCGGTAAAAATTATATTAATTCATATAAATGATTTTTAATAAATTAAATACTCTCATTAATTAATATTTGGGCTTGTTTTGGTTGTGTATTTACCCTTATCTGTTAGTTTTAACCCTCCTTTAACCCTCTTGACAATCACAGTGATATCGAAGTCGATCACTCTTCAGGGGTCAATATAGTTATGATAAAAATATAATTCAACCATTAATAGACCATGTTTGATATTTGAAAACATATTAAACTAACTAGGATAATGGTATGATTTTTATGAATTTTAAATCATTTAAAAATATATTGTTTATTATAATATATCATTGTCTCTTTTTATATACACACGAAATATTATCATATAATACGTGTCATGTCAAATGGTTCCAAAATGATATTTATTCAATGATAAGGAATATAAAGTATTAATAAAAAACCAGAATAAAAATTTAATAGGTTTATATGACATTTGGAACCTTATCTTTCGAATTAACCCCTTCGTTAACCAACTTTAATTATAACATTAGTAATGAATTTTTATATATTAAAGGGTTATAATTTTACTTATAAGGTAAAAATAGGATCATAAATAGATAAGGTATAAAATTTTAGACCCATTTTCATCCCAATATTCTTATTGAAATATTTTTATGATTTTTAATTAATTTAATAAAATATAAGTTACATAAAATACCATTGATGTATTTTAAGTGTTATTCACATAATTTTACATTGAAAACAAAAAAAATGAATATAAACCTTTAAAACATATATATTATGTTATTTATATATATAAAGTTTTTGGAACATATTTATTAAGCCAAAATTTCATTACTTTTAATATTTTTATAAAAATTTATTTAATTTTTCTACCAATTGAATGAAAACTAAACCGACGTTGTGTAAGAATTTAATGTTATTATTTAATCAATAAAAATTAGAAATAAATTTACATGGTAAAAATTAATTCAAATTTAAAATAAACATTTTTTTAAAAAAATTATCCTTTTTTATCCATGTAATGTAAATTTAGAGTTCTGAAATTCAGGAGGGTGAAATTTTATATTTATTCTTTTTAAAAAATAATATAATGGTAATAATCAATAAAAAATGGAAAAAAATTGCACATATCTGATACACGGATGATAACGGTCGAAATAAACTCATAGAATAATATAAATTTATCTGTTTTATAAATTTTAAAGCCTTATCCCAAACTTGTAACCCTATTTTACTATTTTTACACATATCAAAGTAATAAAAATTTACCAAGGATACTATTAATAATAACCAAAAATAAAAGTGACCTATTTACCAAAAATTATACACTTGATTCCAAATATTTCAACCATTTTTTAAGCTTAAATTTCATTAATTGGTATAAATTAATTTAAGATAAAATACAAAATTTAATGAAAAACTACTTCTAAAAAAATGCATTTTAAATATTAAATTATTTATATAAAATAATAAAAATTGATTAATTCTAATAAACATAATTTTTTTATTAATAATATAAAAAAACTAATTTTAACTTGAACCCATATTTTAAAAAATTGTTGTTTGAAAATTCTTGAAACAACAATAATATTTTCAAAAAAAAAATCAGTAATTTTTTACTGTTTAATTGAAAATTAAATTTTTAGAAAAATATATGAAATTTTCCCTAAGATAATTTTTATATTTTTATTTCAAAAATGATATATTTTTTATGAAATAAAATATCTAAAATTTCCAGATATTATTGATAATATTTTTCATAAAAAGAAATAAAAACTATTTTTGAATAAAGCGTATTTTGATGAATAAAATGAATTTACTAAAAATTTATTGCTTATTTCCAAACAATAAAAAAATAAATTTTTATTTAGTTGGAAAACTATACATATATTTCATAATGTAGTTAATAATATTCAAAAACTACCAATTTAACAACTAGGTCATATTTAAAAAAGATTATTTTTATAATACATCTCATTTCAATTAAATCTTGGTGTTGCAAGTTCTTTAAACTATCAAAAACATTATTCCTCTTAACTAAATATTTACAGTGTTATATTCCCCAAATATTTTTGATAACCTATATTCCTTTTCAAGGATCTATTAATTTATTTTTTTTTTATCAAAATTAAATGTTTTTTAAGGTTTTCACAACAACTTTTTGAAACTATTATGCCTTTTTTCAATTATCTATTATTGAGGAATCATTTAGAATTTAAACGTTTTCAATGGTTTTAAAATCACCTAAAAAATATTTTTTGAATGTGACCTATAACATCAAACATATATAATTCATTTAAATCTGGTTTGAAATTTCTATATGGTAAATGATCCATAAATTTGGTTTTATTTCCTAATCATACACTATTTATAAATATGAGTTATATTCAAAATTTATTCGTTTTTAACCACTCTGAATTTATTTTATTTAACAGTAGAGTGTTCAACTAATTTCCACACATCAATTTAATGGTGATATTATTGGCTTAATTATATTATCTTTTTCTTAATTTTATTTCCTTTATCTATATGATGTTAATTATTATATTAATAGTATAACCGTTATATATGTGGAAGAAATGATTTCCATTTTTCCTATATTATTTATGAAATTCATAGAAATTAATATTTATGAGCTAATAGATTACTGATGAAATTATTAATGATTTTCTTCTATGAATCCATTTGAAAAGGATATAAAACCAATTTTATTTCCATGATTTTTTTATCATTTGTTGAATGAAACTCAATTTATTTCCCTAGATTCTTTATGCTATAAATGATATATGATTTTCAATTGAACGTTTTATAAAACCTAATTTATTTTCATGGGTTCTTTTTTATGTGACAAGTGAATGGTTTTCAAGTGGAATACATAAGTATAGATGGATGATTGGTCAAGTCATATATGTCTATAAAATTAATTGGTTAAGGGTTTATATATCATGAGGTAGGTATTAATGATTATATTTTATTTTCTCATAAGATTGGGAACTAATCGTGTGGCTTAAGAACATAATGTTTCCTTTTACTATTTTTTTAAATATTTTAAAGATTTTATAATTTTATGCCAGTTTTAATTCTTATGTTATGATATAATGGATCTTGTTTATTGAATCATTCATGTATTATTTTCTTCCAAACCATATTTCAGGATAAATTATCTGTGCATTGCAGTGGATAAGTAAATTATTACATCTTTATTATATCCACATGCTCATATTTTTCTCACTAATTTTATTGGATTGTTATCTATTTGTTTACCCTTATATAGAATCTTATCTCACCCATTTATTTTGTATCCAATTACCAAATTATAAGTATATAAAAATTATAAAGTGTATATAAGATTTTTTATGTGAAGAATTTTTGGGAAATGTTAAAGACTCTTTCTGGATTAAGTAGTTTTGAATATAATGGGAAAATTTTAATTCATACAATGAATATGGGTATTAATAGTTAATTTTTATTCCTAATTTTATAAAAATATGAACCTAAGAGGTATTATTAATATATTATAATGAATTTTTTTCTTTAGGATATGTGGATTAGATAGTGATGTCTACAAGCTGTTATATTAAAGGATACCCTTAGAATCTTCTATCTTATTTCATTTTCCTAATCAATTTTATCATTTGTATTTGATCTAAGTGATTGTTTTGTATTATTTTGTAACTCATTATTGATTGGATAAAAAATTTTATTTTTGAAAAATTAATCATGTTCATATTGGGGTTTGTTTTTATAAGTATATTGATTTGAATCTTGGGTTGTGTTGGCGATGAATCATTCAAGTTCGTTCCTAGTTGAACCACCACATTAGTAAAATCCTATTGTTTGGGGAGATCCAAAATTGATATCAATTTTTTTGAATCTTTAGTTTTATGTTGTGATTTTTGGAATTAAGTATCACACTATATTTTTTATAGTTTTTCAGGTTTGGATCAGTTTGGAGGTTTGTTTGAGAGGTTCATCTTTCTAAATTGAGAGCCTTTGTTTTTGTGTTTGTTTTCAATTCAACAATATTATAGGGGGGAAAAGTGCTATAGTGGAACTATTTTCCCATCGAAAATTCATTTTAAATTTTAATTTTATTTTATTTATTATCATTTGATATATTTAATGAGTTTTTTATTTAATTATCATGGAAATTTTGTTTTTTAGTTAAGACAATATTTCCTCTATGCACGATTAGTGAAGAAAATTAACGAGAAACCCTGTAAAAACCATTACACATGAAAATATTTCAATTCATTTTGTTATTTCGTGGTTTAAACAACATTGATAATTCATATTTGAGTTAATAATATACAGAAATAACGGTTATTCATGTAAGGTCTAGGTATGTTGGGAGTTAGTGTATGACTTGCTCATGGTTAGTAAAAACCATGTGACAACTGTGTGAGAGTGTCTTTGAGTTTTACTAAAATGTTTTGAATGGGTGGTTTTGGGATTCCAAACTGTAGCTACAAACCTTGTGATTGAGGTTTTCTTATGAATTTTGGGTTTCATAATTGGAACATGGTTTAGAGTAACATGCTACCTAACCATATTTCTTATCCAGGTTTCCTAAAAAATAAAATTCCTAAACTTGCACTCGGAATTTTAAACTCCATTTTGACTCACCCCTCTTCTCTACCAACCTGAATGTACAAAGGGGCTTATGGATGTCCCGCATTTCCACTCCTTCCATTTTTGAAGTTCTATCTTGTAAATGTTCACTGTTTCTCCTAACATAAGACCTTATTCTTCATTTCCTCTTCTTTATTTGTTATTCCCTATTATTCCCATGTGTATGGATCATGTTGGCTAAACCTTAGGTGAGTTTTTTGTTCAAAAACCCCAATAATTTGATTCATAAGGTATGTGGTTCGGATCTCAAGCATTGGTCATCATGTATTCAATGTCTCACATTGTTCTCACGCTATTGAGGAAGGTTTCTCTATCCATTTCATTTCTAATGCACTCTATATGATTCTTGAGCCTTAAAAATTCGTTTTAAATTAGCTTCCTATTTTTCATAAATTTTTATGTCATTTTGAAAACATTTATTGGATGAAGTTTGATTTCAAAAGGATATTTATAATGATTATGTATTATTCTTAAAACTATATGTATTATAAGTCATTATTAACATTATTTAGTGGCCTTTATATGAAAATTTTGATGTTATAATAGATATTTTTCTTTCAATATAATTATATGAGTTAAATTTTTCAACTTAATTTTGATGTATTTCATTTTTTTTCATTTTGAGGGTCTTTATGGGGTTTTCTTGGAATTTATTACACTATGATGGGTGAATTTAATTTCATTATTTGGTTATTTTCCTTGGACCCCTACAAATGAACATATATATATATATTCATTTTAATTAAGACACAAACCCACACAAAAATATATAAATGTGTGTGTGTGAATATATATATATATATATATATGAATGTGCTTATACTTCTTGAATTTTCATATTGAATCCTTTTCAAATCATGGGTTCTCAAATTACTTTTTTATTTGAAAAATATTTCCTAAATAAGGTTTTAATGATGTGTTTTGTGAAATATAACTTAAGAATTTTTTGTTAATTTATAATAGTTTCAAATGATAATGCTACCCAAATGGATTTTTAAAGGGGATTTTTGAAATATGATACTCTTTTTTGAATGATAAGGCTCAATCAGAACCTTTAAATAATTTCTATAAAATGTGTGAACCCTAATGGAAGACTTATCCCTCTAGGAAGGTTTTTTCTAGTATGGGTTTGGGGAGATGAGATGTGCAATGTATTTAGATCAAGTGGATCCTTATTTTATATTTTTCATTTGAGGGCTCACTCATCCACCATTTTTACTATCATGATGGGATACTAGGAATATTAGTTAGGGATGATATAAAGTTACTAACTATTACTAATGAGATGAACAAGGACACCTTGTAACACCCCGACCCCAGTTACTCGGAGTTGGTTCATTATTACACAACATGGGCATGATCACAAGAAAGATCAAGTCTCGAAAGACCGATTAGTTTAGTAGCCTTGGAATAACTAGATACATTCATAAAGTTTACATTACATCATAAAATGAAAAACTACAACAGCATCTTTTCCTCATAATCCACACTCATATCCCATCAAACTATCCCTGCAGGTCATTCATAAATTACTTCTTCACATCCTGGGAAAAACAAAACATAGAAAGGGTGGGCTCAAATGCCTATTAAGGAGAACAATATAGTGGAGACTTTCATAAATAAGAATAAACATTTAAGGAAATTTATAACTAAAACAAAAGCCTTTTAAAACTTGAACTTAAGCATAATATGGAAAAAATAAAATGAAATAATTCCATATACTTATTCACATGTATATTCTACTAGTCAAATAATCACATGCAATATCAATAACTACTTTCATAATGATGGAATGCATAATGTCATACTATCATAACGACATAGCCAAGGCCTCATGCCAAGACTACAAATAAGATTTTGTCAAGGACTTGTGCCAAGACACTAGTTTGTCTCATTAGACCTACCGATGCATCGAGGAGCTATAGCTGGCTCCACTCTCCACATATTAAGTCCAATGCATTCCTCATATAAATAGGTTTAAACATAACATAAACATTCGTATTAAAATTAGCATACGAAATGTCAATAATTTCTCCATAAACAATGAATGGTATAAAAATAACACATCCATAGTCAAACATATCAAAAAACCTTCAATAAAATATGGAAGTTTTGTATCATAAACATTTACTTTGAAAATTTTCTTATAAACTTGTAAGGGATGTTTTGAAGATTTTATAACGGCGGAAAATATCTGCACTCGCTGTATAAGTTAAAAAAACATTCTTACCTTAATTCTGTCGAAAAGGTTAAAAAGGACTTTGTTTGGAAAACGACGGAAATATTCCTTTATAAACCTCTTATAAAAACGACAATCAAGGGTTTAAATGACTTTAACCCATATTCTAGAAAACAGTAAAAATGTTTTGAAATACATTTTTAAGAAACATGGATGTGGATGATAAATAACTCCCTGTAGATTATTACGTATAGTCAACCTCGGATAACGAAGAGATTGTGAAATAAACCCTTACCTTGTAATTTTCCTTGGTTGGGGGAAGGTTAACCTCCTGTATAATGGTTAAATAATTGTTATTAAATTATAAAAGAATCATATACATTAATATGATATCATAGATGATCTTTAAACATTTCTTTATTAATAATATCTTAGTATTGTCGTTGTTTCGGCTGTTAACTTACTCGTATATGTTTTGTTACATAATCCATGTTTGTTATGGATAGTTTATATCCTATTCATATCCAGAATGATATCAAGTCCTTAAAAATTATTTTTATATCATCAAATGATAATTATACTTGAATGGATACGATGGATAATGAATCTCATCGCGTTCGTGGAGACAGTAGTCCGTACGTACGCACGAGCGACAATATCATTTTTTGATATTAAAATAATATATAATTGGATAATATATCATATATACAGAATGATTATCATGTTATATTTATTATTTTCATGAATTATACATCATTATTATACCCATGCAAATAATAATTTATTGAATAAAAATTACACCACGATGTGGAGACGGTAAGCCGTACGTACGCACGTATGGTGACATGTCATTCAAAGGATGGATAAAATACTGAATATGGTTGTAACATATTTATAATAACATCACAGTATATATAAGATACTAGAATTATTATTTTATAATGATAATAACAAAAAATAAGAAGTTGAAGAAGAAATGAACATGGAAAAGGGTAGTGAAAACATTACCTCTTCTTCGGGTTATTCCTTTTGCTTTGATCAAAACGTCTCGATAAGATTTCTTTCTGATAAAACTTAGTCCCATAGGTAGAAGTGAGGGAATTTTAGAAAGTATTTGGGTAGGATTTGGCTTAACCAAAAGGCTTTTAATGTGTGAATTAGTGAGAAGGGGGAGTGACCTTTTATAAGAGGGGTGAGGGGCACCTTTGGAAAAGGTAGAAATATTATTTTATAATAAACTTATATTCGGTTTATAAAGGCTCCAAAGTAGATTATTTAAAGGTTAAGATAGGGATGGGTCGAAAAGCACTCAAACAATAGAATTTAGACATGTTTGGGTCATTATATTAACCTTATCTTTTAGTTTTAACTCTTAGTTAATTAGTTTGACACTTACCATGTCACTTTGTATTTTTATATTATATAGTTAATAAACATACTATATACCTACAAAAGACCCCAAAGTGGTCCATTAATGATACAACTATCATGATATAAGTCTCTTGGCCGTACCATAGTTTTTAGGAATTGAATATAGATTAATAATATAGTATTTGTTTTAAAAACTCTTTTATGTCAATTTTGACATTATTGGGTATTTTGTTTTTGATAAATTCCTAACAGAATTATTACTTCGAAACAAATTTATATAATCAATAATAATATGTCATATTAACCTATAAAATTATTTTAATTTATAAAAAGTCTCAAATTACATTTATTTGGATATTTATAATATCAATTATTTTAATATTTCATTAATTAGGTAATTACTGCATCACCATTGTGACATAAATAAATTAAATTATTTAATGTCTAAAATTTATAAATAAAATACCATTATGTAGTAAATATCTTTATATTTCTAATGAATATTTATAATAGAATTTATCTTTTGTATAATCCTATATTAAAAATGTTTGAGTAAATAAACTCTGATTTTAACTCTTTTAACTCTACTTTGAATTAAATAATAATAAATGTCTTAATCTAATACAAGTGGACCTAAATGATAATATTTTATTCCTAAGGTTATTTTTGGTCGAGATACATTTGTCCAATAGAATTAGGACATGTGTTAGGGTAATATTAATATCATTTTTACCCTTAATTACCCTATTTACTTTTAACCGTGGTAAATAAAAGTAAAAAGTTACTATTCATCAAAAATTATTTTCATCTCATTAAACAACATTTTTGTCCTTGATATTCACTGTGTCTCTCAGATTTTTGAAATTCCACTGATAGAAGTGGTAAAATTATGTTGTGAATTTCCAAATTCTCCTAGGAGGTGGGTAAAAGATGGTGAAAAGTTCATTAAAATTTTTATATATCTAAAATTATTCTAAACTAACTCCAATGAATTACATTGAAATTATATAAGTATTATGAATCTATTTTGACCATATTAAATTAGAAGAAAATAAATAATTATTTAAATAAAAATTTGGTTTTTAAACTTTATCTCAGTGTTTTTTCACTATTCATAAAAAATTGAATGTTTTCAGAAAAATACCAAAATTTCACCCTAGGCTAATTTCGATATTCCGAATCCAAAAATGAAATATATTTTGAAAGATAAAATTTATAAAATTTAAAAAAGTGGATATTTCTATTCATAACAACTAGTTTTATTGGTTGCGGTGTGTGTTAGAACTCGATGTTGCGTACAACACACGCAACTATATTATTCAAAGGAAAGCGTACCGTGGAATCTTGGGGTGTTACATTCTACCATCCTTCAAATAACTTCTTCCTCAAAATTTCTATAATAATACCACATGAAAAGACATGAGTGGTTCTTCATCATATGATTCTTGGTTTCCCACGTTGCCTCTTCCATCTCATGGTTTCTCTACAAAACGTTTTCCAGACGAGTTGTCCGGTTTCTCAGTACTTGTTCTCTCATATCAAGAATCCTGATGGGCTCTTCGCAATAAGACAGATCGGGTTCCAGTTCTAATTACTCATAGGTGAGTACATGCGTTGGGTCAGGAATATATTTTCCTCAATAGTGATATGTGGAACACATCGTGAACTTTGGAGAGACTTGGGGACATTTCCAAATAGTAAGCTACAACCCCAATTCGTTCTAGAATTTTAAAAGGTCCTATGTACCTAGGAATCAATTTACCCTTCTTACGGAAACGTATAACTCCCTTCAATGGAGATACATTCAAGAAAACATGATCTCCTACCTGAAATTTCAAATCCTTCCTTCGGTTATCGACATAGCTCTTCTGCCTACTTTGAGCTGCTTTGATGTGGTTTTGGATTACCTTTACCTTTTCCATTTTTCCCCCACCAGTTCTGGGCCTACAAGTTTTCGTTCACCAACTTCATCCCAATAGGTTGGTGTGCGACATCTCTTTCCATATAACTCTTTATATGGTTCCATCTGAATACTGGAATGGAATATATTGTTATAGGAAAATTCTACCAGAGGTAAATATTGATCCCACATACCCTGAAAGTCAAGCGAGAAGGATCTCAACATGTCTTATAAGGTTTGAATAGTCTGTTATGATTTTACATCTGTTTGTGCGTGGTAGGCAGTGCTCAATTGAAGTTTAGTATCCATGGATTTCTGAAGACTCTTCTAGAATCTTGAACTAAAACGGGGATCACGATCAGAAACAATTGATATGGGTACTCCATGAATTCTCACCACTTCATTAATATATAGTCTTTCTAGACATTCTATTGGTATATCTTCTCTTATAGCAAGAAACTGTGCCGACTTGGTAAGATGATCAACAATAACCAATATTGCATCATTCCTTTTAAGAGTCTTTGGTTGCCTTATGACAAAGTCTATCGTAATATTGTCCCATTTCCACTCTGGTATGGGAAGAGGTGGAATGACTCCTCCAGGCTGTTGCCTTCCAGCTTTCACTTGTTGACAAACCATACATCTTGACACAAAATATGAAATCTCCCTCTTCATGTTGTCCCGCCAAAAATGTTCCTTCAAGTCTCTATATATTTTGGTGCTCCCAGGTTGTATATAGAAATTGAAACTATGAGAATCATCCAACAATTTCCTTTTTAGATCAGGTATATTGGGAACACAAAGTCTCTTCCCAAATTTCAAAATTCCATCTTCATACCCAAAGTCATTCAATCTCCCATTATTCATAGCTTTAATCTTCTATTGAAATTCTTCATCATCAGTCTGAGAACTCTTAATCCTTTCTAGTAAATATGGTTTGGAAACCATTAGAAAAAGCACTGATGTTTCAACTTCAATGCTTATTCCCATGTCCATCTCCACTAGATCCATGAAAATTGGATCCCTTTCAATTCTCATATTGTTCAAAATTCCATGATATTTTTTTCTCAAAGAATCTTCCACCTTATTTTCCTTCCCTGGGTGGTAGTGTATCATACAATCATAACCCATGAGGAATTCAAGCCATCTCCTTTGCCTCATGTTGAGTTCTTTTTGTGAGAAAATATACATCAAACTCTTGTGATCTGTATAAATCTCACATTTTTCACCATAGAGGTAGTGCCTCCATATCTTTAAAGAAAAGATCACAACTGCTAACTCGAGATCATGAGTAGGATAGTTTTCCTCATGAATTTTAAACTATTGTGATGCATGGGCAATAACCCTATCATTCTGTATAAGGACACAACCAAGTCCTTTCTTTGATGCATCACTGTAAATAAAAAACCCATAATTCCCCGATGGTAGAGTCAATATAAGAGCATTGGCTAATATTCTCTTCAGTTATTCAAAATATTCTTCACACTCTTTTTTTCAAACAATTTTAACCCCCTTATGTGTGAGATTTGTTAATGGGTTATCCAATCAGGCAAAATTCTAGATGAAACATCGATAATAACCTACTAAACCAATAAAACTACATACCTCAGTTATACTCATAGGTTCTAGACATTCATGGACTGCCTTGGTATTAGAATGATCAATAGGGATTCCATCTTTAGAGACAATATTGACAGTAAAAGAAATATCTTGAAGCCAGAATTCACACTTGCTAAACTTCCCATATAATTCATGTCTTCTTAGAGTTTTCAGGATAATGCACAAGTGATTTTCATGATATTCGTAGATTTTGGAGTATACCAAGATATCATCGATAAATACCACCCAAAAATCATCGAGATATTCTTTGAAAACTCTATTCATTAGATCCATGAATACAGAGGGTGCATTAGTCAACCCAAAAGGCAATACCGTAAACTCGTAATGCCCGTACCTTGTTCAAAATACTGTCTTCGGAATGTATTACTTCTTCACACACAACTGATGGTATCCCGATCAAAGGTCAATCTTTGAAAAGTATAGAGCTCCATGAAGTTGGTCAAATAAATCATCAATGCGAGGTAGAGGATACTTGTTCTTTATTGTTATAGCATTGATCTCTCTATAGTCGACGAATAACATCATAGATCCATATTTCTTTGTAACAAAAAGAACAGGGGCTCCCCATGGAGAAACACTAGGGAGAATGAATCCCTTATTACTCAATTCCTATAGTTGTTTCTTTAGTTCAAATAATTCCACAGTGTCCATTCTATAAGGGGTATTCGATTTAGGCCTTAATCTAGGAATTAAATCAATGGAAAACTCAATTTCATGTTCTAGAGGATGTCCAGGTAAATCTTCCGGAAACACATCTACATATTCTTTCACAATAGGTACATACTCTATTTTAACATTCATTTCATCATCCACAGTCACTTCATTCTCTTCCTCCCCAATAATTGATTTTAGTTGAGCTACTGGTGGTGGATCTGGATAATAATTAAGTAGTGATGATTCTGCTCTAAATATAAGGTGTTCCTTATCATCATCATCAAAAATAATAACCTCCTTCTTCTTACAATAAATATTCGCATCGTGGTCTGAAAGCCAATCCAAACCGAGGATTATATCAATCTCAATCATAGGTATGATGATGATATCAGCAAGTAAAGAACATTTATGTGCTCTAATGGGGACTGATTCACAATTTTTTTTGAAATGATACTTCCCTTAGGTGTTTTAACTGAAAACTCCTTTTTTAAATCAAATTAAAAATATATAATTTTCTTATAAAACTGGTAAGATATGAAATAATGTGACGTTCCAGAATCAAATAATATATTTTTTAAAATTGAGGAAACCATTAAATTACCTGCCACCACGTCTTTCAGAGCATCTACCTCAGCATTAGTGATAGTATAAGCTTGGCCTTGATCCCTTGTCCTTTTCTGAGGTAAGTTCCTCTGACTCTTAGGACATTCATTTGCATAATTTCCCAACTCCCTACAATTGTAGCATTGGACATCGGTAGCTTCCTTCTTCCCCTTGCAATCATGAGCTTGGTGGCCTTTTTCACCACACTTGTAACAGACTCCCATTCCTTTTAAGCAAGTACCGGGGTGTTTCTTCCAACATTTACTGCAGGATGGATATTCAAATTTTCCCTTCTTCCCCTTATTTCCATTCCCAGATTGATTAGCAGATCTATTCTTCTCTTACTTTTCTTTAACGTCATAAGACTTAGAGAATTCCATTTCTGTCTTGATTTCACATGAGACAATGTATTCGTACGACGATAAGGATTGTAAGACTAATTATTGAAGGAGAAATGGTTTTAACTCATCAAAGAAATGACCAATATTATTTCTTAGTTTACGTATATAATCTCCAGAATACCTTGATAACCTCGTAATGTTATCCTCATACTTTGCAACATTCTCATCCTCCTTTTGTCTCAGACTTAGAAATTGCCTTGCCATATCTGCTCAATGGTCATGAGGAAAGTATTTTTCTAAAAACATATCTTTGAACTCCCTCCATTCCATATTTTATACTTCATCATCTTCCATCGTGTTTTGAATCAATGACCACCATTGATCAGCATCTCTAGTGAGGCGATAAACTTCCATGACAACTTTTTACCTTTCACTACTCCCCAAAGCCTGAAATATTTTTTCTCGGGAACTTATCCATTGCTCAGCTACTAATGGATTTGTACTCACATTGAATGTTGGTGGTTTCTTCCTCATGAAGTGATCTAACATTGATCCTCCATGTTGTGGATCAGGGTGCTCCATAAGTGTAAGGTTATTATTCATATCCTGAGTGAGTTGTCCCAGTATAGTGATTAGTTGATCAGCAATAGTTGCATCACCAACTCCACTATAATTATCTTGAGTAGGAGGCCAATCCCTAAATGGAGTGCACACATTGATACATTTTCCATTTATTCCACTAGGCGCCATTTCTAAACAATGGCATAAACTAGATCAGTTTAGGAATCAAAATACATAATTCCATAATTATAAAACACTTAACATAAATTGAACTATTTATGGATATAATCCATAATCATAAAAAAAAATCTTTGAGGATGTATATACTCATAAACCCTTCATAATGATTTGTAAAAAAAATATTGTTATCCTAAGCATATCCCCCAGGAGTGTCGTAACCAAGAGTGCATCAAGGCCCGTTGTCGTGCACCAGTTCCCGTTCGAGTCTAGCTCAAAGCGGTGTATTCGGGTTTTACCCCTAGGTACATCTGTGCCAGAGCCGCCTCTACCTGATCGTATCTAGACAGGGATGTAGTTCTCAGAAAACTCACAAAATCTCTACAATACCAAAGTTCTAGGAAGTTCTTCTATACTAATCCTCAAAGTCCATCTTAAATCTATGTGCTCTAATCAGAGTTTATCTAAATATAGCTTTCAAGGATTGTACTAAACTTCCTATGATACCAACTGTAACACCCCGACCCCAGTTACCCGGAGTCGGTGCATTATTACATACCATTGGAATGATCCCAAGAAAGATCATGTCTCAAAAGATCGATTAGTTTAGTAGCCTTGGAATAACTAGATACATTCATAAAGTTTACATTACATCATAAAATGAAAAACTAGAACAACATCTTGTCCTCATAATCCACACTCATATCCCCTCATACTATCCCTGCAGGTCATTCATAAATTACTTCTTCACATCCTGGGAAAAATAAAACATAGAAAGGGGTGAGCTCAAATGCCCAGTAAGGATAACAATATAGAGGAAACTTTCTTAAATAAGCATAAACATTTAAGGAAATGTATAACTAAAACAAATTCCTTTTAAAACTTGAACTTTAGCATAATATAGAATAAATAAAATTAAATAATATCATATACTTATTCACATAGATATTCTACTAGTCGAATAATCACATGAAATATTAATAACCACCTTCATAATGATGGAATGCATAATTCCAGACTATCATAACCACATAGGCAAGGCCTCGTTCCAAGACTACAAATAAGATTTTGTCAAAGCCTTGTGCTAAGACACTAGTTTGTCTCATGAGACCTACTGATGAATAGAAGATCTATAGCGGGATCCACCCGTCACATATTAAGTCCAATGCATTCCTCATATGAACATGTTTAAACATAACATAAATATTTGTATTAAAATTAGCATATGAAATTTCAATACTTTCTCCATAAACCATGAATGGTATAAAAATAACACATACACAGTCAAACATATCACAAAACCTTCAATACAATATGGAAGTTTTGTATCATAATAAATAAACTTCAAATAAGCTTAAAATCCGTCAAAGGATGTTGACATAGATGAAATCAAAACTATTTGAGAGAAATATCACTTTTTTGAAATCATTTGAAAGTCATATAATTATAAAATAAAAAATTTACTTTGAAAATTTTCTTATAAACTTGTAAGGGAAGCTTCAACGAATTTATAAAGGCGGAAAATAGCTACACCTGCTGCATAAGTTAGAAAAAACATTCTTACCTTAATTCTTTAAAAAATGTTAAAAAGGACCTTGTTTGGAAAACGATAGAAAGATTCCTTTATAAACCTCTTATAAAATGTCAAACAAGGGTATAAATGACTTTAATTCATATTTTATTAAATAGTAAAAATGTTTCGAAATAAATTTTTATGAAACATGGATGTGGATGATAAAGAAGTCCCAGTAGATTATTACATATAAAAAACCTCGGATAATGAAGAGATTGTGAAATAAACCATTACCTTGTACTTTTCCTTGGTTGGGGGTAGGTTAAACTCCGGTATAATTCTTAAATAATTTTTATGAAATTTTACAAGAATAATATACATTAATATGATATCATATATGATCTTTTAACATTGCTTTTTTAATAATATCTTAGTATTATCGTCGTTTCGTGTGTTAACTTACTCGTATATGTTTTGTTACATAAGTCGTGTTTTGTATGGATAGGTTGTATCTTATTAATATCCATAATTTTATCAAGTCCTTAAAAAATATTTTTAATTCATCAAATGATAATTATACTTGAATGGATACGATGAAGAATGAATCTCATCACGTTTGTGGAGACGGTAGTCCGTACGTACGCACGAGCGACAATATCATTATTTTGATATTAAAATAATATATAATTGGATGGTATATCATATATAAAGAATCATTATCATGTTATATTTATTACTTACATGAATTACACATCATTATTATACCCATCCAAATAATAATTTATTGAATAACAATTATACCACGACGTGGAGACGGTAAGTCGTACGTACGCACATATTGTGACATGTCATTCAAAGGATGGATAGAATAATGAATATTGATGTAAAATATTTATAATAACATCACAATATATATAAGATACTGGAGTTATTATTTTAGAATGGGAATAACAAAGAAATAAGAAGTTGAAGAAGAAATGAACTTGAAAAAGGGCGGGGAAAACATTACCTCTTCTTCAGGTTCTTCCTTTTGGTTTGATTAAAAGGGCTCCTTAAGTAGGCTTTCTGATCAAAATAAGGCCTCTAGGTTGAAGTGAGAGAAGTTGAGAGAGTATTTGGGCAGTGTTTGGTGGAACCAAAATGCATTGAATGTGTGAATTAGTGAGAAGGTGGAGTGCCCTTTTATAAGAGGGGTGAGGGGCACCTTTAGAAAATCTAGAAATATTATTTTATATTAAATTAATATTCGGTTTCTAATGGCTCCAAAGTGGATTATTTAAATTTTTAGGTGGTTATGTGTCGAAAACCACTCAACCAATATAATTTAGACCGGTTTGGGTCATTATATTAACCTTATCTTTTAGTTTTAACTCTTAGTTAATTAGTTTGACACTTACCATGTCACTTTGTATTTTTATATTATATAGTTAATAAACATACTATATCCCTCCAAGAGACCCCCAAGTGGTCCATTAATGATACACCTATCATGATATAAGTCTCTTTTACGAACCTTAGATATTTAAGAATTGAATATAAATTAATAATATAATATTTGTTTTAAAAATTATTTTATGTCAATTTTGACACTATTGGGTATTTTGTTTCTGATAAATTCATTAAATCATTATTACTTCGAAAACAATTTATATAATCAATCCTAATATGTAATAATAACCTAGAAAATTATTGGAATTCATAAAAATCCTCAAATTACATTTATTTTGATATTTATAATATCAATTATTTATAATATTTAATTAATTAGGTAATTACTGCATCATTATTGTGTCACAAATATATTAAATTATTTAATGTCTAAAAATTATAAATAAAACACCATTATGTATAAAATCTTTTTATATTTCTAATAAATAATTAAATAGAATTTATATTATGTATAACCCTATATTAAAAATGTTTTAGTAAATAAACTTGTATTTTAACTCTTATAACTCTTCTTTGAATTAAATAATAATAAATGTTCTAATCTAATCCAAGTGGACCTAAATGATAATATTTTATTTCTATTGTTGTTTTTGGTCGAGATAAACTTGTCCAATAGAATTATTACATGTTTTAGGGTAATATTAATATCATTTTTACCCTTAATTATCCTATATACTTGTAACTGTGGTAAATAAAAGTAAAAAGTTACTATTCACCAAAAATTATTTTCAACTCATTGAACCAAATTTTACTCCTTCAAATTAACAGTTTCTCTCGGATTTTTGGAATTCCACTCACAGAAGTGGTAAAATTAAGTTTTATGTGAATTTCCAAAATCTCATTGGAGGTGGGCAAAAGACGGTGAAAAGTTCAATAAAATTTTTATATATCTAAAATTATTCTAAACTCACTCCAATGAATTGCATTGAACATATATAGGTATTATGTATCTATTTTGACCATAATTAAAATTAAATAAAATAAATAATTATTTAAATAAAAATTTGGTTTTTAAACTATAACTCAGTGTTTTTCCCTATTCATCAAAAATTGAACGTTTTCAGAAAAATACCAAAATTTCACCCTAGGCTAATTTCGATATTCCGAATCGAAAAATGAGTTCCATTTTGAATGTTAAAATTTATAAAATTTCAAAAAGTTGGTATTACTATTCATAACGGCTAGTTTTATTGGTTTTGGTGTGTGTTAGAACTCGAAGTTGCGTACAACACACGCTACTGTATTATTCAAAGGAAAGTGTATCGTGGAAGCTTGGGGTGTTACAACCCTCATAGGGATGGAAGTGTATAGGCCATAGAGGGAGTTCCACTAGTTGGAATAGTTTGAAGAAGATATAAAGTTATTAACATATGGATGCATTAATAGGATTGAATATTTTTCTGAACCAAGTACATCTAGGATTACCTCACATGGTGTTTACGAATTCACCATGATTCATTATAATATATTTTTTATTTTTTATTGGAACATTTTTTTCATATATTGCTCTACTCTTACATGTTAAATTATATTATGACACAACCTTCGATTTTCATCCTATATTTGGATACTTATGTTTGTTATTTTACTTTAGTTGGAAGAGTCTTTGTTTGAGAATGGTTTTGAGAAATGATTTTTTAAAATTGAAATAGCATATAGAATATTTTAAATGTGTTTTGATGAATATTTGGGGAATAATTTATTTTATCTTATAAAATAGTAAAAACCCTACTTTTAATAGCATATTTTAAAACCAGCTTCTATTTTTAGTTTTTGGAAGTGAAATGTAAAGATTTCATAGTGTTTACCTACTAAGATATTTTATGATCACACCCTACTTGTGACACTCGATGTTAGTAAAACCAATCCATTTTAAAATATCTGTCTTCAATTCCTGTTCACTCTCAAAGTGAGTTGGTGTTATAGATAGATGGTGAAATAGAATTTTACTTGAAGATGATGTTGGGTATTTTTTTCATTTTTAAACTATTTTATTGGCCAGTGTTTCCTTTGGTATATGTATATTATTCCTATATATTTTATTTATGAGTTATTGGTTTTTTATTTTGATATGTTTTTTGTTTATTTAGTTTTATTTTTAGTCATTATTAAATGAATGGAACTATAATATACATGTTGACCATGTTGGGATATCAGGTGGAATCTCATTCTTTTCATTTTTTCATTGAGATAAATCAACTCTTAGAATTGTCTTATGATTACCATAACGATTTTCAACATCCCGTGGGGATCTGGTATGATACATGGTTACATCATGGGTCGGATAAGGTTATCGGTTCTGGGGTTATCCCAGTATTATTTGTCACATTATTACAATGAATACCCCACTCATCATTCATTGAATCATCTTCCAGGGACTTGTTTCTTATAATTACTACTCATAACACACACATTAAAAGTAATATAAATTTCCAAAAATATTTAAATTATATCCCTAAAAACACACACAACACCCTAGTTCATCATTGATTAATTCATTACACATAAGTGTATTAGTGGACCATATAACATTCTACCCCTTTAAGGATGACCCAATTAATCACTGTTAGTTATGATCAAAACACTACTATAACAAATTAGAATAATTTAGTGGGATATGAATGGATGATTACATAAATTATATCCAATTATTTGATAAAAATATAAATTTAAAATATATACTAAATACTATAATTATATTCTTATTTTTTTCAAAAAAAATTGCATACATGTTTATTCAGTGTTGAAATTTTAATGTAAAGAGTAATTTTAGTGAATTATAAGATATTTTCTATGAACTTTAAGCCACTGATTTGTGAAGTTAAAGAATTATTATATAAGAATAATGAATTATACTAGAAATCATGGGAATTTAAGTAAGAAAACATAATATGTGGCCATAAAATGATGCAAGATAACCTCACAATCTTCAAAAGTAGTATTTAAATCAATTTTTACCATGAATATTGGATTTATGAATTACCAAAATGATAAGGAATCAGTTTTGCATCAATATATGACCCTAGTATTAGATTCATGAACTAGAGATTCATGATGCGAAGTACCTACCAACCTTTAATGGTGCACCATAAGAATATGAATACATGTACATTAACGACTTCATCAAAGTAATTAAAATATTCCCTCCCAATGTATTTGTATAAAATGAGTTAAATTTGAAATACATTACATATTATTTTAGGTGGAGAGAAGGTGATGGAAAATTAAAATTTAGGAAGACCTGTTTAATTATTGGGAGGATATTCTCCATTCATTCGTGAGGACATTTTATCATTCTCAAAGGAACATTGACTTGAGGAGGAGAATTATTATTTTTTCTTAAGTAGAACAAGAGAAATTCTAGGAATATTGTGAGAGGTAAAAAGGGAAATAAAAATAGTTCACACACAATTAACTCCAACAACCTATACTTATAAAATATTCCAACGATGTAGTCACACTAATCATGCATGAATTGGGGACACAACTGCTGATGGTTTTTATGGAAAAAAGAGTTACATGAATATTAAACATATCTTAAAAATGTTGATTTTGAATAAAAAATTGAAAAAATAAAATGTAGAAGTTTTATGGTCAAGGATGATAATGCCAACATTGATGTGAATTTTATAATTTATTATCTTCCAATTGAATTAAAGATTTTGGTTTTAATGACCCAAGGTAAGAAGAATGATAAATTTTAATCACATGTTTTACATGGGAATGATTCATTTCAATGATGGAATCATGATATTATATTAATAATTACACATTAAATTGATGTAAAAGGTAAATTATTTTTTATAATTCATTCTTGGAGGAGTGATAAATTCTTAAATGAATGTGACCTTGTTTAGAGAGACCAATCCCATCAAACATTGAGTGTTAAAATTAAATTCCATCTAGATTAATTTTTTAGAAATTATTGACTTATAGTACAAAAATAGTTAAATTAGAGGAATAATTTTATCTTATATTATTAGGATAATGAAAAATCAAAGAATGTTAAAAATTATGAATTTCAATGGTGAATATAACATATTCGTGAATGGAATTATGCATATAATAATATATTTTTAGATCTATATCAATGTATTAGGAGAAAAAATTACAGAAAATATTGACGGGATATATATTATTCAAGGAAATCTGAAAATATTATAATTAGATAAAATTTATAGACAATATTTCAAGGTATTAATGTTTAGATAAAACCAATCTCAGTTGGAGAATACAAAGAAACTACATTAGTCCTATAGAATCTTCATACCATTAAATATAAAATTTTAAGGAATAAATAAATAATGGAAATCTTTATGAAAATAATAAAAACCATTTATGATGTACTCATGTAAAATTTTCTTTGATGGACAAATTTTTTTCAATATTTCACAAAAAACAAAGGAATTCATCAAAACATTTGAGTCTTAAGTTGAGTTATTTGCTTTGTAAAATAGAGATATAAAGAAATTAGGTATTACAATAAACGTAAAATTAAATTATTTTTAATGTTTTATGAAAATAAATTAAAATAATAAAAAAAATATTAAAGATAGTGAATGTCCTAATGGGATTTTTCAGAAACACCTGAGAAGGGTGATAAATTGCGTGTTGTTAATATTTTTCCAAATAAAAGTATTCTTTAAACCTTTTAACCAATTAGGTTTTTGGAACACTTATTTCAATTAAGATGAATAAATTTCCTATAGTTTAATATAAAGTAATAGTATATGAAATAAAGATAAAATAATAAATATAAAACACGTGTTTTTATAGGGTCCGGTATCAATGTGAACTTACTCCTTATTTCATCTAGTTATTATTCTAGTATATGTATTTAAAACTATAAAAATTATTATAAATTAAATTAGGATAAGAATATTATTGTCCTTACACACTATATCACCATATAACATGTCTATATCTGTTAAAAATATTATACTAGTAAAAAATGTTGCATCCCACTTGTAACACCCCGACCCCAGTTACCCAGAGTCGGTGCATTATTGTGTAACATTGGAATGATCACAAAAGATAATGTCTCTAAAGACCGATTAGTTTATTAGCCTTGGAAACACTAGATACATTAATAAATGATACATTACAATATAAAGTGAAAAATCACAATAACATAGTCTCCATAGTCCACACTTCTATCCCCTTCAGACTATCCCTGTAGGTCAGTCATAAAATATTTCTTCACATCCTGGGAAAAATAAAACATTGAAAGGGGTGTGCTCAGATGCTTAGTAAGTATAAAAATATAGTGAAATCTATAATAAATAAACATAAACATTTAAAAAAATGTATAACTAAAAAAATCCTTTTAAACATGAACTTCAACACAATATGGCAAAAGTAAAATTAGATAATTCCATTTACTTATTCACATGGATATTCTACTGTTCTAATAATCACATGCAATATCAATAACCACTTTCACAATGATGGAATGCATAATGTCAGACTATCATAACCACGTAGCCAAGGCCTCGTTCCAAGAATACAAATAATATTTTGTCAAGGCCTCGTGCCAAGACACTATTTTGTCTCATGAGACCTGCCGATGCATCGAGGAGCTATAGCGGGCTCCATCCGTCACTTATTAAGTCCAATGCATTCCTCATATGAACATGTTTAAACATATCATAAACCATAAAATAATCGTATCACATAAAACATGCATAAAGGAAACATAAAATTTCCACATTTCAATCACAAGATATCAATACGACACATTGATATAAAAAAACACTTTCAAAACCATTTTCAAAACCAAAATAAAAGAAAAGTAAAACATGGTATTTATTTTTCATTTTAAAAATATTATGGCTTATAGAGGAAGCTGAAACTCAAATAATGGTCACGGCGGCGAAGAAGTCATTGTCGTCGCATATGTACAACAAGAAAAACATTCCTTTTTTGTCGTTTAGTAAAACACTTAGTATAAAAAGATTCCTTTTGAATAAACGTAAAAGTCAAAGGGGTTTATACACAGTATAAAAGAAATTTGTGTATAAAACAAAATATGCCTCAATGAATGGAGATTGATACGAAGTCCCTTACAAAGATCATTTTTAAATAAAATAGATCTATTATGTGTATTCACTATAAGTACACATAAAGAAAGTACAAATACAATATAGGACATAATAATATCATGACATAATTTGAAAGTAGGAGATTAACCCAAAGAACGAAAATTGGGTTAAGAAGTACCCTTACCTCTTGTCCGACTTGACTCGATCATTCATTAACCTCCTGAATAATAAACTAGAGATAATTTATACTTGCTTAAGAACCCTTTTCAAGTTCATTATTCCTTTTATATTACTTATTACCATGTTATGAACATTATTTAATTATTTAAGTTAATAATGGTCATTTTGTCGATCTTTGGTACTTGAGTCAAAAATAAACTTTTTATAATTACAAGTTGTTCATGTGGAAAAATATCCATTATATACGTAATTATATTCATGAATTAGATATCATATTTATCATACATATCCATTATATAAATTCATTTATAATAATACATAACATTTGGATGTAAGAAATGAAATGCACCGTTCATGAAGACGGTAAGCCCTACGTACGCATGAATGCTAATTTCATTTATATTTCATAGTTAATGGAATGAAATCATAATGATATAAAGGTAAATTATAATTCCAGTATAATATAATATATAATATCATTTACTCCATCTTTTATACATCCCACATATTGCATTAACGATTAAAATCACTTTGAGGGGGCGGTAGTCCGCACATCCTAAAATGAAATTATCGCGTTTACCCAAAATTGAAATCATAAAGGAATGAAATAATTGAGAAATAAAGAATCATAAGGAAAACATAAACATAATATATATCATATATAAAAAATAGTTTCATCATAATGGCCACCATGAGAGGTGTTAAAAGAAGATTGAACAATCATCGTTTCATGAGGCAGTATTTCACCACCCACAGAAACAATATGTTCATTAACCATTAGATGAATGTGTGTGTTTTTTTAAATCAAATAATTCTCATAAAAACATCCTAGTATATTTAAGATACTGGTGTTGTTAAAAAAATAATAAAAAGATTTTAGGGGGTTGGAGAAGCAAAATAAAACAAAACAACATTAGAGAAGACAATACCTTAAAATCGGGTAACTATTTTTGATTTGAGCCAAAGGCTTCCTTGGGAAGACTTCTGCCCAAAGTGAGGCTTCTAGGAGTAATAGAGGGAAGTTTTGAGAGTATTTGGGTAGAGTTTGGCCGAGACAAATGGCTTGACGGTGTGAATAAGGTGGTAGAGGTGGGGGCCTTTTATAAGAGGAGAGGAGGGGCACTCTTGGAAAGACTGAAATGTTACTTTATTATGAAATGATTTTAGGATTATAAAGGTCTCACAATGATATATTTTGAGGCTAATGTGATAAGGGTTTTAAATATACTCATCCAATAGGTTTTTGGCAAGTGTAAGCCTTAGA
The DNA here is from genome assembly GCA_963277665.1 of Viscum album. Lineage (NCBI taxonomy): Eukaryota > Viridiplantae > Streptophyta > Magnoliopsida > Santalales > Viscaceae > Viscum > Viscum album. The sequence goes on along the minus strand of OY728164.1, from coordinate 1,272,030,691 downwards.
TTTAACATTATCTTTTCATTTTATTTAAATCGTTAATTAATGAGGTAATCGCTGCATCATCATGGTGTCATAAATAATTTAATTTATTTAAAGTATAAGAATTATCAAAAAACTATCATGATGTAGGAAATATTTTTATATTTCCAATGAATATTTATAGTCAAAAATATGACTTCTATAACCCCTTATAAAAATTATTTTTGTAAAACAACACATGTTTGTGACAATTGTATTTTTACTTTAAATAAAAAGTTATTAATGTCATTTTCTTACCCAAGTGGCTCCATGGGGTCCCTAAGTTGACCCATGGATTTTCTTGGTCGTCCATGAATCCTCCAATAAGATAAGGAAAACTGTAAAGGTATTTTCATATTTTTATAATATCATTTTTACCTTAAATTTCACTAATTACCTTTAATCGCTATTAATTAAACTTAAAAGTTACTATTCACCAAAAAAATTATTGTAATCCCATTGAACCACATTTTACTTCATAATTACAACCATGTATGTCGGATTTTTGAAAATCAAATCACAAAAGTGGTAATGTTTCATTTAAATGAAAAATTAGTTATTTAACTACCACTTAGTGGTTTCACTATTCATCAAAAATTGAAGTTTTTCAGAATAATGCCAAAATTTTACCATAATCTATAATTTATATTTGGAATTAAAAAATTATGTCTATTTTAAAAAATTCCAAAAATATAAGTTGCATTAATTAATTTTATAATTAATTCACGCTGTCACAACAAATAGGGTGTTTTTAAGAAACAATATATATCTAAAGATTGACAATTCTTTATGTCGAATTTCAAAGTGAAATTAATTCTAATGACCAACATTGGATAAAATGATAAAAATATATTCTAATCATACATTAAAACCACTCAATAGTATAATTTATCACTATAAATTATTTTGATTAAAAAATTTGTTTTTAAGTATTTTTCACTATTCATAAAAAAATGGAAGTTCTCAGAAAAATACCAAAAATTCAACTTAGGATAATTTTGATATTATGAATTCAAAAATGAAGTCCATTTTGAAATATAAAATATATATAATTTCAAAAAGTGGGTATTACTATTCATAATGCCAATTTTGATTGGTCACGGTGTGTTAGAATCTTGAACTTCCGTACAATGCAAGCTATTGCATTATTGAAAGAGAAGCGTATTGTGGAAGCTCGGGGTGTTACATTCTCCCCTCCTTCAATAAATTTCATCCTCGCAATTTGGAAGTTTTCTTTGAAAATAAAAGGTCGAAAATATAAAATACCTTTGTGGAAAACCCACATCGGAAATAACGTTAATAAAATTTAGCCTTAATAAGAGGGAAAGGGAAATGAAAAAGTCACCACCAAATTATGATCTCGATAAAGAGAACATTGGTGGAAATTAGAGACATATAATTGGTGGAAAAATGTAAATATTTGTAGGGAGTGATTGAGGTCATCAATCAAAAATAAGTGTAAAATTGAGGGCCTCAAATCCTTCAATCTATGTTGATTTAAAATATTATCAGTTCAACAAGAAATAAGGTATTAGGATAACATATTTTTTGTTTTAATATGATTTTACTAAAGTTTAAGAATTAATTTATTTATAGAATAAGAGGTTGGTATATATATATTTATGCTTGAAAAGTAGAGTTTCAACCTTCAACTAATTTCAACCACAAACTCATATTTCACTCAAAAAGATAATAGAACTCAACAATATTATATTTATCCTAATCGTACAAGGTTCAAAATATTAACACATACCATTTATATTAGGAAAAATGTTTTTTAATAACCAGGGAATTCCTATAGGCTAGTGGTAGGTAATAAAGGCATGTCACACTATGGTTGTGGGTTCAATTCCTACAGCTTTGTCCGACGTGACGGGTTATCCCCCGACCTACAGGTTGTCCTTTTACTAAAACTATAGTATTATAATATTCCAAAAATAATATTCAGAAATGTTTTAACCTTAAACAATACTATCCAAGGTTCAAATTAATCCATTACAACCTTTATAGTTATCCAAAATACTTCTGTCCAACTCACAGTCCAAATTTTATAAGGAAGGTAAATGTAATGAAGATCCTTTTTTCTGCGTAACAACATGTTAACACCTTCATCATGTATTCCTTTAAAACACTACAACATCCTGAATTACCATAAATCCTTATTGATTACATTAATGATCCCTTATTCCTTATATAATACTAGATATACTCTTTCTATCCAAAAATGTATACAAATCATTAATCAGTTTCAAGGAAGTTAAGAATATCCAATATAATTTATCCAAATCAATAATGTATTATTCCAAAATCACTATCTGGGTATCACAACCATATTATGGTTTATATTTCTCTCAACCATATATTTTCCAAAAATTTAACCTGCTGTGGAGTCACTTTTCTTGGTTCCACACCATCTCAAGTCCTTGATGAAATAGTACTACAGTACAATCCTTATATACTCCATAATTATAATAACCAGAAAATCATTGATACACCACTCAAATGACAAAATTATTTAATAACAACATAAGAACTCTAATCATTCCTCCTCATCTGTGGTAGTATCATAACTTGATTATTATCCAATAACATCATTTGGGGAATACTCTGATGATTTGGACATTGGTTTGAATAGTGTCCCCACTACATGCAGATGAAGCATTGTACATTTGAAAACATTTTCTTACCCTTGCAGTCATGCACTTTGTGTCCTTTTTTCCACACTTATAACAAACTCCCATTTCCTTCAGGAAGGTTACAATGTGTTTCTTCCCACAGTTATCACATATTGGAAAATTCTTCTTTTCCCTCTTCCCTTTATCGATCATTCTCTCTTCAATCCTTTCCTTCTCTTTCTTCCCTTCAAAGCCAAAAGAATCATAGAATTATTTAGGTGTCTTATTAACACATGATACTATTTATTCATATGTTGAGAACACATGGGAGACTATTTCCCTTCTAAATGTTGGCTTAATACCGTGAAAGATAAGATCCTTCATACTCTTTGGATAATATGTTTTAATGGAGTTCACATTCCTTCTAATGGGCACCATTTCTATACAATGGCATAAACTAGGTTAGTTTATGAATTTCAAAGAATAATTCCAAACATGTAAAATACTTAATGTCAATTGAACGGTTTATGGATATAATCCATAATTATGAAAAATGTTTTCTTTGAGGATGTATATACCCATAAACCCTTCATAATGGTTTGTAAAAAAATGATAATTATCCTAAGCATATCCCCTGGGAGTGTCGTAACCAAGAGTGCAACAATGCCCGTTGTCGTGCACTAGTTACCATTCGAGTCTAGCTCAAATCGGTATTTTCGGGTTTTACCCCTAGGTACATCTGTGCCAGAGCTTCCTCTACTGGCTCATATCCAGACATGGAGGTATTTCTCGGAAAACTCACAAAAATCTCTATAATACAAAAATTCTAGGAAGTGATTCTATACTAATCCTCAAAGTCTATCTTAGGGATATGTGATCTAATCAGAGTTTATCTAAATCTAGCGTCCAAGGTTAGTACTAAACTGCCTCTGATACCAACTGTAACACCCTGACCCCAGTTACCTAGAGTTGGTGCATTATTGCGTAACATTGGCATTATCACAAAAGATCAAGTCTTGAAAGACCGATTAGTTTTCAAGCCTTGGGAACACTAGATACATTCATAAATGTTACATTAAATCATAAAGTGAAAAATCACAATAAAATAGTCTCCATAGTCCACACTTCTATGCCCTTCACACTATCCCCGTAGGTCAATCATAAAATATTTCTTCACATCCTGGGAAAAATAAAACATTGAAAGGGGTGAGCTCAGATGATCAGTAAGGATAATAATATAGTGGAATCTTTCATAAATAAAAATAAACATTTAAGGAAATGTATAACGAAAACAAAATCCTTTTAAACTTGAACTTCAACATAATATGGAAAAAGTAAAATGAGATAATGCCATTTACTTATTCACATGGATATTCTACTAGTCGAATAATCACATGAAATATCAATAACCACCTTTACAATGATGGAATGCATAATGCCAGACTATCATAACCACATAGCCAAGGCCTCGTGCCAAGACTACAAATAATATTTTGTGAAGGCCTTGTTCCAAGACACAAGTTGGTCTCATGAGAACTGTCGATGCATCGAGGAGCTATAGCGGGCTCCACCCGTCACTTATTAAGTCCAATGCATTCCTCATATGAACAGGTTTAAACATATCATAAACCATAACATTCTCATATCACATAAAACATGAATAAAGGAAACATAACATTTCCACATTTCAATCACAAGATATCAATACAACACATTGATATAAAAAAACTTTCAAAACCATTTTCAAAACAAAAATAAAAGAAAAGTAAAACTTTGTGTTTATTTTTCATTTTAAAAAAAATATGGCTTGAAGAGGAAGCCGAAACTCAAATAATGGTCACGACGGCAGAGAAGGCATTGTCGCTGCATATATACAACAAGAAAAACATTCCTTTTTGTCGTTTAGTAAAACTCTTCGTATAAAAATATTCCTTTTGAATAAACGTAAAGTCAAAGGGGTTTATACACCGTATAAAAGAAATTTGTGTATAAAACAAAATATGACTCAATGAATGGAGATTGAGACAAAGTCCCTTAAAAATATCATTTTTAAATAAAATAGATCTATTATTTGTATTCACTATATGTACACATAATGAAATTACAAATACATGATAGGACATAATAATATCATGACACAATTTGAAAGTAGGAGATTAACCCAAAGAACGAAAATTGGGTTAAGAAGTTCCCTTACCTCGTGTCCGACTTTACTCAATCGTTCTTTAACCTCCTGAATAATAAAATAGAGTTAATTTATACTTTCTTAAGAACCTTTTTCAAGTTCATTATTCCTTTTATATCACTTATTACCATATTATGAACATTATGTAATAATTTAAGTTAATAACAGTCGTTTTGTCGATCTTTGGTACTTGAGTCAAAAATAAACATCTTATAATTACAAGTTGTTCATGTGGTAAAATATCCATTATATACATAATTATATTAATGATTTAGATATAATATTTATCCTTTATATCTAGTATATACATTCATTTATAATATTACATAACATTTAGAGGTAATAAATGAAATGCACCGTTCATGGAGACGGTAAGCCGTACGTACACATGAACACTACTTTCCTTTCTATTTCCTATTTAATGAAATTAAATCATAATTATATAAAGGTATATTATAATTACAGTATAATATATAATATAATATCATTTACTCCATCCTTTATACATCCCACATAAGGCATTAACGATTCAAATCACCTTGAGGGGGCGGTAGTCCGCAAATCCTAAAATTAAATTATCGCGTTTACCCATAATGGAAATCAAAAAGGTATTCCATAAATGAGAAATAATAAATAAAAAATAAACATAATATATATCATATATAAAAAATATTGTCATCATAATGGCCACCATGAGAGGTGCTAAAAGAAGATTGAACAATCATCGTTTCGTGAGGCAACATTTCGCCATCCCTTGAAACAGTATGTTCATTAACCATTAGATGAAGGTGTGTGTAAGTTTAAATCAAATAATTCTCCAACAACATCATATTATATTTAAGATACTTTTTTTGTTACAAAATAATGTAATAAAAAGATTTTAGGGGGTTGGAGAAGCAAAAAAAAAACAAAACAACATTAGAGAAAACATTACCTTAAAATCAGGTAACTCTTTTTGATTTGAGCCAAAGGCTTCCTTGGGAAGACTTATGCCCAAAGTGAGGCTTATAGGAGTAAGAAAGGGAAGTTGTGAGAGTATTTGGTCAGAGTTTTTCCGAGCCAAATGGCTTTAAGGTTTGAATAAGGTGGTAGAGGTGGGGGCCTTTTATAAGAGAAGAGGAGGGGCACTCTTGGAAAGATTGAAATGTTACTTTATTATGAAATGCTTTTCGGATTATAAATGTCCCACAATGATATATTTCAAGGATAAGGTCATAAGGGTTCGAAATCTACTCATCCAATAGGTTTTTGACAAGTTTAAGCCTTAGAGTTTACATTTTCTTTTCATTTTATTTAAATCGTTAATTGATGAGGTAATCACTGCATCATCATGGTGTCATAAATAATTTAATTTATATAATGTCTCAAAATTATAAAGAAAATATAATGATGTATGAAATCTGTTTATATTTCCAATGAATATTTATAGTCTAAAATATGACTTTTATAACCCCTTATAAAAATTGTTTTAGTAAAACAACACATGTTTGTGAAAATTTTATTTTTATTTTAAATAAAAAGTTATTAATGTCATTTTCTTACCCAAGTGGCTACATGGGGTCCCCAAGTTGACCCATGGATTTTCTTGGTCGCTCATGACTCATACAATAAGGGTGGGACAAGTGTAACAGTGTTTTCATATTTTTATAATATCATTTTGACCTTAAATTTCACTAATTACCTTTAATCGCGATTAATTAAACTTAAAAGTGACTATTCACAAAAAAAATTATTTCAATCCCATTGAACCACATTTTAATTCCTAATGAAAACCATGTATGTAGGATTTTTGAAAATGAAATCACATAAGTGGTAATGTTTCATTTAAATGAAAAATTAGTTTTTAACTACTACTTAGTGGTTTCACTATTCATCAAAAATTGAAGTTTTTTAGAACAATGCCAAAATTTCACTCTAAGATATAATTGATATTTAGAATTCAAAAATGATGTCTATTTTAAAAAATTCCAAACATATAAGTTGCATTGATTAATTTTATAATTAATTACCATTGTCACAACAAATAGCATGTTTTTAAGAAACAATATATATCAAAAGATTGACAATTGTTTATGTCCAATTTCAAAGTGAAATTAATTCTAATGAAAACCATTGGATAAAATGGTAAAAATATATTCTAATCATACATTAAAACCACACAATTTTATAATTTATCACTATAAATTATTTTGATTAAAAAAGTTGTTTTTAATTATTTTTCACTATTCATAAAAAATTGGAAGTTCTCAGAAAAATACCAAAAATTCCACTTAGGATAATTTCGATATTAAAAATCCAAAATTGAATTCCATTTTGAAATATAAAATATATATAATTTCAAAAGGTGGGTATTACTATTCATAATGGCTATTTGGATTGGTCGCAGTGTGTTAGAATCTCGAACTTGCATACAATGCAAGCTATTGCATTATTGAAAGAGAAGCGTATCATGGAAGATCGGGGTGTTACACCACTAATATTTTATAAGCTAGTATCCCACCAGCTAATGTTCTTTCCCTATTCCCCTAAATGTAGATCTATATAATGTCTACGGATTTCATTCAACCAATAAAAATCATTTTCTTCATCCTATAGAGTTTTTTTTAACTACCTTAATGTATTTAAATATATCTCATGCAACTTAGCCTCTGTACACTTTTCAATTACCAAATTCATTACAAGAAAAATTCTTGTTGGCTCACTAAATTCAAAACTCATAAAACCAATCATCAAATATATCTTATCTATAAAATATATATTAATAAATTATCATATCCTGATGTTTTTGGATGGAGATATGTAAAATTAATAAATAGGTTATTTTCTAACTCATTGAATTATTATAACTTTTCTTTCATGACTGAATCTATCAAGTAAAAATAAATTATCCTATTCAACATTTTATTCTTATTTTTCTCCCATTTCTTCAAAACCGATTTTTTAGTATCTCTTGATAATTGGCTATAAAAACTCTATAATTCTTAAAAAAACATGAAATAACTTATTTTTTTATTTATTGATACTGTATTCTAAAACAATTGAAAATAAAAATTACTACAACTGCTATTTTTCTTGTTCTATCTCTTTCATCATATTTGTTATTATCACTTGTAGAATATTCTATATTATATTTATACTATTATTTAAAAACCCCACAAATAGGACACTTAAAATGAATTTTTGTTTATAAATGAACATAATGGGTACAACATTACTATATTTGGGTTTCAATGATGTTACTTCCAAAATCAATGGACATTCCAAAAATAATCTTAAATATTGAAACTCGCTTAGTAGAATATATAAATCCTTTATTATATTATAGGTTCAACATCATCCTTCTCAAAATAATCCACAAAACCATAACTTTAGTCATCATTATTTTATGAAATTTATACAATAACTTAGCTTTTGACATGGAACACTCTTATAACAGTGTGATTGGTTCCATGAAAACCGATACAAATATCCTCTTGATTTTTTAAACAGAAGTAGGCACTCATACTGGGATAATGAAAACTCAAGGAACGTTAAGAATTTTGAATTTAATGTGAAAATTTGACTAATTTTTAAATGTAAACATCTAAAAGATTCAATATTTTTATATTTATATCAACTTATTAAGAGAGAAAATTTAAAAACAAATAGAGGGAGGAATAAGATGCAAGGTAATATGAAAATAATAGAATTTAAGGGAATTTATAGAAATTATTTCAAGGGACTTATATTTAGAAAAGACCAATCCAAGTTAAAGAACAAAAAGGAAATGTGTTAGTATTTGGAAATCTTTATACCATTCAATATAGTGTTTTATGTAATACGGAATGAATGGAATAATTCATCAAGATAAAAAAACCTTATCTAGTGTACTGAAGTCAAAAAAATTTTGATGGATAAAATAATTTGGAAGCTTTCACAAAATATCCCACATGCATACAAATTTTTTAATCTCAATATACACAGGATATTATTGTTAGTGAAATTCATAGTGGGATTGTGTAGATACACGTGAGGCGGGGTGACGGTGAATCGGGTGTTTTCATATCTTCATGAAATAATATTTTTTCTTAAACATTTTATCCCCATTGGGTTTTTAAATTTTTTTCTAATTATGTTTAATGTTTTTATTTTCGTTGAACCTAACACACACCATTATAAAATCAAGATAAATCAATAAATTTACTATATGTGTTTTTAGAAGGTTCATTCTCAATGTGAGTCTTCCCCCTATTATAACCAGTTATTGTCCCATACCATAGATTTTAACTATGAATATTATTATCTACACAAGTTTATGTTGTTTTTTTTCCTAACCCAATATCTTACCATATTACATTGGTGATGATATTGAAAAGGATATTCATGTGAACAATGTAGAATCCCCTAATAATCCTATATGCTGACATCCCCCAAACCAATGTTTCTTTCCTCCTCCTCATAAAGTAGATCAATATAATGTCGAGGGTTCCACACCTACAACAAGGATAATATATTTCCTCATATGGAGCTTCTTTAACCATCTTAATGTATTAGAAAAACTCATGCAACTCCGCCTCTACACAATGCTCAAATTTAAAATTCATTATAGAAAACTGATTATTGGACATCTAAACTTTGAACTCAAGAATATAGTAATAGAAGATATATTTCATGTATAATATATATTAATAAATGATAAAATTCTAAATATATTTTCTGGTAATGTGTTCATTGAATACCCATGGACTATTCTAACTCGACAACATCTTCTACTTATTCTTCCTCAACTGATTCTATCCAGTAAAAAATTATCAAACTAAACTTTATATTATTCATATTTTTCTTATTCAATTACATTAAAACCTAGTTAATTTTTTCTTTTCAGTATAGGAATGGGACAATCTGTTCTTCCTCACTTCAATATTCCATAAATTATTCTTGTTCATTTTTTTATGTTCTTATTTTTTCATAGAGGTAATAATTTTTAAAAATAATGTTCAAAAATATTATTTAATATATATGATGATTCATAATGGGGACTAAAGGTTTTTAGGGAATATTGGATTGGTTCAGGGCCTAGACTTTCAGTTTTATGAGAAATAGTGTGAGGTACATAGTTGGATCATGATTCATACTAACCATGTGACTCAACTGTGCGACCCTATAAGGAAGAAGCAAAGTTTGTTCAGACATGTTAGAAGAGAATCATGGCCATATATAACTTTTAAAAAATTAAATTATTAATCTAAAGGGTGTGTTAACTCTTTTTCTAACCATATTCATAATATGTGTGAGGTGGGGATCATTGACATTACGATCCACAAGGCTAACACATGGTTTGGAAAACAATGTAGCCAAACTATGCACCCCATAGAAATGGGTGAAATAATGGTTTCCCCTCCTTCCTAATTTATAAAAAACACACATTATACTTTCCATTTCATGGAAAATATCCCACTCTAGCTCCCCCTTGGATCCTCTATTGTCTTTGATCTCTCTCCTTCATCTGAGTTTTGAATTCAATGTCATTAGTCACAATCGATCCACCTCAGTATGTCTTTGAGTATGATTATTTTTTTCCAAGTTTCTATTGTCATTCTAAATATATATTCATGAGATATCTTATTCATTTATTGGTGTTTTAAGGATTTAGGATTTCTCCCATTCCATGTCTAATCTATAGCTAATATCGAATAATGAGTCATCTACCAATCTAAGTTCAGTGTTCTCATTATTTTATTTAATTGTTTTGGTGTATATATTATATTTCCATTGTGAAACAATATATAATTTCATAGAGTCACTCTAATTATTTATAAACCCTAAAATTAGATATGTTAAAATTATTATAGACATTTTAAGAGACCATGGAAACTAGTTGGAGGTGGATGACCTTTACTAGGACCATCTTGTGGGTGGGTTCAATTAAAATCCCTGTTGACCTTATTTTTCCCTTATGATAAAAAAACACCATCGTCTGTTCAGGTTCATGTTGGATATTAAAATGTTATAAACTAAATTAATGAAATGTTATAAGGATTGGATATACCAATGAAATACTAAATCACATAAAAATGACTTAAATGATGAATTGAATTGATAAATGGGAAGGGAAACATTCCTTGTCCATGATTTATAATAAGAAATAGAATTTATTACATCATGCATGAATTCTACATTTTATATGTAATTCCATAATTCTTGTTTAGAATTATGGGACATAGTACTCTTCTTGGTGTGTTTATAATTATTGGACATGATGCTCCCCTTTGTTCATTGAGAATTATAATACACAGTGCTCCTCTTTTTTTCCTAAAGTTGTTTGATAAGATGTTTCTCATTATTTAAAGTGATTTATTTTAGATGAAACTTCACACACTATTGATATTGGGTATTTTAAATTATTCTTTAAATAATTGAATGATATTTTATGGACATGATGTATTGTATCCCTCACATTAATTCTTGGGCGAATTACCATTATTTAAAACACTATGAGGCCCTTATGATGTTTTACAGAGACACCTTGGTCTTATGACTCTAGTCCTCACTATTAATTAGATATATATATATATACATACATATATATTATGTAACATATTTATAAACATTTTGTATTAGGCCAAAAAAGCTTTGTTCAGATAGGGGTCCTATGAGGAGTCTAATCTTGATGGGGCATATATTCATTTTATGCTTTATATTTGTTATGCATGCACAATTTACATTTTATATTCAAAGACTTGATAGTATTAGACACTATTTATAATGTTATATTGAGTTTTACTAGCACCCATTTTGGTCCATCGATTCCTACCTAGATAAACTTCATGGATGTAGGTAAGGACAAAGGGAAGAACCCAACTATGGGTGTTTATTTTTCTATACATGGATAGAGTACAATATTAGAGGACTAAGATAGTTCTTGTGATTCCATTGAAGATATTCATTAATCATTCAATATTTTTGTTTATAATTTGATGTGTATGACTTCTTACCTTTTTCCCATTACCCCCATTCTTGTATAGTGATATTACATTATCATTTTGTATATGATACATTTTATTGGATATTGAGTTGTCTATTTTTATTTATGTAGATTATTTACTTCCACTTATTTTCATTTCAATTCTTCTACTGATTTATTTATTATTCACCATTGCACCACTATGATAAAGAGGTTATAGTCTCCCAATCGTACTATTGTGGACCCTCACTACAAGTCGGTAATATCATGCATATGAGGAGGTGTGCCTGATGAAAATTTCCCATTGTGTTGGGTAAATAATGAGTGGACCAGGCTCAAGACATAACATTTTTTCCTTGATATCATTCCAATTACTCTCGGTGCACTCAGTTTATACTCCACATGGCTACAACTCATATTTTTATTCTTCCATTTATTTCATGATTTTTTGATTACCAAAAGTATGGGAAACTATATTAAATGGATCATATCATTTTCATTATTGAAAGTAGGATAATTATAAGATTTTTTGTTTATATCCAAAAATAATGGTTATAAAATTAACATACATGGGTTCCCAGGATTTTCCTTTTCAACTCCCAGAAAATTATAATAATACTCTAAATTATTTTGACTCACATGATCATTTTTAGAAAGAAAATTGTCATGAGACATGGAAAAATCATGTTCTAGTGTCACAGGTCCTTCAAAAACCTATATAAATATAATATTTATTTTAAACAGAACAAAATCCACTGAGATTCATCCTTCTCCATCCATGGATTTAATCCTAAATAAACTCTTGATATTTAATCATTGATAACACAAAGTATGAATTGGTTGCTCATATTCTTATATTTAAATATTTAGTGAAGTTTGGAAATATCTCATTTTGTGGTTGGGTAAATTCCTAGCCTTCCATATTAACTTGATATTTTTTATCAATGTCACCAAGATCAATATCTTCCAATGTCATTTTCATTTTAAATAACAATTATCGACTCTATGAATTTAAAAAATTAAAAAACCCCCCAAATTTTTCTTCTTGATTTGATCTTAATATATAAGGATTTTAAATAATGTCCCGTAATTTTGAGTCTTGAATAAAAAACCATTCTAGGAAATTTTGATGTTTTTTACCATGAAAAACTGATTAGAAATTATCACAATTTATTTTATCCTAACATTATTAAATCCTAAAAAATAAATTTTTTATACAATAGAGATATCAAAAAAATTAGTGTTATTGTTTTCATAGAACTAAAATTGTTCATATAAAGTATGATTCCTATATAAATGATGGTTACATTGGTTTATGCCTCTTTAGAAGATACTTACATTAAAAGAGTTTCATGCCTATACAGATTTGGATGATACATACATTGAGGAGGGGTTTTTTCAAATAAGGTTGGAATTTATGTGTATGCATCACTTGATTATGATTACACAACAATATATTAATTCTTTCATGAAAACTAATTAATGTATACATGAACATATGATGTTTTTGTAGAATGACCAGATGCTTACACATAAGCTAATTTATCCTTGTGAAGACACATGATGATTTATACATAGGAATATACTTTTCCAAATATCCAAGGAATGAAAATTATATAATTTCCCAAGTCAATTAAATGACACCTCCGCTCTCCCTGAAAATTCATCCATGTGTTATTCTACTCAATAGTCAGTAGCTAAAATTTTATACACTACAAGGGTGGTTCTTCCAACATATTTGGTAGACTCTCTTAAATATATGAACCTATTTTACATTTATTATTTAAAAATATATATGCTATCCAAGAGGTTTTAGTTCATGAATCATCTTCAACCTCAAATCTTTTATTATTAACATGTTGAAGATACTTCTTTGGGTTCTTTTTAGTTATTGGCCTAAAACATCTCAATATAAAACTGTAATTTTTTTTGGTTGATTGTGTTTATTGAAAAAAAGGGTTTCTATGGTATATTGTGGATTCCTAGTGATATTTTTTACTAGGTATATTAAAAATATCTAATATAGAGGAATGGATTCCCTGGAAGTTGTAAATATAATTCATACACAAGGTGGCGTTATTTCCCATTATTTTCCAAATTTTTTGGGGTCCAAAATTTGGAGGATGTCTATCATCATGAAAGTTGGGTTTCATGGAGATACTTATAAAAATATATTAAAAAGACGAGTTTCAAAAATATTTGGTTTTGAAAATGATATTTCATGAATATATGGATCACATGAATGATCATTGTGAATGCATGAATGTTTGACAGTAATCTCCATGACTATGAGAAGCTTTGTGAACGTGAAATTTTCCAAGATCTCCAAAATGATAGGGAGAATCATGAACAATATATGAGAGCTTCTATAAAAGGTAATGATGGGGTTGGAAGCTTCTTGAATGGGGGAAAATTTTTATAAATCATACTCTACCCCCCAAAAAAGTAGATAAAGACTTAATGAAAATCAATGGGAACTGATTTTGTAAAGAAGATTCGAGATGGCTGTTATTACAAAATGTTCACAAATAAAGGGTGTTTTACAAGGCTCTAAAAGATGATTGGAAGTTGTTATCATCACTAAATTAAAGTATTTTTATAATTATAAGTGATATTCATAAAATTTGTGTTCGTCAGGAAGTATAAGTGATCAGATCAAAATGAGGTTTCTATTTAAATTCTATTTGAGATTCATGAAATTGGTGTACATTGTGAAGGTAGTGGGCATTGTGAAAGTGTTTAGAAATATTTTCCCAATGAATTTATAGTTTGGTGATATTCATAAGGTGGGTGAAAGTGGGACTTAAACAGAGTATCTATGTAATATCTCAAACCCTCCTAGTCCAATACTTTTCCAAAAACTCGGTCCCATCAAATGGTTATTTGGGGAGTTTACCTTGGTGAGGTTTGGTGGATAGGTTCCTTGCTAGTTGATATGGTTATCTCCTTTTCTCAAGGGGAATTATAATTCCACCCCAAATGTGCACAATATATTTTTGTTTTCCCTACCGATTATACCAATATGCTCACCCAATGTATATAAAACTGGTTTCAGGTTTCTAGGACGATTTCATGGACTATGCTAGACCCTATTATCTTGAATGTCGGGACCGTTGGTGTTGCTATTTTTCTTTTCTTTTTCTACTTCCATTTAAAGTTTTCTTTTACTTGTAGCACTTTATTATGGGAATATCCATATGGTAATGAATTGTTTTGGCTTCACTTTTACTTCCACTTTTGGTGTTATTGGGAATTAATATCTTATCCTCTGATCCTACTGAAAAATGGTAATGCCTTCCTTTTTACGTGTGATTCTATTCCCATGGTGCTAGTCACCACTTCAGGGCCTATTGAAGGTGGATCTTGGGGTTCATTTTATCTACTTAAACATGAGGAAGGAAGAGTTTGGCAATCTGTTTCCCTTCCCTCATCTCAGTGAAGGCGGGTCCTGAAGGAATGGCATTAGTGGAAAACTGTTGAGAAATAGGATGGAGTTTGGAGTTAGGAACAATTATGATTTCATTTTATGGTATGGAAATAGTGTTAGTAAATCTTAGTGTGTGAAATAGGCTAAGGAATACCAGATAGGACATGGGATTTTAGGTCCCCCATGATCCGATGCAAGGACTCTGGACCTACTGAACAACCAAGTGAGGCTACGCTGATTGCAGGCTAGAGACCCTAGAAAACGAACATGCATCATAATGTCTTGTGTTATTATGTGTCTTGGATATTTTTTGTATTTAAAATAAATAAATATTCCATGAAAAATTTAAAAGCAATCTTCTACACTACCCAGGATAAGGCATTCCTTGTTTACCTTCCAGCTATGGCACCCAGACGGTGAGCATAGGTAGTGTGGGAAATCGAGGCCAAGGAGGATGATTTGACTGATCAGTAGAGGGATGATCTAGATGAGGAGGATGGCCTACGGTAGAGGACGCTTCGTTCCTTTCAGTAGTAGACCCTTGGAAAGTATGAGGGCAGTGTCTCAGACATGGAGATAGAGAGTTGATCTGGGGAGTTGGTGATAGCTTTCAGCTTAATCCAGACTACGACGGAGTATTGGGTTTCTCTAGCTATAATCCAAATGTGGGGAGTGGTGTTTTAGTGGTGGATGCTATATCTTGGGGAGAAGAGGGAAGATGAGGTTTCGTGGAATGACATCGAGATGGAGTTCTGGGCGGAATTCCTCTCTTCCACGATGAAGGCACAGAAGAGGAAGGAGCTACTCTCCCATCAGCAAGAGAGTATTTTCGTGGGGGGGGGGGGGGGTTGGGGAGCAAGTTCAAGGATCATCTTCCCTTTGCTCAAAACCTCTTTCCAGATAAGGATTCTTGGGTGAGTTGTTTAGAGGATGTAATCTGACCATCTCTTCAGTATGTTGTTACACCCTTCACCCTACCGACCTACTTGGAGGTCCCCAAGAAGGATACAGTGGTGTAGAGGATTCACATGCTGGGAGGTGTTCCCAGAGAGGGGATACAATTGGGAACATCAAAGGGGAAATCTGTCAGCACCAGGCCTCCAGCGTCATAGCCTTCATGGTTTTGGCCAGTGGGGAGTAGGCCCCACCTGTTCCACTTTCGATATCTCTATCCTCACCCCTCCCTTACATGCCATGACTAAGATGTGTCATCTCTGGAAGTCATGGGAATCTTCGGAATTAGTGCCTGATCCAAGTGTAGTTTGGTGGCGGTGGGCAGGTTCGGTGCCCTCCTCAGTAGCAGCAGTTTCCTGCCAAGCCTTTACTATAGCAGCAGTAAGGATAGCGAGCTCCCGCTCCTCTGGGAGTAGACGTTGCTGGATTAGGTTGGCCTCAAGTTGCTACTCAAGGACCTCGACTAGGGTGTGGTCGGGGAGGTGTCCGACAGCCGAGGGGCAGAAGAGCTGGGCGTGGGCAGTTTCACACCGTAGAGGCAGTAGTTCTAGTAGGGATAGAAGTCGTTCAAGGTACGGTTAGCTTGTTTAGCACTCTAGCCTATGCCTTTTTTGATTCAGTAGATTCACACTACTTTGTTTCACCCATTCTATCTAATTATCTACGTCTATACACAAAGGGACTTTTATTAACATTGGTTTTGAGTACTCCTATTGAAGTTTAGACCATATTTTCTCCTATTTTCTGAGGATATAGACTGTTGTTGGGACCACATCAGTCTGGTGGGGACCTTATTTTGTAGTAGATGTAGCTGTATGATGTGATTTATGCACTGAATGGTTTTTTCTTTATGTTATTTTATCGACGTCTTCAAAAGAAGGATCATGTTTTCAGATACAGGTGGTCAATGTGTAGCTTTTGTAGGCGAATGGGGTTGCAAGGAGGGCATTCAGAAAGTGGAGCCCCTTCGTTCCTTTTTATCCGAGCTGTCAGTGGTGTCAGTGGACTCGGAGATGGTGGAAGCTTTGGGAACATTCAGTGAGTTCATGGACATCTTCCCTAAAGAGGTGGAGACTCTACCCTCTCGACTTGAGGTTGAGTTCGGGATCGACTTGCAACCCGGTTCCTGTCCGATTTCGATGGCTCCCCATCAGATCGAGCCTTCTGAGTTACATGTGTTATGCATTTAGATTAATGATCTGATAAAGAAGGGTTTTTTTGACCATGTGTGTCACCATGGGGTGCTCCATTGTCGTTCTCAAAGAAGGCATATGGTGGTCTCAGGCTGTGTATAGACTATCGAAGGCTAAACCAGGTGACGATCAAGAACGGTCCCCCCCTCCTAAGGATCTACAACCTTTTTTATCAGTTGAAGGGTGTGGGTCGGTTCTCCAAGATCGACCTATGGTTATGATATCACCAGTTGAGGGTGGAGGAGGGTGAAATCTTGAAGACTGCCTTCAGGTGCATATATGGGAAATTTGAATTCGTGGTCATGTCATTAGGTGTTACGAACACACCATCCATGTTCATGAGGGTCATGAACACTGTCTGTCAGGAATATATGGACTGGTTTGTAGTATTATTTATTGAAGACATCCTAATCTACTCAATATTAGAGGAGGATCACACTGAGCATCTAAAAATGGTTTTAAAGGTCATCTGACAGAACCATCTCTACAAACATTTGTCTAAGTGAAACTTTTGGACTAGAGAGGTGGACTTCCTTGGAAACATGGTGTCTGAGGAGGGAATATCAGTGGACTCGTTGATGGTTTATACAGTTGTTTCTTTGGAATCACTTAATAATATGGCAGAGGTTCATATTTTCTTGGGTCTAGTAGGATACCATTGGAGGTTCGTTCCCAACTTCTTTTGAGTTGCATCACATTTGGTAGCCTTGAACAAGAAATAAAAAACTTTTATATGGATTGATTAGTTCCAGGAAGCCTTCACTTATTTTCAGGGGAAGCTAGATAGTTCCCCAAAACTGAGGTTTCCAGAAGAAGTGGTGACGTTTGAGGTGTTCTATTATGCTTTAGGCCAAGGCTTGGGGTGTGTGTGTCGATGTAGTAGTAAGGTGTGATCTCTTTATGGGTCTATGTTGTTACGTCTTCATGAGAATAAATATTCCTCCCTCGACTTGGATCTCTCATTGGTTGTGTTCACGATAAAGTTATGGTGGAACTACCTCATCGGGGAGTGCATTGTGGTCTTCACCGATCACAAGATCTTGAGGTATATCTTCTCTCAGAGAAACCTGAACATGTGGCAGCAGAGGTGGATGGATTTTATTTAGGACTATGACATTGAAATTTCTTATACCTCATGAAAGGGGAACATGGTGGCTGATGCCTTGAGTAGGAAGTCACAGAAGGATCTGGTTGGAGAATCTGTAGTTTCTTGGAAGGAGATGGAGGAGTTAGCTTCCCTACACCTAGATGAAAGGGTGGAGGATGGAAGAGGCTATCTATTACAGATGATAGTGCATCCCTCTCTGTTGTAGTAGGTGGAGTAGCCTCAATGGGAGGACATAGAGGTTGATGTGATTTACAGTTGTGTTAGCCAGGGTAATGCTCTAGGAAGTTGGTCAAAAGATGGACAGAATCATATGTTATTTAATGTAAATTTGTTCATCCCTGCAGGTATGCATGGGAGAGTTCTTGGTGAGTTCCAAAACTCACCCCTGACAGTGCACCCAAGAGTTTCCAAAAAGTACTGGGGCTTATGGGGTCATTTTTGGTGGACTAGTGTGAAGTGGGAAGTGGTACAATTTATTGCAAGGTGCCTGGTGTGTCATCACATGAATGTTGAACAACGGATCCCATGAGGTTTTTTGTAGACTTTAAATTCCCCCCCCCCCCCCTGAGTAGAAGTGGGATGACATCTAGATGCATTTCATCATGGGACTACCCATGGATCAAGAAGGTTGTGATGCTATCTGGGTAGTGGTGGATCGGCTGACGAAATTAGCTCACTTCCTGGAAATCAAGGAGTTGAGTGTGATGGATGCCTTAGCACAGAATTACATAGATGAGGTTGTGTTGTTTCATAGAGTTCCAATGTCCATAGTCTCAAATCATGATACATGATTTACCTCACAAGTTTGGAAAGGATTTTATCATGCTTTTGGCACCCAACTATGCCTCAAAACTACTTTCCACCCCCAAACATAAGGGCAGATAGATCACACCATCCATACATTGTAGGATATTCTACGGGCATGTGTTTTGGACTTTGAGGGATCAGGGGTTAAACGCTTCACTCTGATAGAGTTTTCAAAGAATAATAGCTATCACTCTACCATTGGCATGACACCATTCGAATCTTTGTATGGGAGGTCATGTCGATCACCTGTGTGCTGGGAATAAGTTGTGGAAATTGGTGTTATTGGACCAGAGGTTGTGTAGAGAACGACGGAAAAGGTTCATCTTTTACAAGAGAAGATGAATGCGGATCAGGACTAGCAGAAGTCGCATTCTGATCATAGGAGGAGACCCTTGGAGTTTGAGGTCGGGGACCTTGTGTTCTTGAATGTCTCCCCTAAACATGGGAAATGGATGTTCAGCAGGGGGAGTAATGATTCTCCCAGTTTCATTAGACCCTTTGAGGTGTTGCGATGATTTGGTGATGTGGCTTATTAGCTAGTGCTACCACCGCTCCTACTAAGAGTGCATGACGTCTTCCATGTGTCTCAGCTCTATCAGTATCTACATGTTCATTCACACATCCTCTACTAGGAGAGATGGATATCTAGGATGATGTGACATTTATAGAGTGGCCAGTGAGGATTGAGGAACATGAGGAGAAGGTACTTCTTGGATGAACCATTCCCTTGGTTCTTGTGTTATGGACGCATGGTGGCCCTGAGTAGAGTACCTAAGAACAAGAGGCACAGATGCACGCCCAGTTCCCAGAGCTATTTTGAGTTCTGTTTTTTATTTTTGTACTTATTTGTGATGAATTGATTGACCTTGTTAACTATGAGATGGTCTGTTTTCTTTATTATCTAGATTTGTGTAAATATCCCAAACTATGAAGAGGGGATTACCAGATGCATAATCAAGATGCATTAATGTTGATGCGATTAAAGCCGTGCGGGCGAGTCAGTGTCGCCCAAAGCTGATAGTTTCTCGACATAAGGGAAAGGGGATCTCTAATAAATATGTCTAGAAAGTTACCCCTTTATATTTTTTTGTGTTTACATGAGGGATATGTGTTCCTAGATGTCGATAAGGTTTACTCTTGAGAGGTATTTTCGAGGTGGTTGTTCGGACTCCTCTCTTTTCTTCGGGTTTATCCTTCAATTATAAAGGACGAGAATGCTTTGAGAGGTATCTGATGTAATTTCTTGGAACCTCCTAGTCCCTTATTTTTCCAAAACTCAGTCCCATAAAAAGGTTCCCCCTGAAACAGTGGTACCATGACGGTAGCACTGGTCATAGAGGCACCGTAACAGTGGCACTGTGGCGGTCACAACATCACTGTTACTCATCGAAACGGTGGCCCCATGACGTTGGCACTATGACGGTGGCACCATGACGATGGTACCCTAATGGTGGCACAATGAGGGTGGCACCATGATAGTGGAACCCTGACGGTGGCATTGTGAAGGTGGCACCATGAGGGTGACATCCTAACCATGGCACAGTTACGGTATATCACCAAACGATTATCCACCCTTGTTCTTTTTTCAAGTTTCTAAATTTTCCACTCACATAACATATCTTTTTGACATAAAAGTGTTTTTATACCCCTTTAAATTACATTATAATCCCATAAATGATATATAAAATATCCCAGGTGTCGGGCGACCCTTGACTTACCAAAACATGTGTATTTTCCTCGGTTTCACACCCTTTTCCCATACTTTCCAATTCCGCCCCTATTACACATTTTTCTCTGTTAAAAGGAAACCCTTTAACTCAGAACCATTATGTACACCTCTCTTGATGAGAATTATTAAATAAAAATTAATTTCATCGTGTGTAACTCTCCAACCAATTGGTGAAACCACGATCCGCTTTTAAAGCCGTTTAAAATTCATATCTCGTAGCTCTAGGAACATTCATTTTTTCATCTCATGGGAATTATTTCTTCTTATTGGCTGGTATTATTTCTTTCATTGGTGCATTTGGAGTCCCCCTTCCAGAGCCTAGTGGTTATCCTATGCTGGAACCATTCCTGCTCGCTCTTGGAGTCCTCGTATTTCTTCCCCTACAAGTCATACATCCCCAGTTCTTGGAGCAAGGATAAAAACACAAATCGTTGATCCTCTAGGTAGGGTTCCTCCTTCGTCTCTCTTTACTGTTCATCATTTGGGGTGTCTATGATAATGTTCATATGGGGGTGGATGAAACCAAACCTTAACGAAGATAATAAATGGACCTTTAAAGACTGAAGGGGTGAGGTTGATGATGCTGCTGTACCCATTTACCCTTGATTACATGTTTTGTATTGTATTGGATTATTTCAACTGAAAATCATGGTAGTTGGTGGACTTTCCATATGCACTAATGAACCCATGTCATATGTGATGATTGAATGGATATTACATGGAATTAGTTAACCACATAAACTCAGTTGATTAAATGTATTCCATATGAAAAAAAATCATTGTGTGATCACCCACGTTAACCAAACAGAAAGAAGGAACTTAATTAATGGTGTGTTTGAATCTGAAAATCTCCCTTGCTCTCTCTTGATAACATGAGTGGTTGTTTTGATTGATGCTTCTGGGGTGACGCGGATGGGGATGGGATCCCCTGTTGAGTAGTTGTTGGTATGTGGATTTAAGTCCATGTGGGGCTGTACGTTGGGGCTTGGTTTGGTTTCTATACATTGAGAGATCCCATGGATCCCTTTTGTTATTGGGGATTTACAAGAGAATCAGGTGTGAATGCTTAAATTTTCACTTGTCTTTTTTTCCTTGGCTTGTGGCTATGCCTGTTAGTTTTTTTCGGTAGTGAATAATTAATTAAATGGAATCACTTGAATATGATAATAATAATGGGTTCAATGGGGAATTGTTTTCCAGGAGTGATTTGTTCCTTGGTTATCAGTGTTGTGCTTTTTATTAATGAATATAAACTAGGGTGTTTGTGTATGGGATGATTTTGGAACCCCTAGGTTGGGATGAGTGCTTGTTTACCTATATGTGTAATTTAGTTCTGATGTTTCTTATTCATGCCCCAACCAAGTTGAGAACTTCGTGCCAAACACCCCCATTTCATGGGGGAGGGTGTTTTTCCCAACACTCCTATGAGTGGATAGTTATAAGCTCCTTTTTCTGCTCCCTTTACCGAGTATCCAAAGACTCTTTGGATAGGTTGTGAAAGCCTGAGGTGCATTTAATCCTAAGATTCTTCAGGTAGGGTAGTTGTAGTGGTTGGCCCAAGTGTGTGTGGGTAGGTTGTTTCCCATGTGTCTTTGGGATGAGGGCCAAGTGTCTTTGGGTATGGTAGTAGTTTTTTGGGCCCAGGAGGCTTTGGGAGTGGTGGTATTTGTTTTGGCCCAATTGTCTGCATGTGTGGGTACGTGTGGTTGTTGTGGCCCAGGTGTTTGTAGGCGAGATGTGTGGTTGTGGTAGACCAGGTGTGTGCGGGTGGGGTATGGGAGTGGGATTGCTGTGAGAATGGCAAGAGAGGTCTGACATGTATGATGTCTTCAATAAGCAGTGGGAAAGTGGTGCGGGGTACCCAAAAATTAATGTGTTTTTACTATTACTTTATCTAACTTTCATTATTTGGGGAGTGTTCCTTGGGGAGGATGGCTGGACAGGTTTTGTTCATGGTGCTATGGTTATCTTCTTTTCTCACGGGGCATTAAAAGGCCTCCTCACATGTGCACGAGATCTTTTGGTTTTCCCTGATGAGTATACCTGTATCCTCACCCTATGTATATACACTTCATTCAGGTTTCTAGGAGGATTTCGAGGACCATGTTGGACCCTATTAGCTCGAACACCGGAACTGTTGGCCCTGATGTTTGTATTTTATTTTGGTACTTCTCTTTGGAGTTTTCTTTTACATGTAGCACTTTATTATTAGAACATGTGTATGTGAATATATTGTTTTGTATTTACTTTTTCATCCACTTTTGGTGTTGTTGGGATTTACTATCTTATCTTCGGATGATACTAAATAAAAAGTGTAGTGCCTGACTTTTTACGTGTGATTCTATACCATGGATGATAGTTTCCACTATGGGGAATATTGAAGGTGGGTCTCAGGGGTCATTATCTCTCCTTTAACTTGAGGAAGGAAGGTTTTTGAAATCTTATGTCTCTTCTTCCATCTTAGTAAAGGCGGGTTGTGACAATCTGTCTACAATTGAGGATGTATTCATTATATCTAATGAAAGGATCTACATTTACATAAAATGTGTTTGGATACTTACTAGAGTAGTGATTAAAGGAATATGAACAATGTGATTCATTCCACTAGTAGTGATCCATTTAATGCGAGTTATGGAGTGACCCATGGGAAGAAGTAAGTTATCTAATAAGCTTGTAAAGGGAGTGATCTGGGGAAATGAACTAATCTATCTCGAATATTAATTTAGAAATAATTCATAGTGGATTTGGTACATTGACACATTCACTTTTTATACTCCTTGATCATATCCCAGTGAGGATGAACTGATTCAAATTTCCATTTCTAATTCATGATTACATTTGTATTAACAAATTTCTATGGGAATGGGATATAAGAATGTATTGTTTAAAAATGAAGCAAGATCTAAAGGAGAAATTGTTTTAATTGGTTATACCTTGATTCACCCCTGATCAGGGTATTTAACCTAGTTTGGCAAACAATTGGTATTATAGGGAAATGTTAATTTCAGTGTTCCTTTATGAGGGTCTTCAATGGAGGTTTTCAAACATAAATGGATTCCGATATTTGATGGAAAAAATTTCTATTATAGAAGAATGAGGTGTATAACTACTTTTGATATTTAGAAGTATATGTCTTTATAGAAGTGATGCAAGAAATTTCATCCAATATCGATAGCAGTGCTTTATTTGAAGCTGAATGAATGTAATTGGATTTTGAAAAAAAAATGAATCATTTATTTTGGGGGAACCCTATCCAATGAAATATATATGAATTTGATATTGTTGAATTAATCACATTCTATGTAGGAAATGTTTCTAAATATTTATGTGGGTGTCTCACAAGTTAAAGAAACAAAGTTGAAAGTTTTATGGAATAAGCATGAGAATATGAGAATGAACCCTAATGAGTCTTTTGATGCATTATTTGATCAGGTAACTATTTTTATTGAAGACATGTGTGGTCTTAATGACATAATTTTAATATATAAAATATTTTTATGATCATATTAAGAAAAATTCCACCTCAATTCAATCCAATATTTGATGTATTGGAAGAGAATGATCTGAAGGAGGTATCATTAGATAGATTGAAAAATACTATTATTTCATACGAGATGAGAAATCATGATAATGAGTCTTCAGAGAAAGGAAAGTCTAGAAATAAAGGCCATGAAGAAGTTTACCATTGAATATTTTTTTGAAGAAGAGGAGATAGATGAGGTGATGTTATTCCTTTACTCAAATATTGATGACAAAAAAGAAAAGTTAAAATGGAAACTCCGACTTCTATGATTTTGATGTGGAAAGGTTGGACATATAGCCGTAAGGTTCCTTCAGTTGTTTTAAGAAGATGATGAGGATGAATTTGAAATTTCCATGAATAATTCTTCGGCCTATGTGAAACGTATGGAAAAGTTTAATATAAATGTCTTCAAAAACAAGAATAATATTTCATAAGAAAATGATAGTTCATAAGAATTTGATGTTGAAGAGATGGAGAACACCAAATATGGTGGACAAAATACTATGGTAGTTGTTTTCAATAGCTCAGAAACAAGGGAATAAAGTGAAAATGATGAAGAAGAGGGTTCAGGAAAGTTGATATGCATGTTGAATTAGAAGATACTCTTGAGGAGATATATGTTTAGAGGGACAAACAAATTTTTTTAAAACGTGGTTCATAGAGACAAACATTATATATAGTAGAAGGAAGAATAGATGTACAAGATGAATGAATAAATTTAAAAACATAAGTTTTCATAGCTATAGATCTCAAAAATGATGTTGAGTACAAGATAAAAATTGAAGAACAAAAAATATAAATTGTTTGTTTGACTAAAACATGAAAACATCAAATTAAATGTATCAAATAACATGAAGAGGAATCCAATAACCTATGAATAAGTGTAATGGATTAATAAAAACTCTTGACTCTTAGTAAGACATCAAGAAAGAAGATCATTTAGTCAATAGAAAAAATGGAAGTGGAACATAGAGGTCCTACAAAATAGAAGAGACAATCAAATCTAAATGAAAATAATGGTATGAGGATTGATCAAAAATAGAAATCAGTCATGGTTGAAGTCAGACCACAATCTAATTCAGTAATATTAACAATTTTTTTGTGTATGAATCAGAGCCATAAGAATCAAATAACTCAAGGGAAAATAATATTTCATTATTGACACACATTAATGCACCTCGCATGAGATGTTTTTAATGTGGAAAGATAAGACATTCACAAAATTTCAAGTCTATAGTCAAGAGGTACCAATGGGAATGTGACCAAAAGATAAATACATAAAGAGATCAACATTCCAGAACATCAATTGATGGTCACTATTTTTATCGTGCAGGATTCAGACACATGGAAATATATTGATCATTAATAATTCAGAGAAGATTGCTGAAGCCAGCTGAATGTGGTTATAAGCAGTAGGTAAATTCAACATCTAATGAACTAAAAATGAAAAATGATTTTCTAGCCTTTAAATATTAATCATTTCCATCATAATATGAGGAATATTTAGATTTTCAGTCCATTCTAGTAGATTACTCAAAAACATGGGTTAAAAAGAAAACAGTTGAGCAGGAGGTGGTTTCAGAAATTTCTCTTAAAGAAATAGTTTGTTCTGGTGTATGGATTCTTGATCATGGATTCACATACTATAAGACAATTAATAAAGATCTTGTTACATAAATAAAATATGATAAGGATGTTTTTTTAATTGGAAACAATGAAGGCTTGAAGATTATTTGCTAAGGAAAAGAAAAATTTGTGGGGAAAAGACAAGACGTGCTGATGTATTAGTTTTTGAAGGTATAAATCAAATATTTCTTAGTTTCAATCAACTATGTGACATGGGTAATAAAATAATCTTTACTAAGAAGATGTGCATTGTCAGAGTAAGAGACATTGCGGTTTTTATACATGGAAAATGATGAACTGTAATCTCGACCATGTATGTGAAGAAAAATAGATCCACTTTTTATCCTGAGAGAAAGAAAATAGGTTGTGGAATAAATATTTTATCCATATGTTCCAACCATCCCTATAAGATCTTTTCAAATTTCATGAAACTTACGATCTCTTTATACTATCATGTTGTCATACTCATACATGTGATTCTTTTCAACAAGATATGGTCATCAGAAATATGTAAAATGAAGAAAAGAAAATGTCAACTAGAGTTCTTGAATTAGAGCATGCAGATATATGTGAAACTTTCTAACCAATATAATTTGGACATAGGAGGTATTAATTTCATTTCATCGATGACTTTAGCAGTATGGGTTGGGTATTTTTAATTTTTTACAAGTCTAATGTGTCTCGTCTCATAAAACAATATCACAGGGAATCTAAAAGGATGATTGGGGAGAAAATCTTGAAGTTTCGTACTGATAATGGTACAGAATTAATAATAAAAAAATAAAGTGTAAGATTATATAGAGAAACACGAGATAAGGTGTCATGTTTCAGTAGTATGATATCCTTAAAAAATGGAGTTATTTTGGAGGAGAAATCAGATAATCCACAACATGTCCATAACAATGCTTAATGAAAAGTATATACCCAATAAATTCTAGAAGTAAGAATTCGTGACATCAGTCTACATATCTAACAGGGCGTTGTTGTGTCTAAAATGAAAATAATGCTCTATATAAGATGTGGTATATTAAGAATATAATATTGAAATTCATTAAAATATTTAGAATTAAATTTTTTAGTCCCAATAACGAGAGACGCATGAAATTTGAATAAAATGGAGATGATGGGATAATTCGTGGATATTTAGGAAAAATAAAAGCAATGAAATGTTTTTATAGGTGGATTGTAAAGGCTGTTTAAATCCATGATTTAACAATAGTAGAGAATGAACTAAATATTCATCAAATCCATGATCAATTTCAGCTGGATAGTGAGAATGAGATAAGCCCCTTAGGGGGAGTTGAAGTGGAAATTGATGAATCAGAATAATTGACTGATGATGAGAAGTGGGAATTAAAATCTATATCTATATGAAACCCAAGGAGTTGATATGAAATTCATAGATAAAATATCGTTTGTGACCAGGCACCACCAGTTCCAATAAGAAGAATTAATTCATTACAGTATGAATCCTTAATATTTTTGGTAGAGCCTAAATGTTCTAATAAATTAGCAAGAGATGATAATTGGGTTTAATGTCTGAATGAAAAACTCAACCAAATTAAGAAGAATCACTCATGGGATATATTTTTTGAGACCAACCGATAAAAATTTCATTTAGACAAAATGGGTCTTTCTCAAAAACGAGAATGAATATGGCATATTGATCTGAAACAAATAATGATTAGTATGAATAGGGTACTCCCAGATAGAGAGTAATGATGTTGATGAAACATTTTCAATTATTGTGAGGCTATAGAAAATCAGATTTTTCTTTTCCATAATAGTGAAAAAAAGGTTCATTGTTTTCCAAATAGACATCAAGTTAGTGTTTATGAATGGGTTTCTATAATAAGAAGATTGTATTGAGAATATAAACTGTTTTTTCATTTAAAAATATGATAAAAGTTTCTTTGGTAGAGGAAAACACATATGGATTGATTAAAGCACCGAGATCATGGTATTGTAGGATCAATTAGTTTTTCAAAGAATACTAGTTTTCATCATGGTGGAGTTAATTAAAAAATCTATGTCAATAATTAATATAATCAAAGGATGATGTTGTGGGTGAATATAAATGAAATAATATTTGGGGGATCCGATAATGTATAGTGCAGAAAATTTGTAGAATTCATTAAAGGTGAATTTAAAATGCCAATGATTGGTGAACTGGAATTTTTCATTCTTTTATAGTTGACAAAAAGAAATAATGAAACATTAATTTCTCAATATAAATGTTCCAATGAGGTTTTGTGAATATTTTTAGTGGATAATTCCATGGAGAGTATTAATTTTTTAGATAATTGGATGAAACTATCATAAAATGATGAATTAAATATTGTTAATATCACAAAATACAGGAAGATCACTAGATGTCAGTTATACATAACATCAAAAAGAATTGATATTTTTTTTACCACATGTCATGTAGCAATATATCAAAAAAATCCCAGGGAAAGACACTGTTTTTTAGTTATAATAATTCTTTAGTATATCACGGGAATGGTTCATTTCAGTTTTCTTTACAATTAAAATTTTCAAAAAAAAAATTGGGCTATACAGATATAGATTGGGCTAGATTAACAGATAATAGAAAATAAGTGTCATCTGGTGCATTCTGTCATTTCATATTGTGTACTTATTAGCTAAGTAATAAACATTATTTCACTTCATTGAGAACTGCATAAGCTAAATATATTGCAACCACTGAAGCCTACCCATAGTTATTGTGGATGGAGTAGCATCTTGATGACATGGGAGTTGTATTAAAGTCTCTAATTAGAATCCATTCCAATAATTCAATTGAAATAAATATTATAAAAAATCATTATATCACTCAATGAAAAACAACATTGAAATCAAGTCTCATTTCAACAATTAAAAGGTGGATAAAGGACTTGTAAAGTTGGATTATGTGCCTATATAACTAGAGGTTGCAGACATTTTGAAGAAGGATAGTGTGATGTTTTTGAGGAATCTATAGGATCCTAGAGTCCAATTGACTCCCAAATTTGAAAACATGTGGATGTCAGACCCATTATCCCCAACATATAAAGTTTTTCCCTTAATTTTTTGATCTGTGTTCTTTACCATATTCTAAACCACAAGATAGTGTCCACGAAGTTCATTAAAATTTCTGGGGGGGTTATGGATATTAGAGGATAAAAGGGATACAATATCTTAATCAAGATTAGGAGAGAGGATTATAGGGGGAGAACAAAGGTAGGAGGAGTTTTAAATCTGATGATTTGAAATATTATTGATGTAAGGATATATATCATGCCATATATGGATCCTGATGAAAGTATTTGAGAATTTTTGGAATGAATTGAATCATTAAATAACATTTCACAATACTCTTGTTTCTCACACCGAATGTGGAACATGTTGTTTTAGAGCATGTTTTGAGTAAATCGTTGATCTAAATCTGAATTTTCATGAAGGTACTCTTGGTAGAATATGGAAGATGCTTTTACAAGGTACCAAAATGTGAAATACATTACACAAACACCAAGAGGGAGATTGTTGGGAAAAATCCATCAACGTAACATTGCAGTATTTTTGGGATGATTGTGTTTATATCATAATAGGGTTTCCATGTTACATTTTATATTCCTATGGAGATTTTTGTCTAGGTAGGTTAAAAAATAACTAAGACAGAGTAATTGATTCATTATAAGAGGTAATGAAAATTGTGCACACATGGTGGCACCATTTCCTAGTGTTTTCCACATTTTTATCACCAAATTTTGTAGGATTTCTTTCTTCACGAATGTTTAATTTCCATGAAATATTTATAAAAATATGGTAAAGTATTATTTTTCAGGAAGACTGGATTTTGTGATGGGAATATCATAAAGGTGTGGGTCATCTTGACTGAGCATAAAAAATACTCGAAGGATTGAAGGTAGTATCCTTGACTATAAGAAATATCATTAATAGGAAACATTCTTTGTGTTTTGTGGAGATTGGGAGTATCAAGAAAATAATGAGAAAGATTCTAAAAAAGGAAATGATAAGGATGGAAGCTTCTGGAATGGGAGGCATAACTTATAAATAGGCATTTACCCCTCATAAAAGCAGTTGAATCGTTAGTGAAAATCAAGAGGCTCTGATTTCGTGAAGGTGATTCAGAAAGGGTGTTCTTGAGAAAATGTTCACAATGAAAGGGAGTTCATGAAGGATATTAAAGATTATCGAAAATTGTAAGCATCATGAAGGTAATAGAGTTTACTAATGAGAAGTTATCTTCATGAATATTGTGTGCTTTATGACGGCTAATTGAGATTCATGAAAGGTGGTTTATTTATGAAGGATATTTGAGATTTTTGAAAAATGTGTTCTTCAAAAAGGTAGTAAGAATCTTGAAAGTTTATAGAAAGGATTTCATAGTGAATCAATGGTAATTTTATATTCATCTAGTTGGTGAAAGCAGGACTTCAACATATCATCTATCTACAAATGAGGATGAATTAATTATATCAAATGAAGGGACCTAAATGTCCATAAACTCCACATTGAATCATTATAGAGTAGTTAGAAAAGGAAAAGGAATACAGTTATCCTTTCCATTGATAGTGATCCTTTGAATGAGAGTTTGGGAGTGACCCTTCGAAAGTAGTGAGCTATCCATAGTCTTTATAGAGTCAATTAGAATGGGTATAAAAGTGATCTTGCCCAAACCTTTATTTAGAAATGAACTTTACTGTATTTGGTACATTGGTACATTGTTGTTGTATACTACTTGGACAAAGCCTATTGTGGGTGAACAAAGTAATTTTTTTTGTCTCATTCATGATTTTATATTCGTCCATAATTTTATAAGGGAAAGGGAGAGAATAACATTTTATTCAAAAATGAAACAAGATTTTAAAGGGTAGTTTTTTTAATCTATCAAACCATGATTCACCCCTACCTCTTATTGTATTTAACCTAATTGGGATAAAAATATATGTCTTAAAATATATAAAAATCATCTCCAAAAATATCACACATTGTGGGTTGCTCTCTATGAAATCAACCTTCTTTTTCCTAAATGTAAATACATGGGTATCCTCTTCTCACACAATTTTATAACATGATATATATCCCATTTACATATTTATATGATCACATAACCTTGGTAAACAAAATTTATATGGGTTAATACTATGATGGGAGAATAGAATATATACCTCATCCTTTAATGTTGATGGAGCTATAAAAAATTCAATATTCAAAATAAATAGTTAAATATCTGGTAGCTTCACCCACTTTGGTATCACCCTAAGTGGTGCTTCCTATCCTTCATCACTTTTAATTCGAAACATTTACCCACAAAAAATATAATGCGAGAACAACTTGGGGATTCTTTAGGAAACTAAATGTGTGAAAAGGGGATAATACTGATTTACCAAATGAGAAAATCTATTCTATAATGATATAAAATTTCTAGCCATATTATTCTTGATTTTTCATTTTGTTACAAGATTTAAAACAGATTTCAATGTATGGGCATCTTCTTTAGATTTTTCTTCTTAGTTGGAATGAGATTACTAATGTTAACATCTATATCACATTTAATATTTTCTTACTTCTCCAAATTTATTGTTTGTCCCATCTAATTATTCTATATGGATAGATATTCATTCATTATGTGCTTAAATTTTTTATGTCGACTCACTTATCATAGTATCTTTCTAAATAGAATGATTCATTTATGGTTTTACCTTATTCTTCATTTGATAAGGAGAAATAGTCTTACATCTGAAACAAATGTCTTATCTTGCGTCACCTTCAACTATCCTCTCTAACCAACTGTGGAGTAACATTTTAGGGACTATTTCAACATCTTCATTTGGAATTATAACCACCATTCCAATCACATCATCCCTTTCTGCGATTAACTGCCTTATTTTTTTCTAATTTATTTCTATTTACTTTGAATTTCATATCCATATTGATATGGTCAATAATGTTACCTCTACTAATATGGTAGAAGAACATATTTTCTAGAGGTCGAGTATTAGATTACCTTTCTCCACTACCTTCTTGGTTTTAGTCTTCTTCATAAATTTGGAACCCAAGGTTAGGGCATTTTTAATCTTTTATTTCCAAAAATGATGTGGTGTCCTTATCTGTATATCCACATTAGAATTATGTTGGATGGGAACATTATAACATTCATCATAGAAATAGAACTATATTTTTTCCGATTAATGAAATATTCTTCTCATGGATGGATTATTTTTTCAATTAAATCTAATTTATTCTCATAAGTTTACCCTTTATTTTAAATATTATTACATTTCATCAGGGATTCTATGTTTTAAACATAATATTATTATTTTTATCTAAAAAATATATCTATTCATAAATCTCAATAAACATGAACATATTCTAATCTCTATCATTTCACTTTAGGCAAAAATATCCGAAATTATATATCATTCTATTTAGGGATAGAAAAATTGACTTTTATGATCCACTCAGGTTGGGGTCTTGGACATACCTATATTCACCCTTAATGATGTTGTTAATTTTTTTTGAATTATTCTCTTTATATACTCTAATGTAATTTAACCTTTTTTGCTTCACTTATAAAAATATATTCAGTGTTAATTGATTGAATTAGATTATGGGATACATTTTTTAATGATCTATAGGTTGGTGATTCCTTCTATGATCTAGATCTCTCTTTAGTACCAACATCAGTCTCTTTTAAGGGAAAACTAATATCATACTCTTGGGTGGAATAAATTTTCATTTCATGTTTTTTGGAAGACTATGGTTTTTAGAATCTATATTTCTAATGTCTATTTCCATCTTGAAACACTAAAATTGAGCGTATTAATTTCATTCATAAATGTGTTAAATATTTATTAAAAATCCTTATTAATGTTTTAAATTTTATCCACATGAATTTTTATGGTGTCATTGAGATAATTATCTATCCCTTTACTCGTTTTTCTTTATCTTATATGTAGGTAGATTTTACATCCCTATATAATATATAAAACTTCTCCAAATAATGGAACATTTAATCGACTATTGTTTCACACAATTATATTCTCACATAATTATATTTAAAATGATTCATCATCCATAGACAATAATTTATTACAATGAGTGATGGTTTCTTACTCTAATTTCACTTCCCATTTGATAGTTTTGTAATAATTGATTTTCTGTACTAATGAATCTTCCATTTCCTCAACCTATACTACTATACATGACTTATAATAATGAATTAACTTAATGAATTTGAATATATATGTCACCTACTCAATTGGGTAATCCTTTAAGTAATCCTTAACCTCACGATAGAATTATTTAGTATTTTAAATGAAATAATTTCCACATATTATACTTTCTTCATTTAAAGAATCATAACCAACAATTTTTTAATAGGACTTAACCCTATGACTACATTCATTTGGTGGTTGTTCCTTTTCCAATTTTATATCATTTCTTAGATTCATAGCCTAATTTATCTCTATTTTTATGGTCTTCAATAACACATTAAAATTATTTGAGATAGGGATTAGAACATGATTTTATATATGAGGAACTTCTAAAATCTATTCATATATACCCCTCTTATATGTCAAGTAAAAATAATTTGGAAAAGGAATTTATATCGAATGAAAGATAGATAATTTTATCTTATTAAAAAATTATAGTCTAAAATAGATCCAATTATTGGAAACCTCACATTGATACTAATTGAATGTCCCTATGGGATCTTACATAGATAATTAAGTGTGGAAGGGGGAATCGGTTATTGTCAAATTTTTACCAAATTGATAATATCCTTATCCTTTTAAACACCTATAATTTTTTACACCACTTATACCAATTTATATAAATTAAACTATTATAGTTTAAGATAATATAAAAATATATATAATATTGATAAAAATAGTACGGATGACACGTGTGTTTTTACAAGTTTCAGTCATGATGTTAGCCTACTCATTACTGTAGGAGGTCATTATTTCAATCTATATATTGTACACTATGAAAATTATTTTCAATACAAGTGTAAGTGAGATGTTTTCATCCTAACCCACTATTTCACCAAATTATATAGGTGATGATGCTTATAATATTACTCATATGAATAATGAAATATCTCACCTCACTCTTATATGATGAAATCCCACCACCTAATCGTACCATGCACATACTATTAAGGTAGAGAATTAGGTTTTTAGGGATGTACTTTGATCCATAAGTATAATTTTCTTCCTCAACCAGTGTTTTTGACTCCCTATTCATTCAACTTGACTTAGGTACATTACTCAACTTCAAAATTAATTATAGAAACTTTCTTATTGAACCTCTATACATAGAAATTGAGAATTCTGTAACAAAATTTTTCATAACTAGTGAATATATATTATGAAATTCTCATCTCCTAAAGATATTTCATAGAAAAATGAACAATAGATATACAAGGTCTGTTATTTCTAAATAAATTCTTCTATTTTTCATCAACTAAATATGTCGATTTGAAAAAAAATATGCATGTTAGATTTCTCTTCTTCCTCTTCTTCTCTTTATTTAAAACCAAGTGGGTAGTATATCTTCAAAAAATGCTCAAAACACTCTATTATTCCTCACCTCTACATGAAATAATTTTTTTCTTATTTTTATTTCCTTGAGAGATTGGTGGAGACTCTCAGAATAATCAATTTATACTTCACCCAAGTAAAACTAAACCTTTTATTCTTCCTTTTATTTCTTGATTTTAAAATTCTCACATGAATTTTTGACTATATTAAATGTCACATATCATATCCAATATAAAAAAACAGACACTTAAAAGTATTTTTTTCCCTTAAAATTTTTTATTTTAATATAACCATATTCGAGTTCACAGTGATTTCATTTTCACCTCAAATGTCATTAAAAAAATTATCTTAATTATTTAAACTCACATAGATTAATATATTTCTTGTTTATTATTCTATATTCTTCAGTTCATATTACTCAAGAAATCCAAAAAATCAAAAATTTAATCTTTATAACTATATCAAATCACAAAAAAATTGATTATAGCATGGAACACTAATCTTTAAGCAAGAGAAGTTAATTGAAAACCTATAGAGATCTATGTTTTATCAAATACATAAAATCATCCACTACACTTATTTTTTATTCATCCAAAAGATTAATTACAATAGAGCTTGTGTTATTTAAACATTGATAACACAACAAATTCATTAGTAGATACAATTATTTCTTTTATATATTTAGTAAAATCTATAGATATCTTATATTAGGTCTGTGTAAATTCCATGTCTTAAATATCATATTGACTCCTTTTTCTTTTCCATGAAGATTATTATCTTCAAATTTCATTTTCATCAGAAATAAAAATTTTAGAAACATTGAATTTTAGAAATTAAAAATTATCTATTTTTTTCTTTCCTACCTTGATCTTATTACCCAAGG
This sequence comes from Viscum album, assembly GCA_963277665.1. NCBI lineage: Eukaryota > Viridiplantae > Streptophyta > Magnoliopsida > Santalales > Viscaceae > Viscum > Viscum album. Next base: position 1,271,995,128 of record OY728164.1, on the reverse strand, counting down.
ATTAAATATTATGTATCATCATTTTTAGGCTCGAATAAATCACCCTTCTATGAACTTTTTATTCTTATAACCATGAATAATAATTTCAAATCATCACAAATTAATTTAAATTTAGATTAAATTTTTTTGAAATATGGTTTTCATTCTCTAATGCTCTAAAAATTCTCTATGTGTTGATACTTTCAACGCATTGGAAATATGTTTAGATAGGTTGATTCATACACACATGATTATTATATTTTTTTATTTCAAAAAATATTATTCTTGATTTAACCTAGGTCCATTACTACACTACTTTGGATGATGTATATATAGAGGATGGGTGATGTTTACATAGGGTATACTTTATGCATATACATTACTAGATGAACCTTATAGAAAATGTGGATAATTAATATTACAAATATAATACTTACATACATGACCTAATTATTATTACACGAATGGAAATGATGATATCGAAGAAATAAATTCATCTTTACAAAAACATTGGATGATGTTTGTGTAGGATATATATATTTCAAATATCCAAGATAGTTAAATTTAAATATATATAAATTCATATCAAGGACACAACCAATGTCCTAAAAAATCACCAAATGTTATTGAAATCCATATTTTTTTTAAAAAATCTAACTACTCCAAGGATGGTTCATTTATCTTTTATGTTTTCCTCTTTTAAAACATAAAACCTATTTTAAATTTTTATTTAAAACTATAAAATAAATAAAGTAGGGTTAAATTAATCCTTCAATTTAATCCTAAAATCCTTTATTATTAACATGTTGAAGAAAATTCTACCCACAAATATTGGATATTTTCATAGCCAAAAAAACTTGCTCAACAAACTTCAAATATTATGGGTTCCTCCTCAAGAAACAAACCTACATATTTCATTACTCAAATTAGTGTGAACCTTATTCTCTCAACATTTTAAAATATGATATAGATATCATTCTTATATAATTATAATTTATTTATAAATTATATGAAACACATTTACTTACTTCTTCATAATAACAAAAACAACTCAAGCTTCACCAAATCCAAGGGAACTTCATAGAGAAACCCAAGAAAGAATGAAAATGAGCATTTATTAGATGAGGAACTCACTAAAATTTAAAAAATTGATAAAGATACAATTGATGATAAAATTTTTGAAAAATACTAAATCGAATATACCCACAAAAAGAAAAATTGTGTATGAATAATTTTCTATTAATAAGGGGAAATATGATGTAATGAGGTAAAAAAATTTCTATATTGAACTTGAAAAATTAAAACACATTGTGAAAATTACTAAAAGAGACTTGGAAGGGCATCTAGGGGTACCCATTGGTATTGTAATGCAACTTCCTTATTGAAAAGAATTTTAAAATTCTATAAATATTGAGAAATTAATATTTTATTAAGGGGAGTCATATGTATTTCAAGATATTAAAAAGAAAAGAAAAACATAAAACTATATCAAAGATAAATTATTAAACCGGATTAGGGTAGATGGTTCGTAATACTTGAAATAAAGTATATCGAGTGGAGTTAATGGATTTGAGGATGGAAAAAATGAGTTTCAAGGATTTATGCTTGAGGAATATTTATAAAGGAATAGTTTAAAAGATGGTGTGGAAAATCTAGAAACTGTTACTGTATAAAGGAGATTAAATTTTATGGACACACTTGTGTTCCCATTTATAAAGTTTCATCTTTCATGGGATAATGGTTGAGTACATGGAATAATTAGTCTGGTTTCCTCCTTTTAAATAAACACTTCATTAGAGGCAACCCATTCCTTGGACGTTTTTATCAATTTTCTATTTGTTTGTAATAAATTTTCTCTCTAAAATACTATTTAGTAATTTTGTTTTTGTATTATTTCATTGTAAAAGAAGGGAATGATTTATTTTTTAATTATGTGACCCACACACTATAAGGAAAGGAACAAAAATAAAATGAGAGAGTTCTACCATCACTTGATTTTATTTATATTATTCATGTATTTATTATTTAAAATAAATAATGAATATACATACTTGAATATTACTAGATCACATAATTAAAAAAATTGTGATGGGTATGAGAATTGGGTGGCGTATTGTTATATTTGAATGAACAATTTGATAATTTTCTCCATACAACTCACATAGACATTTTTTCCTTGAATACATTGAATATTTTATTTTCAACGCTTTATAATTAAAGTTGAATATGATATGATTTAGGTGAATTAAATATTAGAATAATCCTTTGAATTTATTAACACAATATTGAGTGATTTATTTGATAAAAGGGTAACACTTCAATGGTTCACCCAAAAAAACAGCTAGATAAATTATTTGAATTGGGTTATCATGAGCTGCTGGGATTCAAATAGAATTCTCTTTAAATTTCCTGAAACATTAGTTTTGTGTGTGAAAATTAAAAATAAATCAATATGAGAAAAGAAATATGAGATATACCACCCAATTATTCTTTTATATCAGGATTATTTTAATTATTCAAGAAAAAATATTGTTTATTATTATTATTTTAGTTCTAGATTATTCCCTCAAAATTCATGAATAAGTGCATTGTGTATCACATGGTTGTAAAAAAACAATGTAAAATGATCTTTGTTATTGAGAGGGGTTAATTGGAGGGTGAATGATAAAATGATATGAACAAGAGGAAAATAATGATTCCTAGTAGGTGTTTAGTAATTAATTGCTAAATTGGTGAAAATGGGCAGTGGAATGACAATATAAATTGAGGGGTACTTTAATATATGATTCATGTCAATATTAATATTTAAATAAATGCTAATAATTTAAATTTTTTTGAATTAGGGAATAAAAATGGGAGGAGAAGAATTTATAGTTCTAATATATGTTTAGAACAACTATATGAGGATTATTAATGCTCATGTGTGGGTGTGTGAGTAATATATTTTTTAGTTTTATTTTCTAATATCTTCTCAAAAATATTTTATTTTTGTTTTTAACTTTTCTTTTCCTAAATAATTTTCAAATTATCATTTTTGTTATTTTAGGAATATGAATTCAATATTAACAATGTGCTTTCTCATAAATCAATAAAATTTATACTTTGTTTAATTTTTAATTTTGTGATTTGTTAGTTTATAAAATAATTATTTAATTTTTATTTAATAAATGATAAAAATGTGATTGTTTAAGGATGAATATTTTTGATAAAAAAAGGAAAGAACATAGAAATTTAATTAAAGAATAAATGGTAATATACTTTACATAAGATATTAGTCCAAATCCAAGATGCTAAAACATGGTCATGGAATCCCTGAAAGGTATGTCTATAAAATCCCAAATATAATCTAGGGAGAACGGGAGGAGGCCCATGAGTAATGGAAGAGAACATGGAAATAACCCCATATAATGGGGTGGCTTATGAGCATATGTAGTATGGAGAGAACCTACAGGAGTAGGGGAGGGTGCAATAATGAGAGACAACACCCAAAAACCCACACACTAAAAAACACCACGAGGGATATGAGATTAGAAACTATAATTATAAAGGAGGTATCCACCCCTATTGAATTTTCTATGTGGTAAAACTTCATATTCTCAAGAAATTCATATCACACTTATGTGCTTTATGTTCTGAACCATGACCTTATAATCATTGGATATTGTTATATGTTGATCAAATCCAACCATAAAACATTTGTTATCTTACTCAATTAAAGTAATTCACTATGTTCTTATATCTCTCCACTAAAAAATATTTTCAACTTAACACCTTGAGATTTTAAAAGTACACTATTTTTTGATAGCCAATAGTACATGAAACATCGGGCATAAATGAACCATGAAATATTATTATTTAAATTTCATAGTTAGAACCCAATAATTAAATTGGTTTGTATAAATAGTATTAGCGAAATTATGAAATATATATAAAATTTATACTTAATAAAAACTTATTTATTACTTATTAGGAAATAAGCACTAAATTTTTAGTTAAGTTAATCAATTCTTCAAAATATGTTTCCTTAAAAAATGTTTTTTATTTATTTATGTTAGAAAATATTAAAATTTATATTATGAAATTTTAGAAAATTTTCTGAAAACATAAATTCATTTGTGAATGTTACATATCAAAATGAGTTTAGGTAAAATTTTGGGATTCTTATTAAAAGACTATTTTTTCAATGAATACTGAAAATACCGTTTTTGTAAATTTTCTTTTTTTAATAAATGTACCATTAATATTTTAATTTGATAATAAATTTTAAAAGGCCTATTTTAGTTTTAAATAATTTAATTAATTACTTAGGAATCAATATTATATTTAATATTTATAGAATTTTCTTTTTGAGCTTAAAAATATTTATTATTATTTTTTTATTATGCTTTATGAAATTGTATTAAGTGTAATTTATTTAATTTATAGTAATTTTATTTTATAAAATGGTATTTAATTATAAATTTAGAAATGAAAATTTATCCTAGGATGAATTTATTTATTTCTCTGAAGATGAAATTTTTTTTTGAATAGTAAAAAATAAACTTTTTATGAAATATAATATCTTTTATTATATTTCCCAGACCTAAACAAGATATAAAAATTTATTAACCAACTGGAATGGATAATTTATTAAAATATATTAAAAATTTATGGTGAAAAATATTCATAAAAAATAAATTAAAATATATATCAATAAGTATATAAAATCATTTATAGTGTCGATGTAGTGCTTGTGCCGTACTTGAAAAGTGAAATTTGGTTTCATAAAGAGAATATTTAAGAAGTAATAATTCCTTTGTTGAAATTTTAATTTCATATGAGGTATTATTTAATATATATATATATATATATTATTAGTTATACAATAAGTGACTTATCAAAATGCTTTTGTAATGCTTGTGCATGGCTGAAAAATCCAAAATAACATATTAAACAAGTTTTCATGGAATAGATTTGAGTAAATATACCTATTTAATCCATATAAAATTTTAAATTGAACTTAATTTATTTATTTCTGTCATGGAGATTTATTTTTCATTTTTAGTGATGATATTAGTACCTTAAAAACTTACACAACACTAACACAGTGCTTGTCCAAACAACAAAAAAATATAGTTAATTACTTTAAAACTTTTAAAATGATATTCTACAGATCTTTTAAAGAATATAAAGAATTTTTAAGACATAAATAACATATTATATATTCTTCAATGGTATATATTCTAATATCATTTCTCTCTTGTTGTTTTCAAAGTCAAATTATTTGAATCGTTCATAAAATGACATTAATTTAATTTGGTGATAAAAATATTTTCATAAATTAATTCAAATTAATAAATATATTTAACTTTGAAAAGTATAGTGATAAATTATTATAAAATTAATATATTCTCCATTTATATTCCAATTTTTATCTTATAAGTAAAAGTACAACACTTTAATATTGAGAAATTTGTTACCGTAGTTAAGATTAAAATTTATTTACCAATTGGTTGAACTAAAAGATAATGTTTAAAATGGTAAAAAAAACCTATATAAATTTCATTTTATGGGTATATTTCAACCTTATACAATTTTTATTTTATTCTATTTATATTTATAAGTATTTTTTTAACTAATTATTATACATTAATCTTTTTTGATATTCCATGTGTGTCTTTTAACTCCCTTATAAGAGGACTCCCCTTTCTCTCAATTCTTCACAACACTTTGTGCCATATATATTGACCAAATCCTAAATATTTCTCTTATAAACATAGATATATATATAAACTAATAAAATTGTATTCTCTTCTTAAAATACCATTCCAAATATCTTTAGGAAATTAATTTATAGGAAGTCCACCAAATAATAGGTAATTATCATTACTGACACTTTTGAATTGACTTCTTTGTATAATTCTTCTAAATATTATGTACCCACCATAAAATAATAAAATAATAAACAAAATATTTTTAAATACTAATATTATCATGTTACAACCATTTTACATCTCTTTTTCATCATATAAATAATGAAAACATTGATCTTATGTATGTACGACTTACTTTCTCTTTGTACGACTTACTATCCCTATATACGGTGTAATTAATCTTTAATCTCCACTTTCAATGGATGGCTATATAGATAGAAATAATTAATATAGATGATATTTATGTCATAATTATTCTTATTTAATTATAATATCTTATATATATTCTTACCTTCTAATCCATTGGAAAACGATAACGTTGCTCTTGCGTATGTGTGGACTACCACCTCCACCAAGAGATGTGTTTAGTTTTTCATTTTTGATTTACATAGATGATAATAAGTATATATTTATTTAATATAGATGATTCATATGATATAATAATTATTATTTAAAGTTGAATTATTATTTATCTTTCTTTCTTTCTATCTGTAGAAAAGTGAAAACAACATTAATGCATATGTATGACATATCGTCCCCATTAATGGTGTAATTCAATTTTCTACCTATACCATAAATATATGATCATAAATATAGATATATATATAATTAATATATATTATATTTATATAATAATTATGATTATTTATATGATGGAACCATGATCAATGTATAAGGACCAGAACAACCAAACTGAAACTAACATGAAAAATGAGAGTTAGCACCTAGAAAGAGTGATTTTAATAAAGAAGTATGAATAAATTTGTTTTGAAATATTATAAGTAGATAATATATTATTTTATAAGTATTAAAATTCTTCTGGTATATATTTATAATACATTTAAATTTATTATACATGTGGTTAAAATCACTTAAAATAGAAGTCAGATATGATGTATGGGTTTTCTGATCTCACATTTGTTTCTATGAGACATGTGCCATTTTCACCACATGGTTATTTCATTAGGTGTATTTAATACCATTTTTGTTTTATATATAACTATTTAATTTATATTCATGTAATTTAATGTTTCATTTTATATTATTTATTTAATGGGGTTTATGATTCACAATATACCAAAGTCGTAAGAGTTTTTTAATAATCTCATCATTATTTTGTATTATTTATGTTTAAGTCTTCATTGGGGTAGTTATATTATATTTCTTTATTCAAATATAAATATATTCTTTTACTATGTTTATTTCTATAAATATTAATTTTTTGTTTTATTTTACTCTCTTTTGGTACACAAGATACAAAAATAATGGCTTCAAGGAAAAATAAAGTAATTTTTCAACTCAAGAAATAAAATTTTTATTCAGTGTACATATTTTCCGTAAAATGTTTTTAATATTATATAAGTATTTATTAAAGAAACATACACACTTTTTACTATTTAAAAAATGATTTAAAATTAATCCAACTATCATTTTAAAACAATTGAGTTTTTATTGTAAATATGAAGGGGGTCCGTTTTTAAATGTGTAGGATATAAAAATTTATTTCTTCTTTGAACTCTCAATGATTTAAAGCTCCCCTTACATGTTTTTATAGTTCTCTTCAAAGAAAATATTTTTCCTAAGGATTTATAATTTATAATTTTTTGTAAGTTACTTTCAATGTGAAAAGGGTATTTTTCTCTAGAATGTTTTCAGGATATTTTTATTATATTTATATTAATCAGTGAAAACAACTATTAATTTTAATTATAATAAATTGGGTATATTTTATAATTATACCATAATTATTCTTTCTTTCTATGGGTTAGGATCAGCTTGACTGGTGAAATTATTCCTACTATTTATTTTGTTTCTCCAATGCAAATAGTTGTTAATTATAGGAAATATTGATTAAGATGTACTATTTATTCCTATGATGAATGAATTGGTCTTATTAAGTGGTAGGTGGGGAATAAAATTACATAGCCTCTTGATACATAGGTAGGTCTTATGAGATGAAATAGTTTGGTTATTCATATGAGGCATTACCCATTTATGTATACTGTTTTGGAACGATCCCCTGATGGTATGTAGATGTGTATGCATGAGAAATTGACAGTAAGTTTAATATGTATTTATTTATACATTCTATAATTATAAAATTAATTATTAATTTTCATGTGATAATTTGAGCAGTTATTCTATCCATATATATGATTCAACCCCATGTGATTATTTCAGTGGAATTATTTGATCATCGATTATTCCTCCCATATTATTATTAATTACAAAGTTATTGATTAACTAGAATTTTTTTTCATTTATGTTACTTTACATATTTATTTTTCCTTATTTACTGAATATAGCATTAACTATTAGAAAACCCTTTGTGATCATTATAGATAACCCATATTTTTTTCTTTTCCCTACTATATAAAGAAAAAAAATCTTTTCTTGTGTTTAAGGATTCATAATTTTTAGTTTTTATATTTTATTTCTGATTTAAAATGTGAATAAATAATTACAAATGGCTATATTGTACATTATTAGTTCCTTCATTATATAATTATAAAAGATTAAAATTTTCATGAGCTATTATTCATGTAGAATTCTAATTAAATTCATTTTTATTTGAACAAAAAATGTGATGAATTTATAACTTTTCCATCTAATCCAAAAGAAACAATTTCATCTCGGGTCAATTTATATTTATTTTTAGTTATAAGAGTATATCTAAGTAAAACATTATTATAAACAGGAAAAACAATAGATATAATAAAATTATTCATGTGAGTATTATAACAACAAAAAATACTTTCATAACAAATCAGTGTATGACCTAACGATTATCCTTCTGGAAATGTAAAATGTAAATAAGATAATATATTTTGTATGAAGATTCAAAAACAGTACCTGATGGTACCCCATTTAATGGGAAAAATTCCCACTGGGCCTTCATGATATGTAATGGGTCTTCCTATACCCAGTTAAAAAGGTCTTTTCATTGCTTTAATAATAAATGAGGCTTCATCCCCAAAAAATATAAACACCTCATCTTTAATGGAATCCAAGATACCAACACCGTCCATTGATTTTTTATCTTATGTTAATAAATAATATATAATATATACTAGCTCATTAATTAAGATTATAAAAACCACAAATGAAAAGTACCTTTCATTTTTAATGGAAATGAAAAAAAAACACACCCAGTTTAACGGTAGTGAATTCCAAAATTAAAAGATGGTGAAGAATGATATTTCTAAAAAGAAATCACTTTTTAGCATAGTCTCAATTATCGTAGAGAATATGATGAACCTGTATGATAGAATGAGAAAATTTAAAGAGTCAAAGAATATTTTTATTTGAGAAATAATTCTATAAATAAGAAGAAGATTTGGAAATAGAGAACTTTGAGAGTGATCGATCACATTGGTGTTTGGATGAGAAAGTGGTTGATGTAGTTTTTAAGGCCTCCAAGGGTATCTATTCATAAAATCACAATCCTTTGGTAATTTTTTTTGGAATCAATCAATATTATTTATGATGAATAAACTCACATTCTATGTATTTTGACCATCATTTGTTCAAGACAACTCAATCCCTTTAAAAAGTTAACTCAAAATAACTACAGAAATCATTTAGAAATTAAAATTAAAAATTGTAATGTTAATATTACATAAATATCAAGGAGGTTTATAGAAATATATTATCAATGGAACTATCATTTTAATTTAATAGAATTTGAATAATTGAAACTAATTTAAAACCACTCATTGGATATATTAAGAAACTATAAAATAATAGGTCGAAGATAAAACATAAATCACAAAGAGATTAAAACCAAAATATTCAAAATTTGATTTCCAAATTTCTATCCACTTTAAAAATTCCATAATATCAAACTATAATGTTATTTTATTTAAAACTATAATGAAATATTGAATTAATTTGTTAAACATGATGCTTAATCTATAAACAATTAATATAAAAAATCAAATGAAAATAACAAAATCAAAATTTTTATTTTCATACTATAGATATAAACATGAATGAAGAAGAGAAGTAATCATCATATAAAATTGATTATAACAGTGAAACAAATACTTAATGTAATATATATATCATTTATAATAAATTATATAACTATTAAAATAATTTAATTATTTGTAAGAAAACTATAAAAATTCATTATATCAAGAAAATCATGAAAACAAAGTAAACTATAAAACCAAATTTAAATAAGGGCCATATACATTCATGCATAAAGGTAACAAAGAATTTTCAAAAAAATGGGTAAAGGTAATAAGAAAAATATATACAAATACAAGGGTTACACTGATAATACATGCAATACATAAGGGAAGAGATCATTGAAAAACGGGATAATGAATAACTTTGTAATGGTAATTATATAAGTTCATATTTAATGTAAGGGTAGATAGAAGATGTGTAAAGGTAAATACAATACTACATAATGGTAACATTGAAAATCTAAACATTACGTAAAAGGTAAACTACTATGTTTAAACACTACGTAAGGTTTTTTTAGTATAATGAGTAAGGGTAACACCCAATTTCCAAGACATTTGTAAAGTTACAAAAATCCATGCATCAAGGTAAGGAAAAATTAAAACATGTAACATGAGGATAAAAAAACTCACATAAGGGTACCCCAAAGGTAAAATAGCATGTGTAAGGGTACTAATAAGATTACTTAAAAGAAAAGAAAATATTATAAATCATGTGTAAGGGTAAAGAATAAATAATACATGATATGTAAGGGTAAAAACAAGATTATGTAAGGGTGAAATGAACTTTATAAGGCTTACATAAGGGTAAGGAAAAAAATTAGAAAATTAGTTTTTCATGAGAAAAAAGTAAATATAATTATATAGAATATTAAGTATAATCACTTTAAGAGAGTTTGTGATAATTAAAATCAATGAATGTTTTGAAGAAAAAAACATTGAGGTTAGGAGACAAATTAGTGGAGAATTATTTCCCTTTAAAACACAATTTCTAATAAATTTAACAAATTATATGAAAAATATGAAATTGGTAAAATTTATACAATAAAAAAAATTAAATGAGACATAATACAAACAATAAATAAAAAAAATGTCATTAAAACAAGACACTATTAATTAGTGAATACATGTTAGGATAAATATTTTGAAAATAGGGCCAACTAAAAAATATAATTTAGATAGATATATATAATGACACACCCAATGTATCATGAATTTAAATAAAAGAAAAATAAAATAAAATGGAATAAATAGAAGACCATTACTCCAGGAAAAAAAATTCCCATCAATTTCTCAAAAATATAAGGAACCTTTCACACCAAACTAGTGACTACTTCTTTTCCCAACATCTATCACCAGATCTATAATTCAATAAAATAAGTTTCTTGAATGCTAAATTGAACATGAATGAGTTGAACATAATCTTCAATATTAATTTCCCCTACTAAACCCACATGTAAGTAATGTAAATTCAAATAATTGGAGTTAAAATAAGTACATAATTGATATATTAAATCCCCAATAAATGAAATATACATCATAAAATGAAAATTTAAATTAAAAACCCAATTAAATGTATAATCATATCAATAAATAAGTAAAAAATAATTTATAGTACAATAAAAAACATGTAATTCACACATGTTCTCCAATTAAAAACTATAATTAAGGTATCATAATGATATAAGATTTACTGGGTAGTAAATATATAAAACCTATTAGGTCGGAACATTATAGCAATAAAATCAATGATGAAAATAAACTAAATCCCCTGATTTCTGAAAGTGACATCACAAGTGGGAACACATGCACACCCTATAACTCCAAATTTATATTGAAAAACAATAACCAAAGGTGATAAACTACAAAAAATAAGCCTATATTTAGTTACCAACAATTGGATATACGTAATATATAATTCTACTCTAGTAATCCTAAAAAATGGTACCTTCCCAATAAAAATAGAAAAAAATTAACCAACCGAATGACCCAAATCCTTAGAGAAAACAACTCAAAATAAATAAATAAAACCATATATATTATTAAAATACCAAATCAACTCCAGTAATGTAATTTCCCAACCTGTATCACTCTATAATAAATTTATCAGTGATCCATGTGAACTGTGGTTCACCTCCCTATACTTCATAGGCTTCCAACTAGTAGTTAGGGTCTATAGTGATATCATGGGGAGACTATACCCTTATATTAGTATAGAGAAAAAATATATAAATAAGAAAATAATATGTTGATATATCTGATGAAATATATCGAAATACATCTATAAATAAATATTATAAAACTTTACTTTAAAAATGAACTATCTAAAATGTCACAAGATTCAAGAATACACCACTAAGATCTCTCATGCAATGATCATATATAACCCAAAAAACGTAAATAAATTCAACCACAACTAGGTACCGAGTCCCATGATTGTCCTATCTACTTACTCTATCTATGATTTTTAACTCAACCATTTAACAATGGGATTCAATTGTACATATACCATTGATCATGATGTTTTCTGTAGTACTAATGTGCCTGGGAAACCCTTGCAGTCTATGAGTATAAGCTAGTAGGAAACTACCATTTCTATCACTAACATAATCAGTAGATAACAATCATTTACTATGTGATGTGATCATAAATAATAAGTATAAAAATATATACAAAATAAAAGTCATGGTCATAGGTTTCATCATAGTCACCCATGCATAACCATACTAGCTTCAACTAGTACTAATTGTCTCTAAAACAAAACCAAGTATCTGATAAACTCCCACCCACAATATCATCAATATTTCCTAATATTCTAGTGGAATATCTACCACTATTTATAACATTCAAAATTCATAAACTTCATATGGGAAGAGTATCATTCTTGAGTATCTCCATATAAAATCATCTTTAGGGGGAGTGCATCCCTCCTAAATAACCATCAAGGAGAATAACATCCCACTCTTAATACCATATTTCATAATTGGTGAAACCGAGACACACCCCTATAATCTTTATAGGGAATATCATCCCAATGTTAATACCATATATCATATTTTTGGGAATAATGATCCAATCTATATAACTATCAGGGGGAATAGTGGGTTTTTCAAAATACCCTATATCGTACATAGAGGAGGAGTGGACCACCTAAATATCACCATAATAATTTATAGAATAAGAAACCATCCTATATTTCTCCATAACAATTTGGGGGATAATTACCCCACCTATATTTAATTATAATATCTAGGAGATAAGCGGACTAGCTAAACATATCCATATTTCATAATCATAAGGGGGATTATTGTCCCACCTAGATATCACTAGAATTATTAATGGGGATAATTGGTCACCCCATATATAACAATAATCATAAAAGGGATAAAAAAACTCACATATATGTCACTATATATTATAATCAATATAGGAATAAGAATTCTTATTTTATATAATCATATATCATAATTCACATGGGCTGGAAACTCACTCAAACCGAAAATTCGTTTCCCTGTTTGTCTTTTCATGAAAATAAAATATTCTCATTCCCACATTCATACTAGTTTAAAATAATGTTATCCACATCAATCTAATTCTATTCATATTTATAAAAAACTGGGAGACCCCCAATTGTCCCATAGGTCAAATCATGGGATTGACACCCCTTATGTATTCCTTATCACATTTCCAACTCTTGGGTAAAATTCCATCACTCAAAGGGAATAACAAATATTAACATAGACCCAATGGGATCATTTACTAATTATCCACACACAAAATCCCATATCAACCAACCACATGTTATGTTATATTTTCAATCTACAGAGAACCAAAAATTTCATACATTAATATTGGATAGTTTTGATGAATATTCAATAAAATTCACAACAAAACACACACTAAGACCGGAATGTTTTAGTATCATTATAGAATAGATAAATATACATCTTATTTTATGTAATATCTGAAAATTATCCTTCAAATATCACCCATTGAAGTTCCTTTATTGTTAATACCATACATAAAACCTTTATTCATAATCTGGGGAATGGAATCATAATAAATGACGAGCTTAGATGCTCTGTAAAGGTAAACATAATATATATCAATAAAAGATCATAAGTGGGAATAAGATAAGAATAATTTTATGAGAAAATTATCATAGCTTACAGTAATAATACCCAATTAATTGAAGATCATTAATCATATATTATTGAATAAGTCTTTTTTATAAAGAATGACATCCTTCATAAGTTTGTAGAATCATCAATAATCTATCATGAACCATGAGAACATATCATAAGAATAATACATAAGCTTTTGGAATTATCATAATCATATAAAATCTATTCCTCAGTGAAATAAAATTTTTATAATTTTTTATTTTGAAATAAAATTCATTGTTTATGTTTATTGATTGATTAAACTTTCCAATATTTGATTTTTTTATGTTTTACGGTAGGATACATTGATTTCCCAAAAAATGATATTGATGGTGAATATTATAGGTAGAAAATTATTTCATGTGATGTACTATAGGTAAAATACCATTTCCAAGAAATAAAAGTGGAGAACCAAGCTGAAATAGGCCTAATCAATCTAGAAAACACCAATTTATATTGTAAATTGTGAATTTATGGTGTCAAAAGGGGGGACTTGGATAAAATTAAAATAATAAAAGAAACTTATGAGGATAATAACACTGTATACTAAGGAGTGAAACCGGTATGTCATACCTTGATGCTGCTTTGAAAATTTCAAGAAAAATAAACTCGTATTTCATGGTGCAAATTAGATGAATTCACATCATAAACCAACTATTAATGATATAATAGTTCCAATAGGGACTAATAAACATCCAATTTTGATGAGGATAATTCCTTGACCTCTTTTAATGACCCATGATGGGTCAAGATTATATTTGACCTATTTATTGGGAGATTAATAGAACCTAGGGTTTTTAGAGGTCAATGAATATATATATTGGGGGGGATGGAAAGGGGGTCACACTAAATGGGGTACTTTGGATAATAGACTACTGATGATTTCTTTTCATTTTTTCATTATTTTATTCACTTTCATTTTTAATATTACAACGTTCTGTATAGTCTTGTTATTTACCCTTCACATGGATTGTAAAAATCTTCATGTGATCAATAAAAGGAAAACATATGATTTTCTATTCTTGAGTGTATGTTATAAAATTCATAAAATGGAAACATTATTCTTATATATGGTTTCAATTATTTGTTTTCCATTTTAAATCCTAAATGTGGGTGTGTTAGTTTTTTTCCTTTTTAATTTCTATTATCTAGTTCAATGATTCAAAATCTCTCTCCATCCAATTTTGGTCTATATATGTTGGAATATATTAGGGTTATTTGGTGAGTGCTCAGAAATCACCAGAACATTTATAATGTTATGGTAAGAACTATTGGTAGTCAAGGAATAAAAATACTCAGTATGGGACTTCCCTAATTAATCTAGAGGAAACATATAAATTCTCACACATTTACAAATAAGGTTATACCAAACTCAATTTTTAGTTAGGGATATTATCAAAATCACCATTTAGAAAATGGAGAGAGATAAACAGATTATGAATTTTCTCTCTTACCAGTTTAGTAGAAAATATTAGGTATGAATTTCAAAAGAATAATTGCATTGTAATAATGTCTATCCAAGACGAACCACATCCCCAAATCCCATCAATTGTCTTAGATCAATCATATTAATCAACTTTCAAAATTCATGATTTCTCAAAACAAATTAATAACTATTTTTTAGGAATCAATTAAAAATGTAGAAACATTTTTTCTATTCATCCCACTTTAAAATAATAGTTTGGGTTAACGAATATAATATACTTTGTTAATTAATTGGTCATCCATTCTCCATAAAACATCATACATCACTTAGTCAAGGTTCATTCCCAAGACTATCATTGTTGGTAAGGTCCCAAAATATAAATGTCAATTTGGTTATTTCAAAAATTCTCCTAAGAGTAACATTCATCTAATTAACTCCTCTATCCCTTTAGAGTTTATTAACTCCACCATTTATTATGAGTTTATAAACTTGATCATCATTACCCAATGAATTTGAGATCTATATAATATGAGGCCCAACCATCACATTATCATTATCAATTCCTTTTTATTCCAAAAGATCATAAAACGTTCATCATGTCATCATATTATAAACCATTAAAAAATGTTTTCTAAACATCTCATCAATATAATCATAAACCATCATATCATTATAACATTCCCTAGGAAAGTAAATGGGTTTTATTAACATCTCATCATCCTAAACCATTAATATAAAGAATATATATAGAACTATTGGTTTGTATCCCAATTAATTCATAATTAACATTGAATGATGTTATCATAGATGGAAAATTAATGTAAAGATCACAATAATATTTATTGAGTAAAAAACACTTTCAATTTTGAAATCACTTATATAAAATATAAAAATAACCAAAATTTTATAGAAAAAATATATTTGAAAAGTATGATAGAAAAGTTTAAAATAATCATAAAATAATTGAGTGGTAATGTTGTTTTGAAGTTCAATTCATTCTATAATAGTAAAAACAATGATTTTTTTACACCACTGGTATGAAAATTACCGTATTCAAAAACAATATGAGGATTTTTTTAAAAAAAAATTGTAAAAAGTCATACATGGGTTTAAATGAATCGAAAAAATCATTATAGATTCGTAAAAAAATTCACAAAAACATTTTAAAAAACATGGATATTTATGAAAAAGGGTTTTTGATAGAAATATGAGAAATATGGTCAACTTTTATTAATAATATTTTCTGAACTGTTTTGTTAATGAAAAGGGAAAATGGTACTATTACTTGAATACTTTTTGAATAAATCTATAAGAAGAAAATATAATGTGTTTATATGAGAAAGACTATATAATGTTTATCAATGTAAATTTAAGCACAAAAATGATGATTAAAATTTTATTGAAATATAAACCCCTTAACTCATCATGTCTTTTCTTTTTTTTATATGTTCAAACCTTATCTTCTTTGAGATTCCTTTTATGGATTAAAACTTAATCCCTCTTAAGATGGTATTAGCTGAATATATGAAGATGTTATATTAAGTTTAATAATATAGAATGGTATTATGGATGGGGTTGGGTGGGATAGAGTTCTCAATAATTGTGAATAGGAGAGTGTAAGAGGATTCTTTTTATAAGTGAGGGGTGGGGAACCCTTAAAAATGTTTAATGTAATAATTTAATATAAATTATATTTCAGGATAAAGTTGATCTAGATTGATATATTTCAAAGATAATATGTAGAATAGTCAAAACAATTTCATATAATATTATCTAGATGATTTTAGGAACTATTTTAATTCTCAAACCCTATTTTAACCATTTGTTTTCCCTTTTGAAAATTATCATCGTATAGATTTTTTTACTCATTATGGGTTAGGAATGTTATTATTAAGAGAAAAGTGACTCGTAAGTGTGAATATTTAATATTCATGACCATTTTTAATTTTCTTGGATAAAGATAAATTATTATAAAATTTAATTCAATTAAAAAAATATTATTTAAGATTAGATACCATTAAAGTTATTTTGTGGACTATTCTAAAAGATAGAAATTAAATACAAGAATATTGAGATATAGTTTGAATAATAATGTTTAAAATTAAAAAATATGTTATATTTATAAAAAACAATCATGAAAATAATAATTCTTCCACATTAAATTAATTTTAATATTTTAAATATCATTTATTTTTATTTATCTATTACTTGAAAAAATATTTTATTGGTGTTGCGCAAGTATTTAAGATAATTACAATATCATTAAAAATTAAAAATAAATTAACTTGAAAAAATTACATATTATTTTAATTTAACATTTATTATAAAACATATCCTATTTTTATTCTTATGAAAAAATTATATAGATATTAAAGTCAAGAGGGTGACATTTTGGAGTTATCCTTTTCATAAAATAATATAAATGTCAGAATGAAAGAAAAATGGAACCAAGTTGACATATTGTCAAAATATTTATGATAATAGATGAAATCCACTAATCCAATAGATTAAATAAAAGTGTTAGAGAAATTGTAATGCCTTATCCCAGAGATATATCCATGTTTTACCCATTTTACACTTACTGAGGCATCAAATATTTACCAAGGTTTTATTGATAATTGCTAAATATAAGACCAAACCAATTTAAAAAAAATTACCATATTGATTCAAAATATGGAATACTTTTTTAATTATTAATTTTCTAAAAGTGGTATAAGTCCATTTGAAAATAAGTACCTAAAATTCAATAAATATTATTCTTAGAAAAATGTTTACAAAATAAATAAATTTACTCTTATCCCATGATAGGAAAACACCATTAGAAGAATATTATTTTATTAATAAATATATAATATATAAATTTAATTATAATCATTAAAAAATATTGATTAAATTAATTTATTATTAAAAAAACACATTTCATGCAAAATAAAAGTTTTCAAGAAAAACATCTCTTTTCTTATGAAATAGATTTATATTTATTTTTTATTAATTGATATCGACTAAATTAATTTTGATCACATGTAAAGAATATATTTAAATATTTAGTTATTACAATTTATAAATTCTAATACAAAAGATGAGAAATAATAATATTCCAATATTATATCATGGTTCTTTTAAACTCGGCGTTCCCTATAAATCCAACTATCAATGAAATAAAATTTATTTAAAGAGAAATATATAATGAAATATTAGTTTGTTACACTATGTCACTTCAAAATTCAATCTAATTAATTTTTCTCACACCCAAGTAATACATAAATATATTCCATGGTGCACCCACTCAAATACAAACATATACTAGTGGAGGAGGTCCAATCATCCCACAAACTATTCAACTAGCCAATAATCTCAAAGTTATTCTGAAATTAAACATGTATTAACCATATTCCAACCACTCTAAAATAATCACACTCTTCTACAAAGAGGGGACTAAGGAAACCTATCCCAAGGTCCACTAATAATGTATCATGAGAGGAAAAAATATTTATATTTAATCAATTTATATGTATATTCATATTATCTATGAATAAATAACACCACACAATCATAAAGTATATTGTATTTGTATATTAGATTTATAAATTACTTTTTACAACCTTTTCAATATCTCCCAAAAATATCCTTCTCAAATGATACCCTTTTAAACACATCATACATAATAATCTTATTTATAACCTGGGTAATGAAATCAAAAGAAACCGTGAGCTCAGATACTTAGGAATGGTAAACATAAGAGATATTAATTGAAGATCATAAGTGATCATAAGATAAAAAAGTAGTTATAAGAACCTAATAAAGTTACACTGTCATAATATTTGAAAATCACACCATATATATGATATATAAGAGATTATAATTCATGGAATAATGATTTTGGAAGAACATTAGATATTAGATATATGTAAGTGAAAACATGATTAAATAATAATGATCCACAAAAATATAACACAAGAATAAAAATGTGGAATTAGAATATTTAATATATATATATATATATATTTATATTTAATCCTATAAAATTATTCTTTATTTCATGGTTCCCTACTTGGAAAATCATTGATTGATATAAATATCCCTTAATGGATTGGGATTTCACTTAATACTTGACATGTAATATCACGATATATATTCCATTACCTAATGAATTTTAGGTTATATAAATCTAGGCCCACTAATCACATAGAAATAATCCCTTATGGGTTTGGGTTCACTACCCAATCATAGTCATATCATGAGTTAATGATTTACCCAATGCATTAGTTGGAAATAATAATCCCAATATTCACAAAATGTCAAACCATACATAATTGTATAACAAAAACATGAAAAAATTTATAATACCATCATAGAATAATGACTTCTGATAAAGAAATGGGTTTAAATAAATATTCTATAAATCATTACCATAATCCCTCTAGAGAAATAATGTGTATAGTATCATTAGATTATATCCATAATAAATCATGTGAAATATTAATAATATAGACATAAATGGAAAACAATTTTATAAGATCATTGTATTTTTAATAAAGATAAATATCCATAAATTTTGATAACATCTATTTTAAAGTAAAATGTTTTTTAAGATCATGGGATTATTATGTTCCTTGTAAAAATAGTTAACCATGGAATTTAATCTTTATTAAGATAAATGGATATAAAGAAAGTAATGTATAATGAAAAGGAATATAATCATCAAAAGATAACGAAATGATTTTAGTTGTTAGGAAGGTATAGTCATTGGTTTCTTTTATAGGCGAGTTTTGAGTGTAATTTCCACAAATATTATTTCCATTTTTTAGAAGGTCATCTTTTTAAAATTAAAGTTGATAAAAAGTTAAAAATAATGGACATGGTTGATGAATAACCCCATCCAAAAAAAATTATAGACATGGTTTAATGACATTTTAAATCATTAAAACTTTGTTTCAATGATATTACCTTATTTTAACTTTAATAAAGCAACTCCTTTTTGTGTCGGTAACTTATTTTTATGCCGAAAAATGAAATTTGACTCACATAATTTTTATGTGATGAATCCAATTTCGAACTCAAATTAATCTTATTAAATTTCCATATATGGAAAATTTTAATTTTAATTGAAAACATAATATATTTAATATACATATATGATAAATGATTTTATAGAAAATTTACTTTTTAAAAACTAAATGTTCATAATATTGTTTCATATAAATTAAAAATTTAAATGAGTGTTAATATATTAGTTATACTTTGAATCATTACATTATATTTTTCATTTTAAGGTTATTAATTTAAATTAATAAAGTAAAAATACACAATACATAAAAAAGTTATTTGAAAAATATCATTATTTAATATTAAACAATTTTTACCTCATACAATTGAATCTAATTATTCATATTCTAAAAATTTAATATTATCAATCCCTTTGTATTAAAATATTTATTTTATTTTTGTAAATACATAGATTCATTCATTAATAAAAATATTATATAACATATTATTTTTATATAACAAAATATTTTAATTAAATATTATTTTTTTATTTCAGTTCGGGATTATGAATTATATTATTCACTATTTGTTACTAAAAATTAAAAAAAATCAGTATATGTACTGGATATATGTATTCCCAATGAACACATCTTCAATGACAGTTTATCGAATTACTTTATTTATAATGAACATATATATAATGATAGGATTTTATTCCTATATATAATGTTAAATATATTGTTAGAATCATTTATCCTATTCCATAAGTCATCTCTCAACATTTCAATTATATTTATAATTATCTTACGTATTTCCATTGTTACAATCAGGGTTATAATCATCATGGAAATTCATGATGGTAATGATTTCATGTTCATAGTCCTTTTTTTACTTGTGTATTTATTCGAGAAATAATTTTCTTATTGTTGTTTCATACTAAATTCTCATAATTTGTCAAATTTTATCTTAAATTTAATATTATATCTCAATAAAATGTATAATGTAACATTTTAGAATGATTTTTTATGTCAAATAATATATTTAATACATTATTTATTTGAATGAAAAATTCATAGTAAAATCAAAAGGTGTATATTATACCACCTTTAATGAATTTCACCTTTACAATGGCCCGAAGGCCTTCAGTTTTTTTGATTTTTGATAATCCACCTTTCATGGGTTGAGTTGAAACCCTTTAAAAGGCCCGTAGGCGTACGTATTACATGGACCAAAGGCCATTAGAGGAATTTATTGCCCTTAGGCTTCAACCATTACATACTACCCAGACTATCTACAATGAACCGCTCCTCCACAGCATCTTCATCATGAAATTAGCTCTCCACCTTCGCATAGCTATTCAGCTAGGCTATCCTTTTCATGCAGAAGTTTTTCCTAATGGAAGGTGTTATACCCTCTCATTCTTGCAATCCATGTTGTTTCTACTGTGGTGAAATCCCTTTGATCATCCTTATATAGAGCTTGTTCCTTGTAGGTTGTCTAGTTTGCATCTACACTTAATGTAGAGACCCAAATCTTGACGTACATGGACACAACATTACTTTTTCAGAATACTTAATACATAACAAACACAGACACACAAGGACCTTAATAGTTTAGTGTCTTCAGAAACTCGGAATTTAATTTTATAATCGTGGTGAATGATCTTCAACTTCTCCCATAAAGATCTTCCCCTTTTATTTTCTTACCTAAAACCATTATTTATATCCTGGGGAAAAGAAAACATAAAAAGGGTGAGCTCAATTTATCAGTAAGGGTAAGCATAGAGAACATAAAAAAAAGTCCATAAAAATTTGAATGTAAAATCTTTAACATAAAATCTAAACATAAAAATCTTGAGAAAAGACATAAATCTTGGATGTACGTAAGGAATATATCATAAAGGAACATCAAACTTGATAAAATAGAATGGGAATAAATCATGTAATTGTGGAAACCATTCAACACTTGTTATGATTTCCATAGTAGCCAAGGTATTGCTGCCAAGAACATCTTAGTGGACAAAGTTCCTTTTTGAATCAAGTTGACTCCTCGTTCCAATCTTGTATCACTGAACCAGATTAACATACCGTTCCAGACATGTCTATCTCATGAGATATAAATATTTACCCAATGCATTGGAGGGAGATATAGGTCCCACCCATCTCATAATGAAATCATTCCTACTTGTGTCACAACATGAACATAAATCATTCATCATTACCCAAAGTATAAAATGGGTTTCATAAACAACATCCCATCATAACATAATCCATACAAAAAAATGGATATCATTCATCATAATAAAAATCACAACATTAATATAATAGAGACATTATACTTGAAACATAATCATACTAAATAATGCCATCTTATATGGAAAATAGTTTTGATAAAACACTTGAAATGAAATATTGTAGAAAATATCCTTTCTTCTTCAAAATCAATTTTTTTCACAAAATTCCATGAAATTTTAAAAGAATAGGGTTTTGTTGAAAATAATCATGCAATATTGTATAGGAAGATTTATGAAAATGAGGCTTTTTGAAACCTTAAAAATCAGTTCACGCCGTATAAGTTTAAAAAACATTCTCCTCATACTTTTGTCAGAAAAGTCAAAAAGTACCACGTATGGTAAACAAAAAATAGATTCCTTACATAACATTTAGTAAAAGTCAAAATGGGTAAAAAGGACTTTAAAAATACATGAAAACATTTTTATAAAACTTTGACATGGATGATAAATATAACCCCAGTAAATACTTACGAATAAACAATCTCCGATAAATACGACATTGGAAAAGTTATCCCTTACCTTAGGTCTGATATGCTTCATATGTAACAGCCTGATATTTTATGAAAAATATTCTTTTTTATTTCACTAATGTCTTGTGTTGTACGCTACACCAAAAGGAGCTTGCACAACACGCATCCTTGACTTGCCTTTCATTACACGCAATCACAACCTTCCTCGATAGCGTGTGTGGTACGTAATACTGAGTTTCACGAAACAATGATATGCTATTAAAATATTATTAAAACTAGCCGTTATGAATAGTAATAACCACTTTTTAAATTTTATAAATTTTAAAATGGACTTCATTTTTGGATTCGGAGTATCGAATTTAGCCTAAGGTGAAATTTTGGTACTTTTCGGATAACTTTCATATTCTGATGAATAGTGAAAATTACTAAATTATAATTAAAAACAACTTTTTTAATCGAAATAATTAATAGTGATAAATCATTAATTTGAGTGGTTTTAAAGTATATTTAGAATATATTTTTACAATTTAATACAATGTTGGTCATTGGATGTAATTTCACGTTTAAACTAGACATAAACAAGTGTCAATCTTTTGATAGATATTGTTTCTTAAAAACACGCTATTTGTTTTAACAGCGGGATTTAATTATAAAATTAATTAATGCAACTTTTATGTTATGAATTTGGTAAAATAGACTTCATTTTTGAATTCGGAATATGAAATATAGCTTGGGATGAAATTTTGGCATTGTTCTGAAAAACATCAATTTTTGATGAATAGTGAAACTACTAAGTGGTAGGTTAAAAACTGAATTTTGCATAAAACTTAATTTTACCGCTTCTGTGAATGGAATTTCAAAAATCCGAGAGACACAGTTAATATCAATGACTAAAATGTGGTTCAATGAGATGAAAATAATTTTTTTTGGTGAATAGTAACTTTTTACTTTTTTTACCTCGGTTAATAGTAAATAGGGTAACTAAGGGTAAATATGATATTAATATTATCCTAACACATGTCCTAATTCTATTGGACAAGTGTAATTCGACCAAAAACAAACCTAGGAATAAAATATGACCATTTAGGCCCACTTGGATTAGATTAGGACATTTATTATTAATTTATTTAAAGAAGGGTTAAAATAGTTAAAATCAAAGTTTAATAAGTAAATCATTTTTAATATGGGGTTATACATAAGATAAATTCGACTATAAATATTCATTAGAAAGCTAAAAAGATTTCCTACATGATGATATTTTATTTGTAATTTTTAGACATCAAGTAATATAATTTATTTATGACACAAAGATGATGCAGTAATTATCTTTTTAATGAAATATTGACATAATTGATAATATAAACACCAAAATAAATATAATTTGAGACTTTTTATGAATTCCACTAATTTTATAGGTTACTATGATATATGTTTGTTGATTTAATCAACTTGGTTTGAACATATAATTCTGTTATGACTTTCACAAAAATCATATATCAAATAGTGTCAAAATTGACACAAAATAGTTTTTAAATCAAATATTATATAATTAATTGTTATTTTATTCCTAAAAATCTAAGGTTCGGCCAAATGACTTAGATACGGATATATATATTAATAATAAACAATTTGGGGTTCGTTTGTCATGTTATAGTAAGTGTATAACCATATAGTGAAAGAAAACAAAAAGACATGGTAAAAGTTAAATTATTTAACTTAGAGTTAAATCTAATTGATAAGGTTAAAATAATACCCTAAACTTGTCTAAATCCTATTGGTTGATAGGATTTCGACCCTTCACCACTTTATCTTCTAAATAAGTCCCTTTTGAACCATTATAAACCGATTTTGACTTTAATATAAAATAATATTTTGAGATATTCCTAAGGTGCCCCTCTCCTCCCCTATAAAAGGACACCTCCTCCCCCTCCTCCTCACACCAATTTTAGCACTCAAGCTCGGCCAACCCCTGCCAATTTCTCCTCTCCACTTCCCTAGCAACATCCTAGAGGTTCTGGTCTTCCTCAAAGACCAATTTTAGTGCCCTAAGAGGAGGTCTCAAAGAGGCACTTCAAAGAAGAGGTAATTACCGTTACCAATTCTTTCATCTTTATGTCTTCTTCCACTTCTTCTTCTTAGGTTGTTTCATTATGAAGTAATAACATCAGTATCACTAATATACTGATATGTTATTATAAGTATGAAACAACCCTATTTCACCATCTATCCATCCTACGGAAAAAGAAATCACCGCGCGTGCGTACGTACGGAATACCGTCTCCACGTCGTGGTGTATTCTATTTTCCACCACCACCTTACATGGATGGGTACAATGGTGTAAAGAATAACTATACATAGTTATTACAACATCATATTGATTCTGATATATTGTATAATCCACTCCAATTCAATTCAATATTTATAGAAATGATATCATCGCTCGTGCGTACGTATGGACTACCGTCTCCACGACGCGATGAGATTCATTCTCCATGTTAACCATTTAAGAATGATTATAATGTATATATAAGAAATAATAATGAAATATATGACATTATAAAGCTACTGGATTTATGTATATATATACATATGTATGTCATCTACTTAGTTCCATTTCAAGACAATAAGGAAAGGAAAACAGCGTTCATGCGTACGTACGGACTACCGTCTCCATGAACGGTGTTTTTCATTTTATTTATCTACCTATTATATATATATATATATACTGAATATATATGATATATAAATCATATTTTATATTCTGGAAGTGAGTAAATCATGATATAAGTAATAATGATGTCAAGAACAACAAGTCAAAACACCTACGATAAATGAAACGATTCTACCCAAAACGCTTCTTTAACATGGAATTTACAAAAGAACGGGTAATATAATGTCATAAGTGAACCATATATGATATCAAAACAATGAATATGATTCTGTAATAAGTCAATAACATGATTTAAATCATTATACAGGAGGTTCGGACACTTACAAATCAAGTCGGACCTAAGGTAAGGGAAATATCACAATCTCATTTTTATCCGAGATTGTTTATTCGTAAGTATTTACTGGGGTGTATTTTATCATCCACATCCATTTTTCATAAATATGTAATTTTATTTCCATCCACCTACAATTGTTTAAATCCATTTTTACCCTTCGGTGAGTTTTTAGTAAAATATATGAAATGAATCTTTTGTCGTTTTTCATACGAGGTAATTTTTGACTTTTTCGACAAAAGTACGAGAAGAATGTTTTTTTTTAACTTATACGGCATGAATGGATTTTTAAAACATTGTTTCCAAGAAGCTTCCTTTACAAGTTTTCAAGTTTATTTTTAATCAACTTCTTTTATTTTAAAGTTGTATGACATGTTATGAAAGGAAAAATGTTTTTGATGAAGAAAGGATATTTTCCTCAAGAATGGAGTTCAAGTGTTTTATCAAAATTATTTTCCATCTAAGATAATAAAGGGTTCTGTTTTTATCACTATTATTAAATTGATTTGTTCATGTTGTGATGGAATTATTTTTATGAATTCCTTTATCTTATATGAATTGATTTATGATGTCATGATGTTTCAAGAATCCCATTTTTGTTACATGTGTTATGCGATGATGTATGTTTTATGATTATGTGGCACACATAAGAAAGGATTCATTATAAGATGGGTGGGACCTATATCTCCCTCCAATGCATTGGGTAAAGATTTTATATCTCATGAGATAGACATGGCTGAAATGGTAGGTTATACCGGTTCAGTGAAACAGGACTGAAACGAGGGTTACTCGATTCAGAAAGGGACTTTGTCCACTAAGATAGTCTTGGCAATGAGTCATGACTAACAAGAAATGATTTTCTATGATTATGTGTGCATGCCACAAAGTTTCAAGTTTCATGTAATGATTATGGGGATCTCATTTTCACTTCTATGATTTATCCCATGTTATGATATTATGAGCTCTTTTGCAGGTTAAGATTTCCAAAAGCTATGTTCTTATGTATATGATGTGATTGATATTTCTTTTGTTTACCCTTACTGAGCATTTGAGCTCACCCTTTTATGTTTTCTTTTCCCCAGGATATAAAGAAAGGTTTTTAGGTAAAAAAAGGGAAGATCTTTATGGGAGATATTGAAGATCTTTCACCACGATTAGAAGATTACGTTCCGAGTTTCCAAAGACACTAAACTATTACGATCCTTGTGTGTGTGTTTTTGTTATGTACTAAGTATTCCGCAAAAGTAATGTAATGTCCATGTACGATAAGCTTCGGGTCTCTACAGTTGGTATCAGAGGAAAGGTTTAGTCAACCTTTGGAAACTAGGATGCGAAAACGTTAGTGAGATCCCTAGAGATATTTCTAAGGTATGTCTAGGGATGTCCCTAAGGATAAGTATACGTATAGGATATAATCCTAGAACTACGATAACGAACTTATAATTTAACCTAAGATGTTAGATATTAAGGGTACTCCCCCTTTATTATGTTGTTTTCCCTAGCATGATTTTTTTCCTCTCACACTATTCTTTTTGGGTTTTAGACGATGGCTGGAACCCGAAGGAACCGTGTTAATCAATGCAATGGACAATGCAATGATTGCCCTCCTGAACAAACAAATGTTATGGGAGATGGAGTGCAAAATCTTATTTCTATACTTACACAAGCTATGAATCATTCTGGACTACCAAATGAGGAGAGGAGGGAACAATATTCTATTGAGTCCTTCATGAGGAAACGTCCACCTTCTTTCAGTGGGTCTTCTGATCCACTTGTGGCTGAACAATGGATCAGTACTACTGAAAAGATATTTTCAGTTCTTCAATGTTCTGAACATGATAAAGTCATCTTAGCAGTATATCGTTTGGAAGGTGAAGCTGATCAATGGTGGAATCTTATCAAGAATACGAGGCCAAGAGATGAAATTGAGTCCATGGAATGGGACGAGTTCAAGAACTTGTTTTTCAGTAAGTACTTCCCTCGTATTCTTCGAACAAAGATGGAGAAAGAGTTTCTTGAACTGAAGCAAAGGGACGATGAATCTGTTGGTACCTATGAAGCAAATTTTACAAGACTTGCAAGGTATGCTTCTAGAATTATCATCCAACATGAAAGTAAAGTTGATCGATTTTTCAGTGGCTTAAAACCAAGTCTTCGAAGGGAATTAGCTATAAGAGACTTCAGTAGCTATGAAGAAATTGTGCGTTGTGCTATCAAGGTAGAAATGGAAGTTGGTGTTACATATCCATCTCATGGTTTTTACAAGAAACGAAAGATGGAGTTCAAGGAGAAATCTCAGAATAATGGTGAAAAGAAGATGAATGTTTCCTTATGCACAAAGTGTGGAAAGAAGCATGGTGGAGATTGTCTTAAAGGGACTAGAAAATGTTTTAAGTGTGGAAAAGAAGGTCATCGAGCAGCTGAGTGTCGAAGTAATGGAAAAAGGGTTTCTAATGATGTGAATAAAGCAAACACTGCAGAGAACGCACCGCCAACACTTCAATGCTTCAAGTGCAAGGAAATGGGGCATTATGCTAATAATTGCCCTAATCCAAGGGTTAGTGATGATCAACATGAGCAACCACTAAAGGCAAAGGAAAAAGGGAAATCACATGCGATCACTATTGGCAATGTTGAATATGACAACGATGTGGTGGAATGATTAAGTGTTTATGTAATGGGATTCCAAAATAATGTTGTATCATTGAGTATTGCAATAATTATTGATGTGATATTCAAAGTGATTGAGATATTTTTTGGAAATAAGATGATATGCGCATAATGAAGACGAGAAAATGAAATGTTTAATAGTATTCATGAGCTCATGATTGATATAAGGACTAAGTGATATCATGGTTTGAGTATATAGAATTTTGAGGATTTTGGTATGTGGAAAGTGTTAACTTTTAACTGCACTCATGTTTTCACTAAGGTATTCAAGAGAATACATGATTAAGGACTTTGAATGTTTGGAATGTGACCAACAAGACATATCTTATGATATGTGGGGATCAACGACAGTATTAAATCTCTGGTAATCGTTGTCACTATATTATGAGAGTGGACTGCAGTATTATGTATAAACCTAAAGATTAGACTGGATTATGTTGGACATAAGTTAGTATTGTTTAAGGATAGAAGATTTTCGATATTATTGATGGGATGTTATAGTAACGTAGTTTTAGAAAAAGGACAACCTGCAGGACGGGCGACGGCCCATCACTTCGGACAAGGCTGTAGGAATCGAACCCACAACCGAAGTGCGACTGGCCTTTATCGCCTACCACTGACTTACAGGAAGTCCCTGTTTAGTAGAAACTAGTGTTATTATATTAAGCAGTATGATATATGAAGTATAAGCCCATTTTAGGAACCATATATGATTAATCCCACTATAGATCGACTTATGTATATAAATTTTGCTAACCTTTTGAGACAGATGGAATGACCTGTCATTCTATCACATGATCTGCTAACACTTCACGAATAACAAATTCAACTTCATTTATTTAAGAGATGAAGTGGAAATTGTTAAAGGCACGAACAACAGTGAGATTGTACCAAAATAAAGTAAGTATTTATTCTAATTCAAATTCTTTAACTTTAGGGAAATGATCTTGAAAACCAAAAATGTTGTCCTAGTTCTCTTATACCTGATGAATCAGATGGTACCTTAGATCGTCACAAATTTATGGATTTGTGATTACTGGCTTTTCCATAGCCATGTTCTCTACCACTCTCCATCAGAACATGATGGTTAGATTTCTCTTCCATATCCATATTTTCACCTATGTGGAAACCCAGTGATTAGTTTATTTGGGTAATCGTTACATTTCATACTTCAGTTTTTAAAGCCAAGTTTTGGTATTCCTTTTTACGATGTGGGTTTCTATTAAAGAAACTTTCGAATAGTAAACCATTTATAACCCCGACGAATTTCGAGGGAGAAATTCATTTTAAGGGGGGTAGAATGTAACAGCCCGATATTTTATGAAAAATATTCTTTTTTATTTCACTAATGTCTTGTGTTGTACGCTACACCAAAAGGAGCTTGCACAACACGCATCCTTGACTTGCCTTGCATTACACGCAATCGCAACCTTCCTCGATAGCGTGTGTGGTACGTAATACTGAGTTTCACGAAACAATGATATGCTATTAAAATATTATTAAAACTAGCCGTTATGAATAGTAATAACCACTTTTTAAATTTTAGAAATTTTAAAATGGACTTCATTTTTGGATTCGGAGTATCGAATTTAGCCTAAGGTGAAATTTTGGTACTTTTCGGATAACTTTCATATTCTGATGAATAGTGAAAATTACTAAATTATAATTAAAAACAACTTTTTTAATCGAAAAAATTAATAGTGATAAATCATTAATTTGAGTGGTTTTAAAGTATATTTAGAATATATTTTTACAATTTAATACAATGTTGGTCATTGGATGTAATTTCACGTTTAAACTAGACATAAACAAGTGTCAATCTTTTGATAGATATTGTTTCTTAAAAACACGCTATTTGTTTTAACAGCGGGATTTAATTATAAAATTAATTAATGCAACTTTTATGTTATGAATTTGGTAAAATAGACTTCATTTTTGAATTCGGAATATGAAATATAGCTTGGGATGAAATTTTGGCATTGTTCTGAAAAACATCAATTTTTGATGAATAGTGAAACTACTAAGTGGTAGGTTAAAAACTGAATTTTGCATAAAACTTAATTTTACCGCTTCTGTGAATGGAATTTCGAAAATCCGAGAGACGCGGTTAATATCAAGGACTAAAATGTGGTTCAATGAGATGAAAATAATTTTTTTTGGTGAATAGTAACTTTTTACTTTTTTTACCTCGGTTAATAGTAAATAGGGTAACTAAGGGTAAATATGATATTAATATTATCCTAACACATGTCCTAATTCTATTGGACAAGTGTAATTCGACCAAAAACAAACTTAGGAATAAAATATGACCATTTAGGCCCACTTGGATTAGATTAGGACATTTATTATTAATTTATTTAAAGAAGGGTTAAAATAGTTAAAATCAAAGTTTAATAAGTAAATCATTTTTAATATGGGGTTATACATAAGATAAATTCGACTATAAATATTCATTAGAAAGCTAAAAAGATTTCCTACATGATGGTATTTTATTTGTAATTTTTAGACATCAAATAATATAATTTATTTATGACACAAAGATGATGCAGTAATTATCTTATTAATGAAATATTGACATAATTGATAATATAAACACCAAAATAAATATAATTTGAGACTTTTTATGAATTCCACTAATTTTCTAGGTTACTATGATATATTTTTGTTGATTTAATCAACTTGGTTTTAACATATAATTCTGTTATGACTTTCACAAAAATCATATATCAAATAGTGTCAAAATTGACACAAATAGTTTTTAAATCAAATATTATATAATTAATTGTTATTTTATTCCTAAAAATCTAAGGTTCGGTCAAATGAATTATATACGGATATATATATTAATAATAAACAATTTGGGGTTCGTTTGGCATGTTATAGTAAGTGTATTAACCATATAGTGAAAGAAAACAAAAAGACATGGTAAAAGTTAAATTATTTAACTTAGAGTTAAATCTAATTGATAAGGTTAAAATAATACCCTAAACTTGTCTAAATCCTATTGGTTGATAGGATTTAGACCCTTCCCCACTTTATCTTCGAAATAAGACCCTTTGGAACCATTATAAACCGATTTTGACTTTAATATAAAATAATATTTTGAGATATTCCTAAGGTGCCCCTCTCCTCCCCTATAAAAGGACACCTCCTCCCCCTCCTCCTCACACCAATTTGAGCACTCAAGCTCGGCCAACCCCTGCCAATTTCTCCTCTCCACTTCCCTAGAAATATCCTAGAGGTTCTGGTCTTCCTCAAAGACCAATTTTAGTGCCCTAAGAGGAGGTCTCAAAGAGGCACTTCAAAGAAGAGGTAATTACCGTTACCAATTCTTTCATCTTTATTTCTTCTTCCACTTCTTCTTATTAGGTTGTTTGATTATGAAGTAATAACATCAGTATCACTAATATACTGATATGTTATTATAAGTATGAAACAACCCTATTTCACCATCTATCCATCCTACGGAAAAAGAAATCACCGCGCGTGCGTACGTACGGAATACCGTCTCCACGCCGTGGTGTAATCTATTTTCCACCACCACCTTACATGGATGGGTATAATGGTGTAAAGAATAACTATAAATAGTTATTACAACATCATATTGATTCTGATATATTGTATAATCCACTCCAATTCAATTCAATATTTATAGAAATGATATCATCGCTCGTGCGTACGTACGGACTACCGTCTCCACGACGCGATGAGATTCATTCTCCATGTTAACCATTTAAGAATGATTATAATGTATATATAAGAAATAATAATGAAATATATGACATTATAAAGCTACTGGATTTATGTATATATATACATATGTATGTCATCTACTTAGTTCCATTTCAAGACAATAAGGAAAGGAAAACAACGTTCATGCGTACGTACGGACTACCGTCTCCATGAACGGTGTTTTTCATTTTATTTATCTACCTATTATATATATATATATATAATGAATATATATGATATATAAATCATATTTTATATTCTGGAAGTGAGTAAATCATGATATAAGTAATAATGATGTCAAGAACAACAAGTCAAAACACCTACGATAAATGAAACGATTCTACCCAAAACGCTTCTTTAACATGGAATTTACAAAAGAACGGGTAATATAATGTCATAAGTGAACCATATATGATATCATAACAATGAATATGATTCTGTAATAAGTCAATAACATGATTTAAATCATTATACAGGAGGTTCGGACACTTACAAATCAAGTCAGACCTAAGGTAAGGGAAATATCACAATCTCATTTTTATCCGAGATTGTTTATTCGTAAGTATTTACTGGGGTGTATTTTATCATCCACATCCATTTTTCATAAATATGTAATTTTATTTCCATCCACCTACAATTGTTTAAATCCATTTTTACCCTTCGGTGAGTTTTTAGTAAAAGATATGAAAGGAATCTTTTGTCGTTTTTCATACGAGGTAATTTTTGACTTTTTCGACAAAAGTACGAGAAGAATGTTTTTTTTAACTTATACGGCATGAATGGATTTTTAAAACATTGTTTCCAAGAAGCTTCCTTTACAAGTTTTCAAGTTTATTTTTAATCAACTTCTTTTATTTTAAAGTTGTATGACATGTTATGAAAGGAAAAATGTTTTTGATGAAGAAAGGATATTTTCCTCAAGAATGGAGTTCAAGTGTTTTATCAAAATTATTTTCCATCTAAGATAATAAAGGGTTCTGTTTTTATCACTATTATTAAATTGATTTGTTCATGTTGTGATGGAATTATGTTTATGAATTCCTTTATCTTATATGAATTGATTTATGATGTCATGATGTTTCAAGAATCCCATTTTTGTTACATGTGTTATGCGATGATGTATGTTTTATGATTATGTGGCACACTTAAGAAAGGATTCATTATAAGATGGGTGGGACCTATATCTCCCTCCAATGCATTGGGTAAAGATTTTATATCTCATGAGATAGACATGGCTGAAATGGTAGGTTATACCGGTTCAGTGAAACAGGACTGAAACGAGGGTTACTCGATTCAGAAAGGGACTTTGTCCACTAAGATAGTCTTGGCAATGAGTCATGACTAACAAGAAATGATTTTCTATGATTATGTGTGCATGCCACAAAGTTTCAAGTTTCATGTTATGATTATGGGGATCTCATTTTCACTTCTATGATTTATCCCATGTTATGATATTATGAGCTCTTTTGCAGGTTAAGATTTCCAAAAGCTATGTTCTTATGTATATGATGTGATTGATATTTCTTTTGTTTACCCTTACTGAGCATTTGAGCTCACCCTTTTATGTTTTCTTTTCCCCAGGATATAAAGAAAGGTTTTTAGGTAAAAAAAGGGAAGATCTTTATGGGAGATATTGAAGATCTTTCACCACGATTAGAAGATTACGTTCCGAGTTTCCAAAGACACTAAACTATTACGATCCTTGTGTGTGTGTTTTTGTTATGTACTAAGTATTCCGCAAAAGTAATGTAATGTCCATGTACGATAAGCTTCGGGTCTCTACATCATACGTATCCGAACCTCCTGTATAATGATTTAAATAATGTCATTGACTTATTAAAGAATCATATTTATTGTTATGATTTCATAAATGGTTCACTTATGACTTTATATTACCCGTTCTTTTGTAAATTTCATGTTAAAGCAGCGTTTTGGGTAAAATCATTTTATTTATCATACGTGTTTGGACTTTTTGTTCTTGATATTATTACTTATATCCCTATTTACTTAATTATAGAATTTAAAACATGATTTATATATAATATATATTCAGTATATAAATATATATATGATAGATCGATAAATGGAATGAAATACATCGTTCATGAAGATGGTTGGTCGTACGTACGCATGAACGCTGTTTTCGTTTCCTTATTGAACTGAAAGGAATTAAGTAGATGACATACATATATATATAAATAAATAAAGTATCATTATTAAGTCATATATATCATGATAACTTATTATATATACTTTATAATCATTCATGAATTGTTAACATGGAGAATGAATCTCATCGCGTCGTGGAGACGGTATTCCGTACGTACGCATGAGTGATGATATCGTTCCCATGATCATGGAATTGTATTGGAGTTTATGTATACTATTTCAGAATCAGTATCACTTTAAAATAATCATATATAGTTATTATTTACACCATTATACCCATCCAAGTAAGGTGGTGGTGGAAAAAAGATTACACCATGGCGTGGAGACGGTATTCCGTACGTACGCACGCGCTGTGATTTCGTTTTCCATAGGATGGATAGATGGTGAAATAGGGCTTTTTAATACTTATAAAAACATATCGGTATATGATTGATACTGATGTTATTACTTCATAATGAAACAACTAAATATTAAGAAGTAGAATAAGAAATAAAGTTGAAAGAATCGGTAACAGACATTACCTATTCTATGAAGCGCCTCATCCTAACCTCATCTTAGGGCACTAAAGATGGTCTTTCAAGAATACCAAGACCTATAGAATGTTTCTATGGAAGTGGAGAAGAGAAATTGGCATGGTTTTGCCGAGTTTTAAGGCTACAAGTGGTGTGAGGAAGAGAGGGAGGAGGTTTCCTTTTATAAGGGAGGAGAGGGGAACCTTAGGAAAACATAAAATATTATTTTATTATAAAGTCATATTTGGTTTGTAATAGCTCCAAATTGATTTATTTTCAAGATAATATGGGTCTGGGTCTAAATAATCTCATCCAATAGAATTTAGAAAAGTTTAGGTTTCTATTTTAACCTTATCATTTAGATTTTACTTTAAGTTAAATAATTTTACTTTTACCGTGTCTTCTTGTTTTCTTACACTATAAGCTTAATAATCTTACTATAACAAGCCAAACAAACTAAAAGTTATTTTTTATTAATATATATAACCTTATAAAAGTCATTTGGACAATCCATAGATTTTTAGGAATAAAATGACAATTAATAATATAATATTTTTTAAAAAACTATTTTATGTCAATTTTGACACTATTTGGTAATTGATATTTTTGAAAATCATAACAGAATTATTTGTTCAAAAACAGAAAATTAAATCAATACTAACATGTAATTTTATTCTATAAAATAATATTAATTCATAAAAAGTCTCATATTACATTTATTTGAGTATTTATAACATCAATAATGTTAACACTTCATTAATAAGATAATTATTGCATCATCATTTTGTCATAAATAAATTAAATTATTTAATGTCTATAAATTATAAATAAAATACCATTATATAGGATATCTTTTTATCTTTCTAATTAATATTTATAGTCGAATTTATCTTATGTATAACCCTATATTAAAAATGTTTTAGTTATTATACTTTGATTTTAACTATTTTAACTATTCTTTTGATAAAATAATATTAAATGTCCTAAACTAATCCAAGTGGGCCTAAATTGTCATATTTTATTCCTAAGTTTTTTCTTCGTCGAATTACACTTATCAAATAGAATTAGGACATGTGTTAGGGTAATAATAATATCATTTTTACCCTTAATTACCCTATTTACTTTTAATCGTGGTAAAAAGAAGTAAAAAGTTACTATTCACAAAAAATTATTTTCATCTCATTGAACCATATTTTAGTCCTTGATATTATCCATGTCTCTCTGATTTTTGAAATTCCACTCACAGCACTGTAAAATTATTTTTTATGTAAATTTGAAAATTCACCTAGGAGGTGGGTAAAAGACGGTGAAAAGTTCAATAAACTTTTTATATATCTAAAATTATTATAAAATGAAACCAATGAATTAATTTGAACTTATATTGGTATTATGTATCGATTTTGGCCTAAAATAATTTTAAATAAAATAAATAATTATTTAAGAAAATTCAGTTTTTAAATAGTAACCCAATGTTGTCACTATTCATCAAAAATTGAAAGTTTTCAGAAAAATACCAAAATTTCACCCTTGGATAATTTCGATATTCCGAATCCAAAAATGAAGTCCATTTTGAAAGATGAAATTTACAAAATTTCAAAAAGTTGTTATTACTATTCATAATGGCTAGTTTTAATAATATTTTAATAGCATATCGTTGTTTTGTGAAACTCGGTATTGCGTACGATGCAAGCTATCGAGGAAGGTCGTGATTGCGTGTAAAGAAAGCCAAGCTAGTGTTGTGTGTAGTGAAAGATTCCTTTGATGACGTATATAACATAAAAACAAAAAAAATCCCATAAAAATCTCAGGTGTTACATTCTACCCCCCTTAAAATGAATTTCGCCCTCGAAATTCATCAGGGTTATAAATGGTTTACTACTCAAAAGTTTCTTTAATAGAAACCCACATCGTAAAAAGGAATACCAAAACCAATATTTAAAAAATAAAGTATGAAACATAACAGTTACCCAAATTAACTAATCACTGGGTTTCAACATAGGAGAACACAGTTGAAAATTTGGATATAGAAGAGAAATCTAACCATCGTGTTCTGGTGGAGATTGGTAGAGAACATGGCTGTGAAAAATCCAACAATCACAAAGCCATATATTTTTGATGATCTAAGGTACCATCTGATTCATCAGATATAAGGGCACTAGGACAACATTTTTGGTTTTCATGATCATTTCCCTAAAGTTGATGAAATTCGATTTAGAAGAAATACTTTATTGATTTTGGTAAAGTCTCACCCTTGGTCATTCCTTGGAAAATTTCCACTTCATCTCTTAAATAAATAAAGTTGAATTTGTCATTCGTGAAGTGTTAGCAGATCATGTGATAGAATGATTGGTCATTCCATCTGTCTCAAACAAAAGATCAGAAAAAGTTATCAAAAATACATAAGTCCATCTATAGTGAGATTAATCATATATGGTTGCTAAAATGGAATTATACTTCATATATCATACTGCTTAATATAATAAAACTGGTTTCTACTAAATAGGGACTTCATGTAGGCCAGTGGTAGGTGATAAAGGTCTGTCTCACTTCAGTTGTGGGTTTGATTCCCCCAACCTTGTCTGACACGACGGGTTGTCGCCCATCCTGCAGGTTGTCCTTTTTCTACAACTACATTATTATAACTTTCAATCAATAATATCGAAAAAGTTATAGCCGTAATCAATACAAACTTATGTCTAACATAATCCATTCCAATCTTTAGGCTTATCCAAAATCCTGTTGTCCAATCTCATATTATAGTGAAAACGATTACCAGAGAGTTCATATAACAATCATGTTAATACCATCGTTGATCCCCATATATCATAAGATATGTCTTGTTGGTCACATTCCAAAAATTCGAAGTCCTTAATCATGTATTCTCTTGATAAATGAATACCCATTGATCCTTAGTGAAAACATGAGTGCTGTCAAAAGTTAACTCTTTCCACATACCAAAATCCCAAAATTCTGTATACTCAAACCATGATATCACTTAGTCCTTATAACAATCATGAGATCATGAATACAATCAAACATATTATTTCCTCCTTATCCATTCATTATGTGCATATTATCTTCTTTCCAAAAATATCTGAATAACCTTTCATGGTTACCAGTTCCATTCAACATTTACTTTCCAATACTTTAGGAAAAATAATAGTGTAACAATCCCTATATGTTTCATTATTCCATTGTACCATTAAATTACCTATAAAACATAACTCTTGATAGACATACAATCATTCCACTACCTTCTTAAACCATTGACAAAGCTTCAACACTTATTTCATCTCATATATCATTTGTAGTCTCCTTATCATCATCCACATAAATACTACCCATATGACCATGCTGATTCTCTTCATGAGATTTTCCCTTAGGGAATTGTTTTGCATAATGCCCATACATTCCACATTTAAAACATCTAATCATTGTTGATGTCGTAGAAATACCATTATCTGTATCCATGGTGTTCACCGAAACTTTTCCTTTGCACTTACTGTATTTGTTTCCTTCTTTTCCGCACCCAAAGCATCTTTCAGTTCCTTTGAAACATTATCCTTGATGCCTCTTCCCACATGATTTACATGATAGAAATTGAAATTTCCTTCCTCTACGATCATCATGAAACTCCATCTTTCTCTTATTAGATGAGTCAGGAAAATTACCAAAGTCGAGATTATTGATCATATTATGAGATTGGTGATTAGGAATAATAACGATATGTGGACCTCCAGATCCAATTTCATTCGGTTTCTAATGAAGAATATCATTCCATTGTCCATCATATCCTCCATTATCGTGAATCTTTCTGTTCCCAGCAATTTTCTAAAACCCAAAAAATAGTGTGAGAGGCCAAAATCATAATCAAGGAGGATTACCTTGAATATCTAGCATCTTAGTTAAATTTAATGATCATTTCCATAATTCTATGACAATAACCTATACTTATACTTAAAATTAGGGACGTCCCTAGACATACCTTAGAAATATCTCTAGGGATCTCACTAAAGTTTTTGCATCCTAGTTTCCAAAGGTTGACTAAACCTTTCCTCTGATACCAACTGCAGAGACCCAAAGTTTGACATACAAGGACATTACATTACATTTTCGGAATACATAATACATAACAAACACAGATGCACAAGGACCGTAATAGTTTAGTGTCTTTGTAAACTCGTAATTTAATCTTCTAATCGCCGTGAAAGATCTTCAACTTCTCTCATAAAGATCATCCCCTTTTGTTTTCTTACCTAAAACCTTTCTTTATATCCTGGGGAAAAGAAAACATAAAATGGGTGAGATCAAATGCTCAGTAAGGGTAAGCATAGAGAACATAAAACAATCCATAAAAATTTGAATGCAAAAGCGTGAACATAAAATCTAAACATCAAAATCTTGAGCAAAGACATAAATCATGGAAGTACATAAGGAATATATCATAAAGGAACATAAATCATGATAAAATAGCATGGGAATAAATCATGTAATTGTGGAAACCATTCAGCACTTGTTATGATTTCCATAGTAGCCAAGGCATTGCTGCCAAGACCATCTTAGTGGATAAAGTCCATTTCTGAATCGAGTTAACTCCTCGTTCCAGTCCTGTATCACTTAATCGGATTAACATACCGTTCCATCCATGTCTATCTCATGAGATATAAATCTTTACCCAATGAATTGGAGGGAGATATAGGTCCCACCCATCTCATAATGAAATCATTCTTACTTGTGCCACAATATGACCATAAATCATTCATCATTACCCAAAGTATAAAATGGGTTTCATTAACAACATCCCATCATAACATAATACATAAAAAAATGGATATCATTCATCATAAGAAGAATCAAAACATTTAAATAATGGAGACATTATACTTGAAACATAATCATACTAAATAATGTCATCTTAGATGGAAAATAGTTTTGATAAAACACTTGAAATGAAATCTTGAGGAAAATATCCTTTCTTCTTCAAAATCATTTTCTTTTCACAAAATTCCATGCAATTTTAAAAGAAAATGGTTTTTTTGAAAATAATAATGCAATCTTGTATAGGGATCTTTATGAAAATGAGGCGTTATGAAACCGTAAAAATTTGTTCACGCCGTATAATATAAAAAATCATTCTCCTCGTATTTGTGTCGGAAAAGTAAAAAAGTACCACGTATGGTAAACAAAAAAATAGATTCCTTACATACCATGTAGTAAAAGTCAAAATGGGTAAAAAGGACTTTAAACATACATGAAAAAAGTTTTATAAAACTTTGACATGGATGATAAATATAACCCTAGTGAATACTTACGAATAAACAATCTCGGATAAAAACAAGATTGGAAAAGTTATCCCTTACCTGAGGTCCGATATGCTTCGTACGTATCTAAACCTCATGTATAATGATTCAAATAATGTCATTGACTTATTATAGAATCATATTCATTGTTATGATGTTATAAATGGTTCACTTATGACTTTATATTACCCGTTCTTTTGTAAATTCCACGTTAAAGCAATGTTTTGGGTAAAATCGTTTTATTTATCGTATGTGTTTGGACTTGTTGTTCTTGATATTATTACTTATATCCTGATTTACTTAATTACAGAATGTAAAAAATTATTTATATATAATATATATTCAGTATATAAATATATATATATATGATAGATTGATAAATGGAATGAAATACACCGTTCATGGAGACGGTAGGTCGTACGTACGCATGAATGATGTTTTCGTTTCCTTATTGAATTGAATGGAATTAAGTAGATGACATAAATATATATATACATAAATATTGTATCATTATTATGTCATATATATCATGATTACTTATTATATATACTTTATAATCATTCATGAATTGTTAAAATGGATAATGAATCTCATCGCGTCGTGGAGACGGTATTTCGTACGTACGCACGAGTGATGATATCATTCCCATGATCGTGGAATTGTATTGGAGTTTATGTATAATACTTCAGAATCAGTATTACTTTAAAATAATCATATATAGTTATTATTTACACCATTATACCCATCCAATTAAGGTGGTGGTGGAAAACAGATTACACCACGGCGTGGAGACGGTATTCCATACGTACGCACGCGCGGTGATTTCATTTTACATAGGATAGATAGATGGTGAAATAGGGTTGTTTCATAATTAAAATAACATATCAGTATATGAGTGATACTTATGTTATTACTTCATAATGAAAAAAATAAATAAGAAGAAGTAGAATAAGAAATAAAGTTGAAAGAATCGGTAACGGACATTACCTCTTATTTGAAGTGCCTTTTCTTAACCTCCTCTTAGGGTACTAAAGATGGTCTTTGAAGAAGACCAATACCTATAGGATGCTTATAGGGATGTGTAAAAGAGAAATTGGCAGGGGTTGGCCGAGCTTGAAGGCTCAACGTGGTGTGAGGAAGAGAGGGAGGAGGTGCCCTTTTATAAGGGAGGATAGGGGCACCTTAGAAACACTGAAAATATTATTTTATTATAAAGTCATATTAAGTTTTTCATAGCTCAAAATTGATTTATTCCGAATATAAGGTGGGGATGGGTCAAAATCCTTTCATCCAATAGAATTTAGACAAGTTTGGGTTTCTATTTTAACCTTATCATTTAGATTTAACTTTAAGTTAAATAATTTTACTTTTACCTTGTCTTCTTGTTTTCTTACACTATATGGTTAATAAACTTACTATAAAAAGCCAAAAGAACCCAAAGTTGTTTATTATTATTATATATAACCTTATATAAGTCATTTTCCTAACTTTATATTTTTATTAATAAAATAACAATTAATAGAATCATATTTGTTTTAAAAACCACTTTATGTCAATTTTTACACTATTTGGTAATTGATATTTATGAAAATCATAACAGAATTATTAGTTCTAAAAAAGTGAATTAAATCAATACTAAAATGTCATATTAACATATACAATTATTTGAATTCATAAAAAGTCTCAAATTACATTTATTTGAGTATTTATAACATCAATTATGTTAATATGTCATTAATAAGATAATTAATACATCATCATTGTGTCATAAATAAATTAAATTATATAATGTCTAAAAATTATAATTAAAATAAAATTATGTAGGAAATATATTTTGATTTATAATTAATATTTATAGTCTAATTTATCTTATGTATAACCCTATATTAAAAATGTTTTAGTTATTATACTTTGATTTTAACTATTTTAACTATTATTTAAATAAAATAATATTAAATGTCCTAATCTAATCCATGTGGGCCTAAATTGTCATATATTATTCCTAAGGTTGTTTTTGGTCGAATTAAATTTATCCAATAGAATTAGTACATGTGTTAGGGTAATAATAATATCATTTTTACCCTGAATTACCCTATTTACTTTTAACCGTGGTAAAAAAAGTAAAAAGTTACTATTCACCAAAAATTATTTCCATCTCATTGAACCCCATTTTAGTCCTTGATATTAGCTGTGTCTCTTGGTTTTTTGAAATTCCACTCACAGAAGCGGTAAAATTATGTTTTCTGTAAATTTGCAAATTCTCCTAAGAGGTGGGTAAAAGACTTTGAAAAGTTCAATAAAATTTTTATATATCTAAAATTATTATAAAATGACTCCAATGAATTACTTTGAACTTATATAGGTATTATGTATAAATTTTTACCTAATATAAATTTAAATAAAATAAATACTTATTTAAAAAAAGTCGGTTTTTAAATAGTAACCTCGTGCTTTCACTATTCATCAAAAATTGAAAGTTTTCAGAAAAATACCAAAATTTCACCCTAGTCTAATTTCGATATTCCAAATCTAAAAATGAAGTCCATTTTGAATGATTAAATTTCAAAAAATTCAGAAAGTGGTTATTAATATTCATAATGGCTAGTTTTAATAATATTTTAATAGCATATCATTGTTTAGTGAAACTCGGTATTGCGTAGGACGGAAGCTATCAAGGAAAGTTGTGATTGCGTGTAAAGAAAGCCAAGCTAGTGTTGTGTGTAGTGAAAGATTCGTATGATGATGAATATAACATAAAAACATAAAATCTCCCATAAAAATCTCGGGTGTTACACTTAAGGTGTCCCGAAGGACTTGAGGTAGCCCAAAGGCCTTACTGGCCCGAAGGCTTGGGTTGACCAAAGTCCTTAAAGGTCTCTAGGACCAAATCGGTGGCCCAAAGGCGCAAACGGGGGAAAATTCCCAGCTGCTACAGTGCCAAATAGTGCCACTAAAGTACCGCTATGGTGCCTGCTAGCGTACTACACAGTTCTCACTATAGTACTGCTACAATACTACACAGTCCCGCTACAGTACTATTGCAGTACCAGAAAATTATCACTCTGATTGGATTTGATCTCGGGTCGCCATGATGCACTTAACAGTCTTCATCAACTGGGTTGAGGCTCATGTGAAATTTTACATTTAAAATTCCATTACTCTAATGAAAAAATGTTGTGTTCTTAAGCACCATTACATATTTATGTTCCCACCTTCCTCAAACATATTATTCCCCCATATAAATTTAACAAGGTGAGTGGTATTATTTCATAGTACATTATCTCTATAATCCATGATTTCTACTAGTCGTTCCTCATTAGAGAGGTCATGTTCCAGTTATAATATATTTTAGTTTACTATATGTGAATAGTCAGGTACATACTTCCTAAAAATTGATACATCGTACACATATTGAACATGATATAGGTTTGGTGGAATTGAAAGGTAATAAGCTACCACCCCTTGATCAAGGATTTTGAAAGGGACATTGTTCCTAAGGTATAACATTACCCTCTTCCAAAGTATTAAAATCCTATTACATGGTGAAATTCAAATTAATACCCTGTATTTGTCTTCAAACTCTAGATATCATCATTGATTATTGTTTTAGCTATTATTTTGAATTAGGAAAATTTTAATGTAACACAAAATGGTTTTAATATTCTATATCATATCCGAAGTAAGATCCAGTCCCAT
The DNA here is from genome assembly GCA_963277665.1 of Viscum album. Classification (NCBI taxonomy): domain Eukaryota; kingdom Viridiplantae; phylum Streptophyta; class Magnoliopsida; order Santalales; family Viscaceae; genus Viscum; species Viscum album. Next base: position 1,271,950,847 of record OY728164.1, on the reverse strand, counting down.
CAGTTTACACTTTATAATTTGATATCAACATGTTGATGTTCTATACCTATTTCCATACAGAGCCTCATACAATGTCACTTCATTCCCAAAATGGAAAATATTGTTATATGATAACTCTACTAGTGGAATCAGCGGATTCCATCCTTCTTTAAAATTCATTGAACATGATCTTAGAAGATTCTCTAGATTTTTAATGGTCCTTTATAATTGACCATCAGTATGGGGATGATAAAATATTCTGAATATTATCTCTCTATCCAATTTTTATTGAATACTTTTCTTGAACTTCAAGGTAAAAATCAGATCTTAATTAGATGCAATTGAGAGTGGTAATCCATATATCCTTTTCACTTCCATTATGTATATCATGTAAATTTTTTCAAAAGAGAAATATTCTTGAAAAACAATGGAATGTTATTAATTTTTAAGGTGATCAAATTCTTCCAAAATATGATTATTACTTTTAGATGTATTTGAGAGACCTATACTAAATTCCATGATGATGTTCTACCATTTACATATTGGTATAGGTAATAGTTTTATCATCAAATTAGACTTATTTTAATCCACATTAACTTACTATTACCAAAAGCATCAAGATACATAATCTACAATCACCCTCTTCATATTGTCCCACTAAAAATGATTCTATACGTCTCTATATATTTTTATTTTTGGACAGATAGAGAATGATGAGTTATAGGAATCATCAAAATTTATTTATTAAATTCTTTTATTGATTGATTAGATATTATTTTTCCTAATATTATAGTTCCATCAATGTCAACGTTAATCTCTGGAATATTATATAACTTTGTCTATATAACTATATCCTGTTTCTATGCCTCTTTAATCATTATATGGATGGATGTTTGGGTAGTCATTTGGGTGTGTTAAAATTTATCCACTTCTCTCATGATTTAAATGTCCACCCTTATCAAAACAATGATTATTAGGTCTCTATAATTCCTCATCATGGTTAAGGTATCATGATTCTTCCCAATAATAGCATCAAACACATTTCTTCCTTCCTATCATGTTAACTGATTGCATAGTCATAGTCTTTGATCAAATGTAACCATTTAATTTTCTTCACGTTAAATCATTTTTTTTCAATATATAATTTAAGATATGGTGATGAATATATATTTCATATTTTAACCATAGAGATAATGTCATCATATTATTAATATAGATATCATCACTACTAAATCCAAATCCTACATCAGTTAATTTTTTTCATGAACCATTAATTGGCATGGGGAATGTGCTACCTCCATGCCATTTTACATGAGGAAACATACAAGTCCATTCTTTAATACATAACTATATAATGAAAAAACCACTTCATTATAAGGTATTTAGATTATAGATATAGTGATTAACATTATCTTCAGCTCCTTTAAATTTTATTCACATTCATTTATCTATATAAAATTGAATCCCTTCCATTATAATAATGTTAGATTATTATAAAATCATAAGATGTTTATCACAATGTATCAATGGAATCAAAAAAATATAAGAAAACTATGGGTCTACTTTAAAATTTTTGGTATGGGATATTCTTCAATCATCACTATATTTGAAGGATCTATTGATATAAAATCTCTTTTGACTACATGACCGAAGAATAATACTTTTAATATATAGAATTCACACATTAAAAATTTAGCTACCAATTTCTCCATTGTAAATTTATATTTTAAAATCCTTAAATTGTCATCATACTCATCCTTACTCAAATAATATATGAAAATTTTATCTATAAAGACTACCAAAAATCAACCAAGGTATTCTCTAAAGACTCTATTTACCAGACCCTTGAATATAGCTAGGGAATTTGTGAGTATTACTGGAATAATTATGAATTAATAGTTCCCATATATTTTATGAAAATTGTTATTGGTAAAATTCATTATTTTCACTCTTAACTAATGATTTTAAAATCAGAGTTCAATCTTTGAGAAGTATCAATATCCTCAGAGCTAATTAAACAAGTCATCAATATGAGGTACAAGATACATAATCTTGATCATAGTTTTTTTATGTTCAAAATAATTGATATAGATAATCATTAATCAATATTTATTCATAATAAATAGGATTAGTGGTCCCCATGGGGATGTACCAGGGTTCATAAAACCATTATCTAAATACTCATATAGTTTCTTCTTTAATTTTTGCAATACAACCTGAGCCACTATGTAGGAGTAAATTATATATATATGGAAATAGGTACGAGTTCTATTAAAAAATTAACCATAAAATTTGGCTGATGAATAGATTAATATTCTGAAAAAACCGTCACATATTCATTGAAAATAGTCATGTCTTAAATACGAAGTATTCCCCATCCATTTAAACTAAATATCCCTCTGGATTGGATATCAATACCTATATTCTGGAATTAATTTCCATAGGGACTTCATGGTCATTATGACACCATCATATGATCATAAGTTTATTATAGATATGATATGTGACTTACATATCCTAAAAATGAATGTGGGGTCCAAATAGAGATATCCAATACATGGAAAAATTCACATCAAATTCTACTAAGGTAAGAATAATAATATTTACTGGATGCACATTTCCATAAAATTATTTTAAAGAGGATTTATATACATGGTATAAAATTAACATGCCACTAAGATTTTTCAATGTTTATTCAACATCTAGACATGGGGTAGAAAAATTAATTGATATAGATACTTTTTATGATCTGATGGAATTCATATAACTGGGCTCATATATAGTGTTTTCAAAATTGAGTGTACCTTTCATCAATTTAATTCCATGATTTTATCTTTCATCCCTTTATAGAACCAAAATTGTTAACATGAGTATAAACCGAAAATAATTATGGTAAATAATCCTAATTTTTCTAAAATTATATCATATTCATTAAAATTGATGACATTTTAGGTTCATCCTACATCACTTTAGTTTATCAAGGGTTTTTTTTGCTTCTTTCCTCTTATTCTTAACATCCTAATCCTGAAAAATAATTAGACCCCACTTTTATACGAATCAAGTTGACTCGAGCACAATATAAAATAATATTTAATTATTTTAAATGAATATTTGTTACATATCCAAATAAATAACATTCCATAACTTAAATGTTTACTTTAATTAAGGATTAACGACAAAACCTTCTTATTTTACAACATTTTTAACAACTCCCTCACATATGTTTCTCACATGAATGGGTTATACAGAATAATATTATTAATAACATGGGGAATTGAAAATTATGAATGGGTGAGAATATATAATCAGAATGGTTAAACATAATAGATATTAATCAATGATTAAAAGACAGCATTAAATGGGCATGTGAGTATAAGAAAATTTTCAAGGTTACATGGAAAAAAAATAGAAGAGAATAATACCCAATAAAACATTGATCATAAATGAAGTTTCATGACACAAATATTTTAGCATGACTTGAGAAATAAGATGTTTGAATATGGAAATAAGATTACCTAACCACGATCCATGAAAACATTAGATAGGCATAACAATTTGTCATAGTAATATGTCTTATAAATAAGTCTGTAAATTAATTGATTTTGTCAAGGATGACCGCCAAGACCATCGTCACATAGTCTCCAATGTAAATTAATGGATTAGGTTATCTATCTAATCCCAAACATTTCATCTCATGATATATAATTCATTACACAATGTAATAGAGGGTTATATAATTTCGGGTCTAGCCATCAATTTTTTGACCAAGTAACTTGGATTTTTTGGTTCACTCCTAATTTATATTCATCTCATGAGATAATGTTTTACCAAATTAATTGGATGTATATAAGGTATAACCCATCACATAATGATAGAACACACAAAAGTGTTACATAAGAACATAAATAATTTCATAATACTATCATAGCACAAAAATCCCCTGTGAATGAAATGTGTTTCCTGAAAACCTCAATAAGAAAGTATCATAATCTATTCAAAGATAAGAGATGGATGATATTATTTTATCATATCATTAGTGAAGAATAATAAATATTAAAGGATGTTGACATTCATTTAAAACACATTAATAAGAGAATTAGAAAAAACATGTGAAAAATAAGAATAAATATACTTTAATTTTAATAAATTTTATTTTAAAAAAATATGTTTCAAAATAATGGGAATATAAATTTATTTGGAAAATAATGAAAACATAGATGTGTATATTTATTAAGATAAATTGATACAAAATTAGGAAAATATAGTCATGTTGGAAGTATCAAAAAAGATTTTTATTTTCACACTTTTGTGAAGAGAGATAATGTTTATAAAATATAAAAATACTCAAAATGTAAAAAAAATATTACTTTTGGAAATAAATAAATGATAATTGAAAAAGACCATAAGTAATATTATAAGTATAGATTAGGAAATCTATAAAAAAAATTATTGAAGATATGGGCATAGAGGGGAATATTTGTCCACCTAAAATAAGAGATAAGGTTAAATACACTTACAAATATCCTTTTAGTTGAATTTTGGACCAATGGATGGTTGATTGGTATGAATACATTTACAAAACATTAATTTGTAGAGGATAATAAAAGAAATGGGTTTTGGAGATAAAAATATATAATTTCTATATATATGAGTTCAAATATAAAACATCTCAATTTGAAAATGTGACTGGTAAATAAACCCAAAACTTTACTCTGGATTTCAATGAGAGTGTTTTAGCTACTTTGATTAATTCTCCCCTTCTTTACACAAGTTAATTAAAAACGAATCATTAGGGATTCTTTCATATAAACTGAAGCCACTAAATGTTTAATAATTATTTTTGAGAAGGAAATTTATAATATATTCAAGGGAAAAATAAATTGATTAATTTTTTTGGGTGGGGTATTAGAGGCGCCTTTTAGGTTAGGTTTGAGTGGAAGTTACGCAACAATTCATTCACCAAAGTTTTAATTTGTCATTTTAAAAGAAAAGAAGTTAAAAAGTAAAAAAAATGGTTATGTTTCATTAGTCCCCACATCATAAAAAAATTATAAATAAGTTTTTATGATATTTTAATTATTTACCACTTCATTTCAACCTTTTAACCTCATTTTTTTCATTACCATTATAACTTAATTTTAGACTCACTAACATATTATTATGATCCTAAATTCAATTAACATTATTTCTTATTTTTGACATATTAATTCCTATATTTTTACTTCATTTATTTAAACGAAATTTCTATATATTATAAATTTTAATTTTAATTGAAAAAATAATATATATCAAAAGTAATTTTTTATATAGAAAAATAAATTTATAAATTATATGTGTTCATAATAATATTTCATATCAATTAAAAAGATAAATTAATATTAATATATATTTTATACATTGAAACATTTCATTATTTTCATCATTTAAAAGTGATCAATTTAAATTTTATGATAAAAGTTTATAATACTTAAAAAACAACTCATTAAAAGTTAAAAAATTTTTACATTAAATTATTTTAACCATGTCCTATTAAAATAAATTATTCATATTTTAACATTTTTTTCAATATATTAATATTAAAATCATTATTTTAATTTTTTAAATTTATCAATCCTTTATAATAATAATAATATGTTATAGATAATTTTTTTATAATAAAATATTTTAAATATATATTATATCTTTATTATATTATATAATTTTGAATAACATTACATCAAATTTTTCAATAAAATATTAACACAACATCAACATAAAAATTAGATACATGTATACCAAATGACTATATAATGACCATATATACAACAGTAAGATTTCATTCTCATAAATAGTATTATATAAATTTATAGAATCATTTTATAATTCATTTACTTTTATATATCCATGTCCATCATATATCAATTTTTTACTTCTTTATATACATGAAATAATGGTTATGATATTCATGAAGAAGCATGAATATAAATACTTAATATTTTTGGCCTTTTTATTTAAAATTTTATTTATTCTACTTACAATTTTCTTATTGATGTTTCACATTGTATTCTCATAATGTATTAATGTATATATGATATTGTAATGTTTTCCCCCAATAAATTTTTTCATTATTCATTTTAGTGTGATGTTACGTTTGAAATAAGCTATTCATCACAATATTTATTTGAATGAAAATTAAATTATAAAATCATGGGGTTTTACCAATATGCTTCATTCATTTAAATTATATCCATATAGTGTATATATATCACATAAAACATATTTATAGTTAATCCCATGATCATCAATGATTAACAAAATTAGTGCTCTAAAATCCATTATAAACCAAGACATTTTGTCTCCTCAAGGGGAACTAATGGGAAAATTTATTTTTAACTGAATGTTAATACTAAAAAAGTTGAAGGATTGTATATCACATGATACATAAAACATTAATCATTATAAGGAGTTTTTTAGGGACCACCTTCCGCATTCATAGTTATTTAATTTAAGATAAAATCAACCAGCAATATTGGCCAAGCTCAAGAGGACATTATGCACTAATACAAGGTCATTCTCTGTCAAAAACCACTTAATAAATAATAAAACACTACAATTAACTTAAAAATTTTCCTAATATTATTTCCATAATTAATAGATTTTGAATAATTAAAAAAATATCTCACTGGATAGTATAATAATTCCAAGACCTCAAGAAATGGGGTGTAGATCACTCCTGATACACCCCCATGGTCAAAACTGAAATAAATACCAAACACTTGGTAGGAAATCATACATAAATGAATTTATAAATTGATAAAAAAAACATAAAACAATTTAAGGTAAAAAATTACTATAATGAAACTACACAAAAATATAGTGTTCCCAAACACTTGAGATCCCTTATTTCTAATAAAATGAAATCCCCGTCATATTGATATGATTTCACTATACCTCAGTTGAATCATTACCAATTACCTAACCCCCACTATTTGAAACTAGATAAAAGAAAAAATATATATAATAGGATTGATATTGTTGATAAAATTACCTTAATATATCGAGAAACCTCACCCATTCCACCAAGATGCATGAGGTTCAAGTAGATGAACTAACGGTAAGATGAGAAAAACCTCCCCCTCATTATATATTTAGGAAATGAATAGTTCTTATGGCTGTATTCCATTTAGATTCCCAAAAATAACACCTTGTATTTTTTTGAAAATAACAAGATATTTTCTCAATCATGGAATGACCCATACTGGACACAACATGATTTCTCTTCCATGTACTTCTCTTGGAGTGACCCTTAGGGTCACATCATGGAAAAAATCAATCCAAATAAACTAGAAATATGAAACCTCTAGCCATGTCCATGTTAGACAATGGAACTATATCCTACATTTCACTATCCTCTCATCATTTACGGTTCCATTGATTATCTATCTTCCTTGAAGAAGAACACCCCCCACTGGCCAGCCTTTAGAGAATTTTGAATTGCTTCATGACATAATTGAACACCTAGAGAAGCCTAATACTACTGCCTCCTGGGGATCCTCCATGTTGTGGACTTCCCTCTATATGGTTCAAATTTCCTTCTTATCCTTACTTCACATTGTAGAACATTTCTATAATACACTCTCATTTTTGGATTCATGCTGTAACCATAGAGGTCACGACATGACCATAATTCTCTATAAAAAGTTCACAAATGAATGTGTGATATTTAAAAGTCAATACTTAAGTGTTATATCATATTGTAATAAAATCTACCTTGTCAAGAGTAATATTCATTCACATAAAATTATGAAAATCCCTATGTAATAATTTTTAGGCGATACTCAAGAATTTACAGGCCACTGAACTCAATATTAAAATATTATGATCATGTAATGACCCTATGGGTCATGGAATTACCATCCTTCCCCACAAAATGTTGTATAATTGAAATGATTAGGGTTTTGAAATTGATATGTATGGATTAAAATCATAAAAAAAAAATTTTCATGATGTGACCTCTATTATCATCAAAATATATATATATCACACACAGAAGGTTCCTGAAATGATCCTAATCCATCATAACCTAAACTTCTTACATTATTTATCTATTTAATCATACACAACACCCTCCATTCCATGATTCTTCATTGCCTTATTGTGACCTACTATAATTAGAAGAAATTTCTAATAGGTTTACTTTGACTTAACTTAGACACACAATTTGAGCACCTAAGGCACCTCTTGGGCATATTATCACTTCCAAAAGCACTACTAAAAATGTTTTGACTCTCAAAACCCCAAAATTAGTCCCAATTCATAAATTTTTTCTTATTATGGAGCCAAATATTTAAAATTTCTCTAGATTTTAAACAAACTATAATGACATGGTTTGTTATATGTTTCCCAACATAATGATTATCACCCCTAATAAATATCTCCATGCGTGAACTATGAACTATATTTGTCATAGATCCTTGATGAATGACCCAAATCCTTTGTATATTATTGGTTATTATCATGCCGATGTTTCTTTGAAACTAGATCCACCCATGAAAACCTCACCATCCCATGCATTTATATATCTGTTATTTCCAACAACTCTCTGAAAATAACCCAATCATTGTGGAATTAATGAATTATACATTTATAGATGTAATACAATCGATTGAAATCTATAATCTACATCATTCCACATATCACTTGATATCACACCCAAGCATAACTCAACCATTATCATTGGGAATCGTAGTCCCAGTTGTAATAATATATACATAACATAAAAACATATAATTATATATTATAGTGTTCTATCAATGACCACTAACATTCCATTGCAACAGTTACATGATCGGCTTACTCATTTAAAAAGACCCATGTTGTACCACCTGATCATCATCCTATATTTAGTGATTATCTAGTACCAATTATTCTAAATCATCTCAAATATTATCAATTGATACCCAAATATGGGTATTTCATATTTAAGATATAGAACACAACTTCTTACACTTAATCCACATCACAAAACCACAACCCCCTTTGAGTTAGAACAATTAACATGTCTATATCGATGTTGACAAAAAATTACCTGAAACAAATTCCACAAGCCTTTATAATATTTGGAGTGCTCCCCACCATATGAATATCCTAATTAATGATCTATTATCATGATATTTACTGATATTATAGGCCATTATAACAATAATAATCACAATACCCACTCATATTTCGTGAATAGATCCATATCTTATTCCACTCTATAGGTTCCAATTATACTGTGACATCCCACATGACTACTTTCCAACTTTTCTAATAATATTACACTATACACCTAGTCATGGAATACCTAACTCAAGGTCCAAAATACTTCTCACAATCTCATGACTCTCATGATACATCATGCAACCGACCCCACCTGGTACTGCTAGAAAATCATGAGCTATATAGTAACCCATTCACCATAAATGAGGTACTCACCTAATTCTATAGCCATAACTCAAAAGTCACTCAATCCCTGAGAATGTTATAAGTAACAATAGTCATGTCACTCCATCTAACATCTAAATGAATGTTGTAAACCATCACTCAAATGAGATACTATTATAAACAACCAAAATCATCAGGATGACTCAGTTATTTCATAACCAACTTATAGATTCCTCATCATATGCACTAATCTTACACTAATGTACTATCCTTTGTTTTACATACCAAACTTGACCATACTCCTAAGAAACCCATTTTATATATTTAATAAATCATAAAAACAAGGATCATCACCCTTTATTTCATTCCTTAATTAAATCAAGGTGAATCACACCATTACATTATCATCTCATATCTGATCACTATCCACACATGATCTTCCATTGTGCCCATTAAAAACCAATTACATAACTCAATTCACTCAGAGAATTTAAGAATATTAGTCTCCATAACAAAACATTATCACATATCCTGGTCATATACCCTATACAAGTCTCAAGGGACCAAACAAGTATGTTCTAAAATGACATATCCACACACTAAGAAGGCATAAAATATAAGCAACATGAATTTTCAACTTTATTATAACCTTACCACAATAGTAATGCAACATACACAACAAAATATTCATATCCTAGATTTTTCCCAAAATTGACCCGTCAATATGTTTTACAAATCATCGAAAGAAAAATCATTCATAGTGAAACACTAATCTCACTTATCTTAGGCCAAGATTAGCCAACAAAAATCCACCAACCACATAGGTTAAAAATGAGCTCACTCCCTTAATCGATGGAATGATATTATCCCTCAAACCAAACTCACAGTAGTTATGCACAATCGCCTTTACTAAAATAATCATATCAAATAATTGGTAAACCATGGTGTTTCCATTAGAAACCATTTAAATCATATAATCTCAAGTCATATTGTCTTATTCTAAAGAACATGTGCCAAACAAAACTATTTATCATGCCTCATGTGCTTGTTATACACATCGCAACTGAATTAATTCTCATTATTACCCATCCAAAATACCTAATACATATCTATTTTCTAACATATAATTGATAACACCCCTCATGAATCAGTATCAAAAAAATAATCTACCCTTGATTTTTATGTTTGAAGGCACTTAGAGGATCTTCCTCCCATCCATTATGTTACATACCTCTTGGATCATAACTCATAAAGTAACATCGATGATCCCATATATGATATAAAAAGGAAACTCATAGATATATAAATATATACCAACATATGCACACATACACAATGATATATATATATATATATATATATATATTTGGAATGTAATACTCAAGTAAAATACATACTTTAGGTTTGTGATCTTCAATGATAATATGTGTACTAAAGTACCCCATTAAGGACCAAGGTCACATCCAAATGCATATAAACAACAACACCATATCTTAATCCATATAGGGAAAAAACCAAAACCAACTAGTTTGGTTAAGTAGAATGCCACCAATAAGAATGTTTGAAAATAATATTAATTTTTTTGGCAATTTAAATTACAAGAACTCTTTTCTTCATTTCATAATTAGTATCCCAATCACATATAGGAAGGAACATTTCATGTGAAACTATATACATGATATAATTTATTAACACCCAATCTCTTTCTGGCCTAATTCAATAGAAAAACCCAAAGTCAGTTAATAAAATGTAAATTGTTTTATAACAATAAACTCAAATACAAGATAAAAATGGTGGAACATAAATCACAACTCCCAAAAAACTTGAACTCTATCGCATACAGGTGCTGGATAGAAAATTGATATAACATATATCCCATGTTACGACCATATATATCTATTGTCATCCTATCTTAAATAGTATTATAAAACCTCCCCCCATTCCATAGGCTCCTAACTTGTAATCAGGGTCAATATTTATACTATGGGAAGAATATAATATCATATCAATGAACAAGAAAATAACATAAACAACAAATAATCAGACATAAAAAGATACAATACAATAAAAAAGAAACTATATCTAATCCCATCAATAAATAAATACCTTACCAATGATATAAAAAATAATCTAATCAAAATTATTGATGAGTCCGCTTAACAGCTCTAAAATATCATTGGTAAGATTATATAAAACCCAAATCAAAATTAAATAAACTAACGAGGAACATGGACTAGAGTATAGTCTTGATCCCATATACTGATTATTTTAAAGATATCCTTCACAAACATTTAACATTGGGCTTCATCTGTATATGTTTTTGTGATAATGAGGTCTTCCTGGGTACCAATGTGATAGGACCTCCTGAACAGGGTGTGAGTATAAAATAGTATTCCACCACAAACAGAATCCCTAACTTAACCGATAATTGTTTTTATGTAAAATTTCATGTGATCAAGATGAATAAATAATCAAATTTTTAAAAATTAATTGTCATTACCATTGTTATTATCCTAGTCACTAAGGTATGACAATACATGCTTCATATTCTTCCATATGTCTCTAAACATATCATATAACCAAAAACAAGAGTAAAATAAATTCTCCCCGGTAAAAAATAAATAAATATTAATATTTACTTTGAATAGTTCCTAAAACATATAACCACTATACATCATAAATGTTAAGGGGAAGAGTGGACTTCCCAGGTATCACCATATATCATGATCATTAAGGGAAATGAAAAACAATCAGATAACCATCAGGGAAATCATAGCTCACACATAATACCATATATTAAATTAGGGGAGAGAGTGATCCATTTATATATCCGTTGAGTGGAATAGAGTCTTTACTATAATTAAATATATTATATCAGTGATAAGATAAGTCTGCCTATATAAACTCCAAGTGGAATAGTGGTAAAATCATAATACTATATTTCATATTAGGTGGGGGGTAAAATAGGAAAAATATCACTATAGTTACCATGTGAATAAGTCGGAACCCGGAAATAAATATAGTCCTTAGGGTGATAATAGGTATTCTCATATATCCCTATAATCATGGTGGGGACAAAAATGTTGCCTAGATATCATGATAATTATTGAGGGGATAATTAGATCAACCAGATATCACCAAATATCATTATAACTGAGGGGATAAGTGGCATACCAAGATATCACTATAATCATCAAATTGATAAGTGGTCTACCTAGATATTATTATAATCATTAGGGGGATTGGTAGGATATGTTAATATAACAGTACATCATAATCATCAAGGTGATAAATGTATTTTATAGATATCACCATATATCATAAGTCACATGGGTCTGAAAATTTCCTCTACCATACATTCATTTCCATTGTTATCCTCTCATACAGACTACCTATACATATCCCCAAATTAATACATGGAAGAAAATTTTCTAAATACCTTATTATAATTATATTCAGAGTTAATAAATACATGGATATCCCCTTATACTCCCTTTGATTACATCAATTCCAAGAAAACCCTTTATGGGTTAATAATATATAATCAAAATATAGTGTCAATGCAGATTTATCAAAGGTCATAACTTCCCACAACATTGCCATGATCAAATATTGGACTAATTTTCCATACATGTAACTCTATATAAACCAACCACAAGGAATGGAATAATATCTGCCTCACTTAAAATGTTATACTAGGTTGGTCCCCACACACCTAACCTATGCATAAATACTTTCCATAGTGTGATCACTTAGATACACATATATATCAATAGAGTAGGAACACTAACCTAACACACTTTTAAACTAGCTTGGATGCTCTATGGTATCCTAATATTCCATATGTCATAACCCATGGTCGATTTCTCTCAGACCACCATACTAACCTACTCAGAGGGAAACAAATGATTCTATATCAAGATCTACTATGATTCATTTATTTAATCTATACCCCTTGTTTCCAAATATATCATAAAACATACTTATAGTCAATTCGATAATCATCTATGTCTGAGGAAAGCATTTAGCACTCATGGTCCCATCGTGGTCATATAGACTTTTTTTTCTTTTAATAGTGATTTATAAAATTTCTTTTTAACTCAAGGTAGATCAAACAGAAGTGGAGAGACCATATATCACATGATACATAAAAAATTCATAACCATGTGATGATTTTTGAGGATCACCTACCTGATTCATAGTTATTCATTTTAAATAAAACTTATCCACTATTTTCAATTAATCTCAACCAGTCATCATCTATAAATACATAGTCCCACTACATTAATAACCACTAATTAACCTTAAAATACTATAAATAATCCACACATTAACCCAATAATAATTCAAAAATCCATAACTAGGGAATAAAAAAAATATCACCATACAGTGAAATTATATCAAAACCTCAATCAATGTTGTAAGGATCAGTCATGTATCACCCCCAAGGTCGAAGATTACAAAAGACCAAACACTCAACATCTACTCATCAATAAATTAATTTCATAATTTGATGATAATATTAAAAAAATTAGGGCGGTGTATTACCTCAAAAAAACCTTACAAATATAATTTTATCCATTCTATTAGGGTCCCTAATAGCTAAGAAAAAAATATCTATAAAATCTAGATGATTTGAACACACCTTGTAGGAATCATTACCAGTTATCTAAACCCTACTAGAAGAAATTACCTGAAAAGCAAGGATAAGGATGTGAGTTTTGAGAATGGAGAGGATATCAACTTAATCTTAGGATAAACCTCATCTGATACAATATGATCTATGAGTTTCAAGGAGGGTAATAGAGGGAAATATGTCCTCAAACTACCCAAGTCACATGTCCTGAAAATAATGAATCCCAAACTAGGTTTCAAATTTGAAATCTCCAAAAGACCAAACTACCCATATTTTAAAAAAACATGAAAGGGTCCCCATCATAACATGACTAATATTTCCAACTACATAATTTCTCTACCAGTCACAACTCATTGTATAGACCTTGGGGTCATGTTGTAGAATAACATCATCATAATTAACCATATTCCCAAACCCACTTCATAGGGTCACATTGTAGCATGAGTGTCACTATTACAACATAATGGCCTCACATATACTTTTGATCCAAGAATAATCCCATTTACATGTTCCACAACACTCCATTCATCTCCAACCTACACTGTGTTATAAGGCCCTAACCATAAACCCTAATTAATATTGAATTAAACTAATAATTCACATTGAGTATCTTTTCAGGTTTAGAGTTTTAGATAATTATGACATAACTATTACATCTCAAAAGATTACAAAGTATACACTTCTACTAAGTTTCCATAAAATAACAACTCTTAAAAAGAAACATGTCCAGTTCCATGTTTTATATAGAATGACCTTTCCTTGATCCCATCCTTGACCCTATTCCACATTAAGTCCTATGAAAAACATTTCAAAAACTTGGGGTGAGCCTAAAAAGCTCAGTAAGGGATACAGAAAGAATTAAAACTGTTAGTTTTTCAAAACAACAAGTAAACCATGTATACTTTATCAAAGTAATACCTTTCACCTTTATGAAGTAGTAAAAACTCTTCACTGAATAATAGATCATTACTTACCCTTTTTAACCAAAATATTACCATAAAACCTATATAAATAACACATAACATATAAAGGTAACTTGGGACATAAACAAACTTAAGTGGAATAACCATCCGGTCGACTTCCACACATATCACTTAATGGAATACCCATACGTCCGACTTCCATACCCAATGCATTAGAGGTTATAACGTAACCAACCATTCTAGTATTCACGGCACCACCCGTCATATGGTTTATCATGTAACCACCCGTCAAATGTCCAAGTACCATTATAAAATCATAAGACATAAAACAAATATAATGGAAAGAAAAAATTTCCCCACTTTTATCACAATATATCACTTAAATATATTGACATAAAAAATCCATTATAAAAACCATTTTCAATACCAAAATACATAAATGAGTATATGGTATTTATTTCATTTTAAAAACATTACGGCTCGTTGAAGAAGCCAAAGACCAAATAATACTCACGGCGGCGGAAAAGGTCTTTGTCAACGCGTACGTTAAAAGAAACATTCCTTTTTGTCGTTTTCTAAAATGATTCGTAGAAAACGAGTCCTTTTGTATAAAAATAAAAGTCAAAGGGGTTTATACAACGTATAAAAGAAATCCTTGTATTAGAAAAAAATATTCCTTAATGAAAGGAGATTGAGACAAAGTCCCTTACCTCATGTCCGACTTGACTCGATCATTCTTTAATGTCCTGAATAATAAACTTGAGTTAATTTATACTTTCTTAAGATATTTTTCCAAGTTAATTATTCCTTCTATATCACTTATTACCATTTTATGAACATTGTCTAGTCATTTAAGTTAATAACAGTCATTTTGTCAATATTTGGTACTTGAGTCAAAAGTGAACTTCTTATATTTACAAGTTGTTCACGTAGTCAAATATCCATTATCTCAAGAATGATATTCATGATGTATATGCCATATATATCATATATATACAATATATAAATGCATTTATAATATTACATAATCATTTATAGGTATGAAATGAAATGCACCGTTCATGGAGACGGTAAGCCGTACGTACGCATGAACGCTACTTTCCTTTCTATGTCATATTAATGGAATTAAAACTAAATGAGAGATATGTATATTTTAATTCCAGAATTATATTAATAATTTAGATGTAACATATATCATATATATCCATTATATATATGTACTTATAATAGTACATTACATTTGGGGATAAGAAATGAAATGCACCATTCATGGAGACGGTAAGCCGTACCTACGCATGAACACTAATTTCATTTCTATTTCATATTTAATGGAGTGAAATAATAATAATATAAGGGTATATTATAATTTCAGTGTAACATAATCTATAATAACATTAACTCCATCCTTTATACATTCCACATATGGCATTAATGAATCAAATGACTTTGAGGGGGCGGTAGTCCGCACTTCCTAAAATGAAGATATCGCGTTTACCCATAATGGAAACCATAGAGGTATGACACAAATGAAAAATAAAGAAGCATAAGGAAAAAATAAACATAATATATAACATATATAAAGAGAGTGACGTCTTAATGGCCACCATGGAAAGTGTTAAAAGAATATTGAACAATCATTGTTTCGTGAGGTAGAAAATCGCCAACCACAGAAACAGTATGTTCTTTTACCATTAGAAGAAGGTGTGTCTAGGTGTGGCTCTAATCCTTATCATAAAAACATCCTAGTATATTCAAGATACTGGTGTTGTTACAAAATAAAGGAATAAAAATTGTTTAGGGGGTTAGAGAAGCAAAATAAAACATAAGAACACAAGAGAAGACACTACCTTTAAATAGGGTAACTCTTTTTGATTTGAGCTCAATGGCTTCCTTGGAAAGACTTATGCCCAAAGTGAGGATTCTAGGAGTAAGATAGGGATGTGTACAGACAAAATGGACATGGTTTGGCCGAGCCAAATCCTTGAGAGGTGTGGGTAAGGTGGTAGAGGGGGGGGGCCTTTATAAGAGTAGAGGAGGGGCACACTTGGAATGTTATAAAAGGATAATTTATTATAAAATGCTTTTCGGATTTAAAAGGTCCCAAAATTATATATTTCGAGGATAAGGTGATAGTAGCTCTCAATACACCCATCCAATAGGGTTTTTAAAAGTTTAGGTCTTAGATTTTACATTATCTTTTCATTTTATTTAAATCGTTAAATAATGAGGTAATCACTGCATCATCATGGTGTCATAACTAATTTAATTTATTTACTGTCTAAAAATTATAAAAAAAACATCATGATGTAGGAAATATTTTTATATTTATAATTAATATTTATATTAAAAAATATTACTTGTATAACCCCATTTAAAAATTGTATTAATAAAACAAGACATGTTTGTGTCATTTTTATTTTAACATTAAATAAAAAGTTATTAATGTCATTTTCCTACCAAAGTGGATCCATGGGGTCCCCAAGTTGACCCATGGATTTTATTGGTCGGCCATGACACATCCAATAAGGTTAGGACATGTGTAAATGTCATTTCATATTATTAAAACATTATTTTTACCTTAAATTACACTAATTACCTCTAATCACGATTAAAAACTTAAAAGTTACTATTCACCAAAAAAATATTTTAATCACATTGAACCACATTTTACTTATTAATGACAACCATGTATGTCGGATTTATGAAATTCAAAACACAGAGGTGGTAAAATTTCATTTAAACAAAAAAAATCAGTTTTTTAAGTACCACTTAGTGGTTTCACTATTCATCAAAAATTGAAGTTTTTTAGAAAAATACAAAAACTTTACCCTAAGATATATTTGATACTATGAATTCAAAAATGATGTCTATTTTAAAAAATTCGAATCATATAAGTTACATTATTTAATTTAATAATTAATTTCCACTGTCATGACAAATAGCATGTTTTTATGAAATAATATATATTAAAAGATTGACAACAGTTTAAGTCCAATTTCAAAGTGAAATTAATTCCAAAGACCACTATTGGATTAAATAGTAAAAATATATTCTAATTTCACTTCAAAACCAATTCAAAATATAATCTAATCATATAAATAAATTAGATTAAACATAGGTTTTGAATTAAAATAAAACATTTTTCACTATTCATTAAAAAGTGGACTTTATCGGAAAAATACCAAAAATTTACACAAAGTAAATTTTGATGTACCGATTCTAAAGAAGAATTTTATTTGGTCCAATATAATGTATAAGAGTGAACAAAACTATATTTAAAAAAGGGTTCTCCATCAAAAGGGGATAGTTTGAACTTTTAGTGAATATTAGATTATCTATTCCTAAAATTGAATTCTTTTCATATTTTAAGCCTCAATATTTTATTGGATAAATGTAAAACCATTTAAAAAACACATATAATCATATTTTAGTTGTTTCTATTCATTCCTGCCAATACAAAGGCTATGTGTTAACTACCATTTAAAATAATATTATTTTATTACTACTGTGCAACGTACGATTTCAAAGAAACTCTTTGTTGTGTATAAGGTACGCTATCGAATATAGCAACACCTTTAATGTTAAATTAATATTTAATTCTTTAATATTAATAAATATGAAAACGTTTTATTCTTTATTTACTTGGGATGTTATCCTTCCGCACTTTTGGGAATTGCGTCCTCGTAATTTGACTCACTTATCAAAATAAGTGGGGGTATTTATCCCTCATAACATTTTCAGATTTCCACGTTGCCTCTTCAACCATATGGTTTTTCCACAAAACCTTTACCTGGTGAATTACCTTATTTCGCAACACTTTCTCTCTTCGGTCAAGAATCTGGACTGGTTGTTCTTCATAAGAGAGATTCACTTCCAACTGAACTACCTCTGGGCTCAAAACATGAGATGGATCTGGCATATACTTTCTCAACATCAAATCATGAAAAACATTGGGTACCTAAGATAAAATCAACGGTAAAGCCACTCGGTAACCAACTGTTCCAACTCTCTCCAGAATTTCATATGGTCCAATGAACCTTGGACTCAGCTTTCCTTTCTTACCAAATCACACCACACATTTCCATGGTGAAACATTGAGAAAAACATGATCATCTACCTCGAAAGTTAGATCCTTCCTCCAGTTGTCTGCATAACTTTTCTGTCTACTCTGAGCTGTTCTCATGTGTTTCTGAATCAATTGAACTTTTTCTTCCATCTCTTCTACCAATTTTGGTCCCATCAGCTTCCTTTCACCCAATTCATCCCAAAAAGCTGGAGTTCGACACCGCTTCCCATATAATGCCTCAAACAGAGCCATCTGTATACTGGAATGAAAACTGTTATTATATGAAAATTCAACCAAAGAAAGATGTCGGTCCCAACTTCCCTAATAATCAATCGAACAAGGACGTAACATATCCACCAAATTCTGAATTTTTCGTTCTGACTGCCCATCTGATTGAGGATGAAAAGCTGTACTAAAATTTAATTCAGTACCCAACGACTTCTGAAGGCCTTTCGAAAAGTTAGAAGTAAACCTGGGATCATGATCAGATACAATGTATAGGGGAACTCCATGAAACCTGACTATCTCTTTAATATATAATCGAGAAATTTGATCTAGATAGAAAGTATCTCGAATAGGAAGGAAATGAGAAGATTGATTCAAGCAATCAACAATAACCCAGATTTCATTATTACCTCGAGATGTCTTCGGTAATCCCACAACAAAGTCCATGGATATATTTTCCCATTTCCACTCCGGTACTAGTAAAGTTTGAAGCATCCCTTTTGGTAACTGCCACTCTACTTTAACCTACTGACAAGTCAAACACTTCATAGTAAAATCACCAATATCTCTTTTCATTCCATCCCACCAGTAATACTCCCGCAGATCTCTGTACATATTAGTACTTCTAGGATGAACTGAAAATGGGGAACTATGAGCCTCACATAACAACTCATTCTTCAACTGTGAATCACCAGGCACACATAATCTCTTCCCAAACATAAAAACACAATCATTATCAATGTTAAATTCAGGCAACTTACCCTTCTGAACTAGCTCTACCTTTTTCTGCAACCCACTGTCTTTCTTCTGCGCTTGCTTAATCTTGTATAATTGGGATGATCTCACTGATACCTGAAACAAAACAGACGAACTTCTTGCACCAACAACTTCTATGTCAAAGTTAATCAAATACAAAAAACCAAAGTATCTCATTCCAAATGTATCATGGTTAATGAATCATTACTTTTTCGACTCAAATCATCAACCACTTTATTTGCTTTTCCCGTATGGTAATGAATTGTACAATCATAATCCTTGATTAATTCTAGCCATCTCCTCTGTCTCATGTTCAATTCTTTCTGAGTGAGTATATACTTTAAACTTATGTGATCAGTATATATTTCACACTTTACTCCATACAAATGATGCCTCCAAATTTATAGAGCAAAAACAACAACAGCTAATTCCACATCATGTGTAGTGTAATTTAAGTCATGAGTTTTCAAATGACGTGATGCATATGAAATTACCTGATCATTTTGCATAAGGACACAACCATTTCCCTTAAACAAAGAATCACTGTATATAAAAAACTCACCATTCCACGAAGTAAGTGCCAAAACTGAAGCATTCACCAATATTCTTTTCAACTCCTGAAAACAATCATCACATTATTTTGTCCAGATAAACTTAACACCCTTCCGAGTTAGATTAGTCATTGGACTAGATAACCATTAAAAATTTTCAACAAACCTTCAGT
Source organism: Viscum album (assembly GCA_963277665.1). Taxonomy (NCBI): domain Eukaryota; kingdom Viridiplantae; phylum Streptophyta; class Magnoliopsida; order Santalales; family Viscaceae; genus Viscum; species Viscum album. Next base: position 1,271,930,133 of record OY728164.1, on the reverse strand, counting down.
AGTAACCTACCAAACCAAGAAAACTACGGATCTCGGTTATATTTGTGGGTTTTGGCCATTCTTCAACACCTTTTATTTTATAAGGATCAATAATTATGCCATTTTCTAAAACAATGTGACCAAGGAAAGAAATTTGTTGTAACCAAAACTCACACTTGCTGAATTTTCCATACAGTTTATTTTATTTTAAGGTTTGAAAGATAACCCTTAAATGACTTTCATGCTCCTCTATACTATTAAAAAACACCAAAATATCATCAATAAAAACAACCAACATTTTTCACCTGAGTCAACTGAGCCATCACTACAACAAACAGTATAGTTCTGATTCTGACCATCTCAGGATACTGATTTGAAGGTCATTTCCCTCTGTATGCCTTCCCAAAAAATATGTTTTGTTTCCTCTATTAAAAACCATTCCTAACACAGAAATATCTTAGGAGAAGCAACATGGTAATCTTCAAATTCTATATCATTTCAATCATACCATAAATTAATTTATAATTTAACAATTTTCTAATTCTTAAAGTTGTCTAAACCGACCTTTGATACCAACTATAAGGCCTCGTACTTAAACCCTACTTAATATTGAATTAAATGAATAATTCACATTGAGGATCTTTTCAGGTTTAGAGTTTTATATAATTAGGACATAACTATTAGATCTCAAAAGATTACTAAGTAGAAACTTCTACTAAGTTTCCATAAAATAAAAACTCTTAAAAAGAAACATGTCTAGATCCATGATTTAGATAGCATGACTTCTCCCTGATCCCATCCTTGACCCTATTCCACATTAAGTCCTGTGAAAAACATTTCAAAAACTTGGGGTGAGCATAAAAAGATCAGTACAGGATACAAAAAGAATGAAAACTGTTAGTTTTTCAAAAAAACAAGTAAACCATGTATACTTTATCAAATTAATACCTTTCACCTTTATGAAGTAGTAAAAACTCTTCACTAAATAAAAGATCATTACTTACCCTTTTGTAACCAAAATATTACCACAAAACCCATATAAAGAACACATAACATATATAGGTAACTTGGGACATAAACATACTTAAGTGGAATAACCATCTGGTCGACTTACACACATATCACTTAATGGAATATCCATATGTCCGACTTCCATACCCAATGCATTGGATGTTATAACATAACCACCCATCCTGGTATTCACGACACCACCCATCATATGGTTTATCACGTAACCACCCGTCAAATGTCCAAATACAATTATAAAATCATAAGACATAAAACAAATATAATGGAAAGCAAACATTTCCACACTTTGGTCACAATATATAACATAAATATATTGACATAAAAAATCCATTATAAAAACCATTTTCAATAGCAAAATACATAAAAGATTATATAGTATTTATTTCTTTTTTAAAACATTACAGCTTGTTGAGGAAGCCAAAGACCAAATAATACTCGCGGTAACGGAAAAGGTCGTTGTCACCGCGTACGTTAAAAGAAACATTCCTTTTTGTCGTTTTGTAAAACGCTTCATAGAAAAAGATTCCTTTTGTATAAAATTAAAAGTCAAAGGGGTTTGTACACCATATAAAATAAAGCCTCGTATTATAACAAAATATGACTCAATGAAAGGAGATTGAGACGAAGTCCCTTACCCCGTGTCCGACTTGACGCGATCATTCTTTAATGTCCTGAATAATAAACTTGAGTTAATTTATACTTGATTAGGAAAATTTTTCAAGTTAATTATTCCTTTTATATCACTTATTACCATGTTATGAACATTATGTTGTCATTTATGTTAATAACGGTCATTTTGTCGATATTTGGTACTTGAGTCAAATGTGAACTTCTTATATTTACAAGTTCTTCACGTAGTCAAATATCCATTATCTCAAGAATGATATTCATGATGTAGGTGCCATATATATCATATATATCCTATATATACATTCATTTATAATATTACATAATCATTTAGTGGTAAGAAATGAAATTCACCATTCATGGAGACGGTAATCCGTACGTACGCATGAACGCTACTTTCATTTCTATGTCATATTAATGGAATTAAAAATAAATGAGATATATGTATATTTTAATTACATAATTATATTAATCCTTTAGATTTAACATACATCATATATATCCATTATATATATGTACTTATAATAGTACATTACATTTGGGGATAATAAATGAAATGCACCATTCATGGAGACGGTAAGTCGTACGTACGCATGAATGCTACTTTCATTTCTATATCATATTTAATGTAGTGAAATCATAATGATATAAGGTTATATTATAATTCCAGTATAACATCATATATAATAACATTAACTCCATCCTTTATACGTTCCATATATGGCATTAACGAATCAAATCACTTTGAGGGGGTAGTAGTCTGCACATCCTAAAATGAAGATATCGCGTTTACCCATAATGGAAACCATAAAGGTATTACACAAATGAAAAATACATAAGCATAAGGAAAACACAAACATAATATATATCATATATAAATACAGTGACATCTTAATGTCCACCTTGAAAGGTGTTAAAAGAAGATTGAACAATCATCGATTCGTGAGGCAGAAAATCGCCAACCACAGAAACAATATGTTCTTTTACCATTAGACGAAGGTGTGCGTAGGCGTAGCTCTAATACTTCTCATAACAACATAATAGTATATTGAAGATACTGTTGTTGTTACAAAATAAAGGAATAAAAAGATTTTAGGGGGTTATAGAAGCAAAATAAAACATAAGAACACAAGAGAAGACACTACCTTTAAATCAGGTAACTGTTTTTGATTTGAGCTCAAAGACTTCCTTGGAAAGACTTCTGCCCAAAGTGAGGCTTCTAGGAGTAATAAAGGGATATGGAGAGACAAAATGGGAAGGTTTTGGCCGAGCCAAAGGCTTGATATGTGTGGGTAAGGTGGTAGAGGTGGGGGCCTTTTATAAGAGGAGAGGAGGGGCACTCTTGGAAAGTTATAAAAGGTTACATTATTATAAAATGCTTTTCAGATTTAAAAGGACCCAAATTTTTTTTTCGAAGATAAGGTGATAAGAGTCTTAAATACACCCATAAAATAGGTTTTTGACAAGTCTAGGCCTTAGATTTTACATTTTCTTTTCATTTTATTCAAATCGTTAAATAATGAGGTAATCGCTGCAAAATAATGTTGTCATAAATAATTTAATTTATATGAGGTCTAAATATTATAAAAAAATATCATGATGTAAGAATGATTTTTAGCTTTATAATGAATATTTATAGTCAAAAATATTACTTCTATAACCCCATTTAAAAATTGTTTTAGTAAAACAACACATGTTTGTGACATTTTTATTTTAACATTAAATAAAAAGTTATTAATGTCATTTTCCTACCAAAGTGGCCTCATGGGGTCCCCAAGTTGACCCATGTATTTTATTGGTCGTCCATGACATATCCAATGAAGTTAGGACATGTGTCAAGGTCATTTCATATTATTAAAACATTATTTTTACGTTAAATTACACTAATTACCTATAATTGCGATTAAAAACATAAAAGTTATTATTCACCAAAAAATTATTTTAATCCCATTGAACCAAATTTTACTTGTTAATGACAACCATGTATGTTGGATTTTTGAAATTCAAAACACAAAGGGGGTAATATTTTATTTAAACAAAAAAAAAAATCAGTTTATTAAGTACCACATAGTGGTTTCACTATTCATCAAAAAGTGAAGTTTTTCAGAAAAATACCAAAACATCACCCTAAGCTATATTTGATATTCCGAATTCAAAAATGATGTCTATTTTACAATATTCAAATAATATAAGTTACATTAATTAATTTAATAATTAATTCCCATTGTGATGACAAATAGCGTGTTTTTATGAAACAATATATATCAAAAGATTGACACTACTTTAAGTCCAATTTCAAAGTGAAATTAATTCAAACGACCACTATTGGATTAAATGGTAAAAATATATTCTAATTTCACTTCAAAACAAATTCAAAAGATAATTTAATAATATAAATAAATTAGATTAAAAAGTGGTTTTGAATTAAAATACAACATTTTTCACTATCCATTAAAAAAATGAACTATATCGGAAAAATACCAAATATTTACACAATGTAAATTTTGATGTCCTGATTCTAATGAAGAATTTTATTTGGTCCAGTAAAATGTATAAGAGTGACCAAAATTACATTTAAAGAGGTTTCACCATCAAAAGGGGATAGTTCAACCTTTTAGTTAATATTAGAGTACTTATGCCTAAAATTGAATTCTTTTCATATTTTAAGCCTTAATATTTTATTGGATAAATGTAAAACCATTTAACAAACATATATAATCATATTTTAGTTGTTTCTATTCATTCCAGCCAAAACAACGGCTATGAGTTAACTACCATTTAAAATAATATTATTTTATTACTAGTGTGCAACGTAAGATTTCAAAGAAACTCTTTGTTGCGTATCGGGTACGCTATCGAGCATAGCAACACCTTTAAAGTAAAATTAATATTTAATTTTTAAATATTAATAAATATGAAAATGTTTTATTCTTTATTTAGTTGGGATGTTACATGTGTATCCCCTCACAATATAGTGTGATTGACCAATTGAAGTAGCTTGATGATATCACCTTTTGAGAAACTTTCATTGTGTAGCCTTCCCGCTTTAGAGTTCAAAGTTACTTTCTATTATATATTAACAATTTGATTTTGAAAACACAGAAATAATAAAACCATAATTAAATAATTTTATTAAGGATTATAGTCTAATATATTCCCATAACCTTTTAGTGTTATAGTTAAATAATTCTAAAAAACATTACATGAATAAAGGGAACACTACAACATAGTGTACATTTTTTCTAAAAGACATTTCCTTAAATTGGATCTCCCATTTAATTTATAACACATATTATTTATTCAAGAAAAGTCTTTATAACATAAATATTTCCCTTGATAATGTTCCAAAAAATTGTTATATTCAATAGAATTATTTATAAATGTGGGATGATAAAATAAAATCTAGAAAGTGATATAAAAAAGGAAAATCATTATTACATTGAGAAACATGAGAACCCATGAGAAATTTTTCCTTTTTACGTAATAAAATATGTTTTCAAGTAATCACATACTTATGAAATCAAATTCATTTCCCATATATTTTCATAATAAATAACCTAATAAATAATAAAGGAAAAACATAATGTCAATGTTTAATTATTTAATCATATTTATATCACTCTTAAAATTACATTTATAATCAAATATATAACAGAATAAATTAACTAGTCGATTACAACATATTTTCTTTAAAGAAAAAATATTTACCTAATGAATTGAATAATAATAATATACCAACCAATAATTTAATATAATTCACAAGATTAATAACATCAATAAAACACATAGAGGGATATAATTTCATTATAAAACTCATAAAAACATTCATTTTAACCTATACGAATATGCACTTATAGTTGTCACATGAATATAAGAGGAAATATCCTTTTATTTGGAAACTCCTTAAAATGAAATAATAAAAATAACGGTGGTAATTGAATTTAATTTGTAAATGTGTGAAAAAATTAAATGGATGATTCATATTGAATAACAGAAATGATAGTGGGAAAACTCTTTCATGCGGAAAATGTTAAAAAAATTATTTTCATACACTTATAAATAATATCAAAAATGATCCCTATATTTTTTGAAAAAGTGTAATTTTAAAACCATTTTAAATAATGTTTAAGATTATATATTATTAATTTAATAGATCAATTAAGTGTAGAGAAGAACATTTTAAATGATTACTAACATAGAGAAAATAATGTTGAATGAAAAACCTAATAAAATTAAAATAAATTTTAAAAAAGACATCAATTACATCGAGTCAAAAATAATTTAATTTATTCAAAAACATCTAAAAAATTTAGGTTACATTGATTATTTACTTGTTTATATCTTTTTTGTTCATTCCTTTATTATAAATCCTTTTAATTAATTTATTATCATGTTTCATTTTTTACAAAAACAAAATTCATCATTTGGGTTGATTCAATGAATTCCTATAATATTTTTTTGTTACATTGTACAAGGTAAAATGAGTTAAAAAATAGTGTCATAATATCTATAATTTTAAAGATATATATTCATTAAAATTTTACTTGTAAATAATTTCTATTGTACAATAGGATGCCCAAAATATATTCAAATAATTTAAAATTTATTGGTATATCTATTTTAAGAAGTAAAATTTTACAATAAACATTTATTGAGAGTATTATTAATAAAATGGTCAAATTATATTTATAGAAAATTAATTTCTTTTTACATATCATTATTATTATGTAAAATTATTTTTAGAACCATCTATTTAATGTAGTGATGAAAAATTAAATATACCAGTTATAGAGGTTGTAATCTGCACATAACACATGATAATATTTCATTTTCGAACTGATGTAAGAAAGAAGAATAATGGTTATTCCATCTAAATAATAACATTCCAGTTTTATAATTATAATGATTTCATTATATTATCTTGGTTATAATATATTTGGAGGAGTTTGAGGAAGAGAAAAACATGAAGGAACTTATTTAAGACAGTTACTTCTTCCTTTGGTATCATACATTAAACCAAACTTTAAGCCTTCATAGAATGCTCTTTTAGTGATAAAAACACCTATGGGACCTACTAAATTGGTTTTGGAATCATTTTTTAAGGATTGGTTTATATGAGTAGCTCACAATGTTTTGATTAGTGCGGTGATGAATGGATCAATTTATAAATGAGTGAGATTCCATTTTAAAAATATTAATTTATTAATATAAAAAGGGAACTCATTATTGAGGAAAGTGGTTAAAATATGAATAAAAATTAAAAAATATAGAAGGTTTATATCTATAAATATTATGTAAACAAATTTATGGTTATATTATTGGGATATTTTGGGAGCTTTTCCATTAATTTATCCATTTTAGAACATTCATCTCTTACTGAGGTGAGTAAAATTTACTATGGTAACATATTTTATTCAATAAAAATGAATTTATAATTATAAAATATTTTGAAAATTATTATTAGATAATTGATAAACATTTTAAAAAATTAAATTTATTGAGTTTAAAAAAATTAATTTTAATAAATGTACTTTTAACACAACAAAAATAGTTTTTAGAAAAATTCAATTTTAAGATAATAATGATCCTACACAAAAATAATGTATAATATTGATTCCCATTACATATATTGGTTTATGGGTTTCAAAAGAATATTTTTTCTACTTTTAAAATAATACTATAACCGAATATAAAATTGTGTATACTTAATTAAAGGAAAAGGATAAGAATAGTTTTTTATTGGAATAAAATAAAACATAGTTTCCAAAAATAAAAATATTTATATTTATATCCAATGTATTATTTTTAAATGAATTATTTTACATCTGAAATGAATTTATTATTCTATAAAAAGGTTAAATATATTTTCAAGACATTATTATCTAATAATAATTTTATAAAAGTCTTAGTAGTTATAAAAACTTTACTTTCACTATTTACTAAAAAATAACCATATTTATAAAAATATGAAAACTATTACCTTAGATAATTTTGTCATTAAAAATTAAAAAAATGATGTTAATTTTCTAAACATAAAATTTTAAAATAAAACCACGTAATACATACCAAAGAATTATGTTATCATAAAAAATGCTTCCATTATTAAATTAAAAATTATATTCTTGTTTGAAAACATAATAAATTATCTCTATAGTTATAATAATAATGATTATTATGAATATATATATTCTATATGAATATAATATAATGTAATATAATTTCATTTTAAAAAATCTTGTATAATCACATTCTCCCCATTAAAGATAATATATCCCCTCACTTTTAATCATTGCTAGACTAGTGGAATATTTTTCTCTCATAGCACTTTTATCTTTCCATGTTTCTTATTCTGTAATATTATTATTCCAAAATCCAAAAATGTGTTCAGTTAGTTTATTTCACAACACCTAATCTCTAAAATCAGAAATATGAAATGTGTTTTATTTAAAAGAAATATTCTCCTCCAACTATACCACTTTAGGGATTAATTAATGTGATGCATCAAGTGAATACTTCCTTATCATTGAAACATTAACCACAAAATATACCTAGTATAAAAATAGAAGTAAAGATACTCAATAATAATCCACTACCATTATTTATGAATTTTTATGGACTAATAAACTATAGTGTTAATTTCATTTTATTATCGAAAAACATCACACCATTCCATAGAGGTATTTTAAGGAAAATGTGTTCCCTTACCTCAAAAGAATGATATTTCCTTTAATTATCTATATATAATTTCTTAATTCCTTATGATTCTCTCATATAATTTCAACTCATATATACATTTTTTAAAAAAAAACTTATACCAATTTATGTCATAAAAATCGTCCCTCCTTGACTTCATCATAACTTAATAAAGTCTGACATTGCTTTATATATAATTAATTAAATAATACAATCTGAATACGTGAATAAAAAGTATTCTTATAAAAAAAATTGAATAAATGAAATTTTTTGACCAAAACCTCCTTGATATTCCAACGATCAATACAACACCATATCCTCTAATTTTTTAATTTTTTTCTATGAATTTTTTTTTGATTGAAGATAAATTTTTTATTAAAACATAACTCAGTACATAATGAATTTTAATGTCCCTTAAAATTGGATGTAAAACTTGGGTTACAATATGGTAAAATGGATTGAGGAACTCCATATAAATTACATATCTCTTTCTGATATAATATTGGAATATAATTTATATAAATATCCTTATGAATAGAAATAATATGATAAAATTTATTCAAATTGTTCACAATAACCCATATTTCATTATTACAATGAGATGTATTTGTTAATTCCAATGAGAAATATACGGATATATGGACCCATTTCTACTCAGAAATTGGAAATGACAGAAGGATTTTCTATATAAATTTTCATTTGGCTTTAACCTATTAGAAAATAAAACATTTCAAGGTATAAAATATAATAATTTCATTCATTACATTCCAATAATAATATCCGAAAAGATCTATACACATCTTATTGGGTCACAAAAGAATTTAATAAAGAGTAGATGTAAGACTTTCTCAATAATTTATTTCTCAGTTGATAGTTATGCGGTATACATAGAGAATTTCATAACACTATAATGCATCCTTTTTCAATATTAAACTTAGGAAACATGCCTTCCTTAACCAGTTCTAGAATTTTTCTTTCAAATCTCAACCTTTTTCAGCATATTAAATTCATTCCATCATGGATGATTCTACTAATACATTATTTAAAAGATAAAAGGGTTTTGGAAAAAAATAGTTAAATATTCATTAAATAATTTACTATGGGGTCATGTTTCCAATTTTAACATGGTTATTGATGTATTATCCTTTTATATCAAGATATATGGTGCCTTGAATTTTCTACCTGGATGATAGGAAACCATAAAATCATAATTATTTTTTAGTTTCATCCTTATTATGTACCCCATGTTCCACACTTTTTGAGTGACTATATACACTAAATGTTTATTATATATATAATAAATTTATCCCCATATAAATGATTCTTATAAATATTTAGTGAATAATATTCCCCAAAAGTTCATAATCAATAGTTGGATAATTTCTCTCATGGGGTTTCAAATATTACATTGCATATAATATTAACCAATTATCTTTCATCAAAAAAAACCCCTAAAATAATGAAACATTATAAATAAAAAATTCAATATATCTTGATGGTATGTAAAATACCAGATCACAATGAAAAGATATTTTTAATTTCTAAAAACATTCACAACATTCCATTATAAAAATTAATCTTACTCAAATTGAATTAACATTTTTAGTGGGTTTTCTAACTCATAAAATTTTTCAAAACCCCCTCAATAATAACTCACTAATATTTTAAAACATCAAATATGAGTGATATTAGTTTGTCTTTTTTTTTCTTCCACAACATTAGTTTTATTAAGATCAAATATTATTCCATTATTAGTTAAAATATTCCCAAGGACTAAAATATGTTGTAACCGAAATTCAAATTTACTAAATTTTACAAAAAAAATTATAAGGTTATATATAAAAATAATTTAATTTTTCTAGTGATCCTCATATCATTTATAAAATACCTGAATATCATAAATTAATTCCACCATAAATTTACCTAAATACTCAAGATAAAATATATTCTTTGGAACTATAAATATGATTGGTGGATTTTATAACCCAAAGGGAAAAATCAGAAATCATAATGGATATTACTAGTTTGAAAAACTATCATTTAAATGTATTTTTCATTTACCTCCATCTGATGATATCCAAACTTACAATAAATTTTTGAAATAAAATAATATTTCTATAGTTGAACAAATATGTCCAAAATATGAATAAAATGATACTTTTTCACAATATTAATGTTATTAAGTGACATATAATCATGAAAATACTCATAGAAGCATTATTATTCATGAAAAAAAATAAGTGAATCCTAAGGTGACATGATAGGGTGGATGAGAACCTTATCATGTAATTATTTTAATTTATTTTTAAATATAAATTTCTCCCCAGAATCCACTCGACAATATGGTTTTTATATTAGTTTATCTTTGGGAAAAAATTCAATAGTTAATTCAACAACCTAATTATGAATAAAACTATAAAAATTATTAGAAAATACATCTAAATATTTATTTACCATAGACAAATAACTATGCTGAAAAATTCCTTTCGTTCCTATAATTCTTGAAAGATAACGTTCACCCCTATCATTAATAAATTTATATTCTTACTCTTTTATTATTTTGTCTATAAACTCATTATTAAATAAAAAAACTGAAACTCATTCTTAAATTTAAATATCACTTATTATATTTTTCAATTTATCTTTGCATGATACCCTGAAGGCCAACAAAGATATGTAATAATATAAAAATGTAGTATATATATGAAAAAAATAATTTTTGAAAAAAACTTTCTATGAATAACTATCATAAGATTATTATAAATCATTTTTTATCTCAATAACTTTACTAAGAGTTTTTACAGAATATTATATGCCCATTTATTGAGGTGAAATTTCGATTTTACTTGAAATTGTCACATAAATAAAATAATTTTCTAACCTATAATCAGACGATAAATTGACATAATTTGAGAAAAAAATTATTATACCTATCAATGCATTATTTTATAGATTATCATCAATCATAAAAGTGTAAAATATAATTTAAAAACCTTTCTAGATATGGTCTAGATGATTTCCATCATTAATAATTATCTTCAAAAACACATCTGAATCATGGTCCATCTCATTAAAATTAAAAATAATCATTTACATATTACCATTATTGGTCTCACCATTGAACATTTATTTATATTAATGATCCAAATTTCAAATTGTACCATCCCAATTACTATAAAATTCCACAACCTATACTCATGGATCCTATCTAAAATTCATGATTCTAAATTTCATTATTTGATGCCAATAATTTTGACCAAATTATTTTCCATAAAACCATATCAATTCAGAAGGAAAACATGTATAAATTTTATTCTATATGACCTTTTAGATTTATAGTTTTATAGAATTTGGTTAAACTTCTACTTAAAAAAATTCCCAAGTCATCAAATGAACATTTCTCCCATTTATCATGGATTTCCTTCTATTATAATAGGCTATCAACATCAACCGTTTGAGATCTATTATAGGAAAAAATAATTCAATGTTATTCTTTATAACCTCAAGAAAACAAATCATAGGAAGGGTAAGCTCAAATTATCAGTAATAGTAAACATAAGCATTAAAAAATGAATGTCATAAATTAGAAAATGATTCCATAAGGGTATGATAAAATAATAAACGTGCATGAGAGAATATTAAAAGAACTCGTACCCATCAATACCTAGATCATAAATTATAAAAAAAAATAAAGACTCATCAGAATCAATAATTATAATCCACGTGATATCAATATCGATCGGGAGAAGAATCATAAACCCATAGAAAGCATAACAAATATGTACATAAATTGGGACATAATTTTCACTATACTCTTATATTCTCTCAAAAAAATGTAATAACATATGGTTGGCTTATATACCCAATTAATTTGAGGGAATTCATGGAACCATTAGTCCTTAGTTTATAATGTAACAACAAATATTTGGTTTATCAAAAAACCACCCATTATTAATTTATCATGGAACTAATCATTATTGGTTTATAATGAAACCACCCATGAAATTTATAAGTACCATTACAAAATCATAACACATAAAATATTTCATTTCATTATCAAAACATAGAAACAATCATTATCCCTCTCATAACTTGGTTAAACCACAGAAAATAAATGGGATCTATAAAAATCTTTTTGATACATGATTATCCTGTGGAAATGAAATGGGTTCTATAAAAATCTCATCAAAGCATGGAAAAAACATGGAAAATAACCATGTTTTATAAGAATCTCTTTGAAATATTATTAATCTATCCAAAAAGCAACGAGGATGTTATCAATACAAAATATCCATAATGGGGGATAAGTAACAACAACCAGTATTGATGTTGATGAATGGAAATACAATTAAAATATCATTAAAAATTTCTTAAGAAAAATAAAATTTTAATTTAGAAAAACATGTTTGAAAATATAAAAAAATTTAAAATCATTTTTGTTGGAATAAATTTTTGAAAAAAATTAATCATGTTTTAAAAAACATTTCAAACACTATTTTAAAAAATAAATTTTTAAAAAATATTTTTCTTTCAAAATGACACTGAAAGATTATAAATAAAGTTTAAGAAAACCATTTTAAACATATATTTTGAAATATATTCTTTCATATTTGAAAAATAACTTCTTAAGATATTTTTGAAATCATTTTTAGAAAGCATGATTCTAAAAGAAATGGTTTTTTTATCGAAAAGATGATTTTTAGTAAAAACAAAATTTTGAAATATTGATTATAAAAAGAGATGAAAATAAAGTGAAAACTTGAATTATTATGAAATATTCATAGAAGAATAAATTAAATTGGAATTATTTAGAGTAAGATCATAAGATATCAATATTAGAGATTTAATTGTTGAACCCTTTAGGAATTAAGTTGCTCTATTATATTTTGATAATCCCAACTATATTTTATTTATATCTTAATTATGTTTGATACATCTCAATATGCTTTATTATATGTTGTTACATTAAATTATGCTTAATATAAGTCTTTTGGATATATGTACTCTGACCTAACACATTCTTCCAATAGAATGCTTAAACAGTTTATAGCTACCGATACAGAACAGTAGCTACCGTTATGACTTAGAGCTACCGATATCGAATAGAGATACCGATACGGAGTTCACCGATACATCAAGTTCAACGGTACTCAAAGTTCACCGCTACATCAAAGTCTACTGATACGGTACAACAAGTCTACTGACAGAGTTACAGTTACAAGCTCACCGGTACTCAAGTTTACCGCTACATCGAAGTCAGCAGCTACCGATACAGAGATACCGATATGCTGAAGTCCACCGATATCCTGAAGTCCACCGATATGCAAAGTCTACTGATACATCAAGGAAGCTACCAATAGGGACTTACCTCTACCGATACAAGGCAGAGCCACAGCTGCCGTTACAAGTCCACCGCTACTGATGTGATCAAGTCTACAGTTGCAGCTACCGATACAATGTCTACCGTTACAAATGAAGTCTACCGATATAGACACCTTCTATAACACAAGTCTACCGATATCAAGAGCTACCATTCCAGAGACAGAACCCGACACTGCTTTAATTTCTTTATCTTTATTTAATCTATCCAACGGTCATATTAGGAATATTTTAATGCTCTGTCATATATTTAATGAAGGTTGTTGAATGTCAGGGAATCGTACCTCGTACCTGCAAAAAGTAAATCATCTTTTTCCGCAGCTCGTGCTTTAAATAGAGGAAGGATGTGCTACTACAAAGGAGAGATGAATAGACACATACATAGAGACATACATTCCATGAGGTGTGCTGGAATAACAACTAAGCGTGAATTCAAATAGACGACTGAACTTACACGAAGAACTCATTCATTACTGCATACCAGTGAAGAGCTGAGAACGAGAACATAACACAAGAGCTACATCGACTGTGTCTACACCTGGAAGTCAAGGAAACAGAAGATACTCTATTTTCCATACAAAAACCAGAAGAGGACTCAGAGAGAATTCTGATCAATCAAAGGAGTCCAGAACTGCACGACAATCACTAGAGCCATTTCTAAACTCTAAATATTTTCTCTGTGATTTATTTTTTTACATACTGAGCAGTGTGTCTTATATGCTGTATTTTACACACACACTGTCTCCTGTACTCTAATTGGAGGATTTTTAAATCCTCACTCAACTCTCTTACATCTTGTATTTCCCACTTGGATAGTGGTAGAGGTCCTGTGTGACCTGGACAGCTAGTGTTGTTGTTTTTGTTCCCATAGATAACAGTGGTAGAGGTCGTGTGACATGGACAGTTGTATACTATTTTTTATCCCCGATCCAGGGTGTGGATCACTTTTATATAATGTTTTGAGAGGACTAAGTCTCATCTTGAGACTGAACCTCTTGGTTAAATCTGTTGTGCTTATTTATATTCAAAGTTCTTTTTTATTCTGATGCTAATTACTTTAAAACAAAAACTGCTTTAAAAGTCACTTTGATAATTAAGGTCTAAAGTGCTTATATTTGTTATAAATCAGTAAGTTAGTTTCAAAAGTTAATCAATTCTTCTGATTGGATTAAATGGGAAATAATAAATCCATTAAGAACCTAACAGAACCTTTATGTTGATATAAATTCACTACAGTTTAATTATGTGTTTTAATTAGGGGTTTTTAAGAAAATGTTTTTAAATAGAAATTTTAATTGGAACTCAATTCACCCCCCCTCTTGAGTGTCCACTCCGACCAATATTTGTTATCAGAGGAAGATTTAAATATTTTTCTAAAGTACTCTATTTTTCAACTGTGATTTTAGTTGTATTTTAATGTTCTTAAAATTTCTGTTATTTCTAAATTTTTTTCGCTTTAAAATCATTGATTTAAGTTAGTTTTCATGGATAACAGACTTTATGGTGTTGCTACCAATAGCCACCATTTTTCAATGGCACTAACTATGCTCAGTGGAAAATCAAGAGGAAAATTCATTTAGAGAGAATGGGTTTTGATATTTGGACTGCTATAGAATCAGAATATAAAATTCCTACTACTGTTAGATCTACTTGGAATGAAGCTACTAAGACAACCTACAACAATAATTGTGATGCTATGAATGCTCTGTACTGTGCTTTAGGAGATGAGGAATTTAATAGAATATCTGCTTGTAAAACTGCTTATGAAATTTGGGATACCTTATCTGTTTCTCATGAAGGAACAATTAATGTTAACCAAATGAGATTGAACACTTATACTATTAAGTATGATAATTTTAAGATGAAGCCTGATGAACCCATTTCTGATATGTATCTCTGTTTTAATGAAATTTTCAACACAATGACTTCTCTGGGAAAGAATTTTCTATTAAGGGAACAAATTATGAGAATTCTGAGATGTCTACCTGAATGATGGAGAGGAACTTCTGTCTCAATTAGAGAGTTGTGTGATATTGGTGAACTGCCAATCAAGGAATTAATTGGTAGGTTGATGATGTATGAAGAATAACTTAAGGTGAACAAATAAGAAGATGATGAACCAAGAAGTAAGTCTGTTGCATTCAAGACTTCAACTTCAAAGAATAAAGATTAGGAGAAGCTTCAAGCTATAAACGAGAGTTCAAGCTGTGAAAACAGTGAGAGTGCTTCTGATAGTGATGCTGAGATGGATCACATTGCCAGAAGGTTTAAGAAGTTTTATAGAAAGAAATTTTTTTTCATAAAATCAAACTACAAAGGAAAGTATAACAACAAGGGACATTGGAAAAAGGATTGGAAGAAACCTGACAAATCATAGGAAGTTGTCTGCTATGAGTGCAAAAGGAAAGGACACATAAAAGCAGACTGTACAAAGCTGAAGTACAAGAAGAAATATGAATACAAGGACAATAAGTACAAGAAATCCATGAAGGATACATGGAGTGATTCTAAGGATAGCTCCAATGAATCTGAAATTTCTGAAACTGAACTCAAAAATAAGGCAAATATGTGTTTTATGACAAACACATCTGAGGTAATAGCTGAAACTCCTACTTTAAATTCATATTATTCTGAAGATGATTCTGACTCAAAAAACATGTCAAAATCTGAACTGTTTGAATATTATGATATATTAGAAGAAACCTGTAATGAGTTGAAAGAAAAATAAAATTTTTTAAAGAAATAGTATGCTTTAATTGTTAAACATAAATCTAATCTTGATATTGAAATGGAAAAGAATGCTCAGTTTCTTAAAGAAAACACTGAACTGAATTTATCTAATGTGCAACTTAAGAAAGACTTAGAAAAGTTTACAAATTGTAAAGATACTCTTACTCAGATTCTAGGTAAACAAATAGCACCTAGATACACTACTGGTATAGGATACAAACCAGGACAGAGAAAATATAACCAAACTAAATTCATTCCTAAATCTGGACAGAATACTGCTAGTTCTAGTTCTGGACATTTATATGCCTCAACTAGTTATATTTATAGTTACGGATCTAATAAGGATTACCTTTCAAAATCTGTTGATTCTACAAATTTTATAAGACCCATAAGACAAATTTGTGTACCTAAAGTTTTGTTGGATAATCTGTCCGGACCCAAGAAAATCTGGGTACCAAAATCATTTCCTGTCTAAATCTATTTTTTAGGGAACCTTCTTAAGGAGCTATTGTAGAAAGACTTGGTATTTGGACAGTGGATGTTCAAGACATATGTCAGGATACTTCTCATGCTTTAAAATCTTAGTCAGAGTTGATGGAGGGTTTGTCACATTTTGTGATAACTCAAATGGAAAAATCATCGGCTTAGGCCAAATTGGTAACACTGACTCAGTATTGATTTCCAAAGTTTAATTTGTTGATGGACTGAAATATAATTTGTTAAGTATTTCTCAGTTATGTGATGATGGTTTTTATGTTAAATTTGAAAATGATTCTTGCAATGTTTTTTAGTCTAATTTTTTTTAGTATTTTCTGCCTTAAGAAATGAAAATGTTTATGCTGTTGATTTGAAATATTTAGCAAAGAAAAATATTACATGTTTAAATTCTTTTCATAAAGAGTCTTGGATTTGGCACAATAAGATTAGGACACTGCAATGTACTCTCACTTAGAAAACATTCTAGGAAGAACTTAGTTCGGGACCTACCCAAACATGAATTTCTAGCAGAAAAAGTTTGTAATCCCTGTCAAAAGGGAAAACAACATAAAGTTTCTTTTAAATCAAAGAAAGAAGTTTCAACTTCTCAGCCTCTCGAGTTGGTTCACATGGATTTATTTGGACCATATAGAGTTTCTATTTTAAATGGGAAACACTATGTCTATGTCTTAGTAGATGACTTTTCTAGATATACTTGGGTATATTTTCTAGCTCACAAAAGTGAAGCTTGTTCTTACTTTGTTAAATACTCCAAATCTGTAGAGAACCTTAGTGGACATAAGATTAAAACCCTGAGAAGTGATCATGGTCGTGAGTTTGAAAATCATGAGTTTGAATCCTACTACTCACACAGTGGATATATTCACAATTTCTCTTCCCCTAGGACACCTCAGCAGAATGGTGTAGTAGAAAAGAGAAATAGAACCCTTCAAGAAATTCCTAGGACTATGCTTAATGAGTATGACCTACCTGTTTACTTTTGGGCTGAAGCTGTAAATACAGCTTGTTATGTTATCAATAGAGTCTTGATCAGACCTGTTCTTAAAAGGACCCCTTATGAGTTGTGGAACCGTAGGAAACCCAAGGTTAACTACTTCAGAGTTTTTGGATGCAAAGTATTTATTCTTAATAATAAATATAATCTTGAAAAATTTTCACCAAAGAGTGATGGAGGAATTTTCCTAGGATACTCTATAACTAGTAAATCCTATAAAGTTTTCAATAAGAGAACCAAATGTGTGCAAGAATCTGTTCATATCAAAATTGATGAAACTGATCCACATGAGCCTAAGACTTCTCTTCAAAATCTTGAAGATGATCTATCTGTTTTGAACCTTAATGATAAGGACAGTGGACCTGTAGTAAAAACGTCCAGTTCTGGAAATTTTCCAGAACCTACTTCTGTTGATTCCCAACCTATTGATGAACCTGAAACTTCTAGTCCTACCTTTTCTAGATCAACTAGAATTCAAAAGAATCATCCTTTAGATGCTGTTGTAGGAAATCTTGATAGATGGACATAGACTAGAGCTTCTCTAAGAAATCAGGTTGAACATCAAGATTTTCATTCATAGTTAGAACCTAAAAATATCAATGATGCTATCAATGATGAATTTTGGGTAATGGCTATGCAAGAAGAACTAAATCAATTTGAAAGAAACAAAGTCTGGAAATTAGTAGAAAGACCTGAGGACACTATACCCATTGGCACAAAATGGGTGTTTAGAGACAAAGTTGATGAATCTGGAAACATCATTAGAAACAATGCTAGGCTAGTTTCACAAGGTTACAATCCCGAAGAATTAATTGACTTTGAGGAAACCTTTGCACCTGTAGCTAGATTAGAGGCTATTAGGATCTTACATGCCTATGAATCACATCTGAATTTCAAGTTATATCAAATGGTTGTGAAAAGTGATTTTTTAAATGGTTTTATTATTGAAGATGTTTTTGTAGAACAACCACCTGGTTTCTCAAATCCTCATTTTCAAAATCATGTTTTTAAACTTTCTAAACCTTTTTATGGTTTTAAACAAGCTCTGATAGCTTGGTATGAAAGACTTTCAAACTTTCTGATTTCAAAAGGATTTACAAAAGGAATATTTGATCCCACTCTTTTTATAAAAAGGATTTCAAAATATGTTTTAATAGTACAAATCTATGTTGATGATATTATTTTTGGATCTTTGAAAAATTCTTTATGTACTGATTTTTCAATGATTATGAAAAATGTGTTTGAAATGAGCTTAATGGGAGAGCTTAAGTACTTTCTTGGTTTTCAAATTTTTCAAACTATTGATGGTATTATTTTAAATCAAAGTAAATATACTAAGGATTTATTAAAACGATTTGGTTTGGATAGTATTAAGGGATGTGATATACCTATGAGTACCACCTGTAAATTGGATATTGATGAATATGGGAAACCTGTTGATCAAACAAATTACAGAGGTATGATTGGGAGTTTACTTTACCTTACTGCTAGTCGACCAGATATTATGATTAGTGTATGTATGTGTTCTAGATTTCAAGCTAATCCTAAAGAATCACACTTACTTCCTGTTAAAAGGATTTTTAAATATCTTAAGTATACTGCAAATTTGAGTTTGTTTTATCCAAAAGGACAATCATTTGACTTAATAAGTTATTCAGATGCTGATTTTGCTGGCTGTAAGTTAGATAGGAAGAGCACATCTGGAACATGTCATTTACTTGGAAAGTCCCTAGTATCATGGTGTAGTAAGAAACAGAACTCAGTTGCATTATCTACTGCTGAAGCAGAATATATAGCTGCTGGTAGTTGTTGTGCATAGATTATGTGGATGAAACACACTTTATTGGACTATGGATTTGTTTTTAAACATGTTTCAATTAATTGTGATATCCCTAGTGTGATCAACATCTCCAAGAACCCTATGTCTCACTCTAGAACTAAACACATTGATGTTAGACACCACTTTTTAAGAGATCATTATCAAAGAGGTGATATAACTCTTGAATTTATATGCACTGAACTTTAATTAGATGATATTTTCACCAAGACTTTATGTTCAGTAAGATTAAGTTTCATTAGACATTAATTATGAATTATAACTTACCCTTGAAACCATTAGAAAATTCTCACCATTAGAAAATTCTCACCGTTAGAAAATTCTCACTGTTAGAAATTATCACCGTTAGAAATCCTCACCGTTAGGAGACCACACCATTAGGACATCCTCACCATTAGAAGACTTTACCAGTACATCTCGCGCTGTTTTAACTTCTGTAAAGACGTGACATTGAATTTTTTTTTTTATATAATTTATTTTATTTGTGGATCCTAAATGATATTAAACCGAGTCTATATTTCACTCAACCTCACCGCGAACTCGTTTGTTCGAATCCCTCCAACTTAACCCTCTCAAGCCGCAAAACCCTAAACCTGAAATCTATAATGGCCCATGTCAATATACCTTAGGTTACAGATGGGAGTGAATAGCCACAAGCGAAAAGACATAAAGTATCAAATGCTAGTACCATTGGAAGTGGTAGTGGAAGTGTAGCTCGAAGGAATCCAATAAACCATCATCTCTCAAAGTGAGAAATTGTCATTGAGAAAGAGGTGTGTGCAGAATGGATCATGGAGAGCAATTCGTTGGTTCTTAATGTTTTAGAAGAACAAGGTTGGACTGAGTGCTTCTCGAACAACAACAGACCATACTATCCTGAGCTGGTGAAGCAGTTCTATGATTTTGTCCGCTTTGAAAAGACTGAGGAGGAAAGCAGAATGATATCATTGGTAAATGGTCAGGAAGTATCTTTTACTTCAGTGGAATGGGCTAGGAACTTAAGAGTTCCCTATGAAGGAGATTATTTGTTCTACTAAAAGTTTGTACCTTCGACCAGTGATGTGTTTCAATATGAATATGCTTTGCTAGAGCTTACAGGGAATGGGACCCCTAGAAAGGTGATTGTTGTAGAGATGGTAGGAAAAGATAAGTTGTTGTTTAAATTTATTTAGCATGTTGTTAGTACTAGAAGAAGAGATTCTGTCACTTTGAGATTCCAAGACATATATCTGTTATATTTTTTGAAGCACGGTGTGAGAATCAATCTATGTATATTGATTATGGTTCAAGTGGAAGAGATGACTAGACCGAAGTCCAAATCAAATGCATTGTTTTTCTCAAAGCTAATTTCTGTGATGCTAAAAGTGAAAGAGGTTGCTGGACCTCAGGATGAGCTAGTAGTTATTAAGGACCACTTCTGTATTACAAGAAATTTCTGTAAATACATGAAAGTCAGTTGGAATCTTTGGAAGAAATCATGGGTGAATGATGATGGAAAAATATATGACAAGTTTACTCATGTGGATCATCCTTCTAGACCAAAGGATGTGAGGGATGCTGGTCTTGGACCAGATAAGCCAGAACTGGTCTACAGTGATGATGAAGCTGAGGAAGGAGGAGACCCAGACTTACCCCCTAGTTCTGTGCATCAAGTTATTTCTTATGGAGCAGCTAGCCCTCTAAAAGAACTACCAAAGAGAGAAACTGTCTTGAAGGACAATGATACAGAGACTACAGAATTTGAAGAAGAAGCATGCCAGTATGTTGTCAAGGACACCTCTGAGGAGGATGGGGCAACCGAATCTGATCATGATGTTAATGGAGAAAAGGAGTCTGATGGTGAAGCAGATGATGAGGAAAATGTTGAAAAAGAGCTCAGTTTGAGTCCTCTAATAGTCAGTACAGTCAGGACAGTGCATGATCAGGAAGAAGTAGAAGCAACACCTGTTGATGAGAGAGTCATTAATGACTCAGAACAAATGAATATTGAATCTGATGCAATTATAGAGGAAATTGCAGAATTACCTCAAGAAGGACAATTGGAAGAGATACCTCAGGAGAATGTTCCAAGTGAGGGGGAGAATCTTGGTTCAGTATCAGTGCTATATGACATTGAATGTTGGACATCAGATCCCGGATATATGATTCTTGGACTTTTTTATGGTGATTCGGATGAGGAAGACCAACCTCAAAAGGAATCAGTTACCTTACCCACTATGGCTGAAAATGTGGCAACCAAGGAGGATCTTGAGTCCTTCAAAGCTGAATTGAAAGGAGCAATAAGGGAATCTGTGGCAGAAATGAAGAGAAATATAGTTGAAGAGATGAAAAGTGTGGAGCAATCCCTTGAGTTATACATTGTATGTGGTGTGTCCAGTCCTGTGAATAAAATGATGGATGAACTTAAAGTGTGCCACACTCAGATTGAGAGTTGGACAGGAGCTGTAGTTGCCTTGAGCCAATCGATTGCTTCTCTGACTACCATGCATATCTCTCAAAATCATGTAAACTCTGACATTTGATATATCAAAGAAGTAGTCAAACCGTTTGTGGAAGTTTTTGAGGCCTTTAAGAAGTCAGTCAAAGAATATATGAACAGTCAGGATAAACTTGTTCAGAACGTAGTTAGTAGTCTGACTCAATCCTTCAGGGAGACAGTGGATTTTTCAATGAAACCTCTTCCCTCATCCAGCTCCAGTGTGAACCTTGACCAGATCCGCACTGTTATTCAGGAAGAATTAGATAAGGCTAGTCCCAGTGGTGCATCAGATACTCATATTCTTGCTACCACTAGGGAAGTTAGTAGTTTTGTTTGTGATCACCTGTGGGCAGCTACTACTTCTCAAGAGGAAATCAAGAATAAGGTGGATGCCTATTTTTAATAGGTTTATACCAAGCACTAAATGACAAACCATTTCAAACTCTTGATTGAGAATATGAAGTTACCTCCAGTTACCCAAGCCTTCATAGAACAGGTTAGTAAGCTCAGGGAGCTTACTCCTGCTTTGGACAAATTCATTGAAAATAGGGATGATTTTGTGTCTGCAATTGAGAGAGGAGGAAGCATTATAATGGATTTCAGAAACCTGTTGATGCCCTTCCTGAATGTGTATGCAAGACATGTAATTGTACCTCCTGCCCTTCCTGCTTCTGCCTCTGGAAGTACTCCTCAATTGACTCCAGTTCAAGCCATCAAGATCTTGACACCGATGATCACTCAGAGGATCTCAGATTTCAGATCTGGTACAGTTTCTGTAACTGAACCACCAGTTGTGCATTCAGCTATTCTGAAACCCTCTAATGACCCTGCACCTGAAACCTCTTCTGATCCTAAGGGAAAGACACTTGTTCTTGAGGAGGATTGAGTGTTTCTAGATCTTTTTGATAGGATTCACTTGTTTTTTTGTTTTTTGTTCTGATTTTGTCAGTGTACCTTTTGTATATTAATAAAATTCCTCTTCATTATCTACTTTACTATGTTTCTATTGCATTGTCATTTATTCTCTTCTAATATTTCTATTTTCTCTGCTACCATTCTTTTTGTTAATCAAAAAGGGGGAGAAAATGTGAACATGAGAAAATGAGAGAAAATAAGCAATGAGACCTAAGAGTTAACAAAGGGGGAGAAACACAAAAGGGGGAATGAGAAACTGTGACTTGAGGAACTAAGAATTGAAAGGGGGAGGAATATGGATGTTTTGTTCAAAATAACCTTTTCCTCTGATGCAACTTTCTTTTCACCCTTTTCCTCTGATACTATTTCAATTTTTGTGGCCTAAGTTGTGATTATCAAAAAGGGGGAGATTGTTGAACCCTATGGGAATTGAGTTGCTTTATTATATTTTGATAATCCCAACTATATTTTATTTATATCATAATTATGTTTGATACATCTCAAATATGCTTTATTATATGTTGTTACTTTCAATTATGCTTAATATATGTCTTTTGGATATATGTACTCTGACCTAACACATTCTTCCAATAGAATGCTTAAACAGTTTATAGCTACTGATACAGAACAGTAGCTACCGTTATGACTTAGATCTACTGATATCAAATAGAGCTACCTATACGGAGTTCACCGATACATCAAGTTCACCGCTACATCAATGTCTACCGATACGGTACAACAAGTCTACCGACAGAGTTACAGTTACAAGCTCACTGGTACACAAGTTTACCGCTACATCGAAGTTGACAGCTACCGATACAGAGCTACTGATATGTTGAAGTCCACCGATATCATGAAGTCCACTGATATGCAAAGTCTACCGATACATCAAGGAAGCTACAAATAGGGACTTACCTCTACCGATACAAGGCAGAGCCACAACTACTGTTACAAGTCCACCGCTATTGATGTGATCAAGTCTACAGTTGCAGCTATCGATACAAAGTCTACTGTTATAAATGAAGTCTACCGATACAAACACCTACCGTAACACAAGTCTACCGATATCAAGAGATACCGTTCCATAGACAGAACCTGACACTGCTTTAATTTCTTTATCTTTATTTAATCTAACCAATGGTCATATTAGGAATATTTTAATGCTCTGTCATTTATTCAATGAAGGTTGTTGAATGTCAGGGAACCGTACCTCGTACCTGCAAAAAGTAAATCATCTTTTGCCGGAGCTCATGATTTAAATAAAGGGAGTATGTGCTACTACAAAGGAGAGATGAATAGAAGCATAAATAGAGACATACATTTCACGGGGTGTGCTGGAAGAACAA
The DNA here is from genome assembly GCA_963277665.1 of Viscum album. Taxonomy (NCBI): domain Eukaryota; kingdom Viridiplantae; phylum Streptophyta; class Magnoliopsida; order Santalales; family Viscaceae; genus Viscum; species Viscum album. The sequence continues at coordinate 1,271,905,627 of OY728164.1, read as the reverse complement.
CTAAGCGTGAATGCAAAGAGACGACTGAACTTACATTAAAAACTCATTCATTACTTCATATCAGTGAAGAGATGAGAATGAGAACATAACATAAGAGCTTCATCGACTGTCTCTACACCTGGAAGTCAAGGAAACAGACGACACTCTGTTTTCCAGAAAAAAACTAGAAGAGGACTCAGAGCGAATTCTTATCAATCAAAGGAGTCCAGAACTGCACGACAATCACTATAGCCATTTCTAAACTCTAAATATTTTCTCTGTGATTTATCTTTTTACATATTGAGTAGTGTGTGTTATATCATGTATTTTACACACACACTGTCTCCTGTACTCTAACTGGAGGATTTGTAAATTCTCACTCAACTCTCTTACATGTTGTATTTCCCACTGGGATAGTGGTAGAGGTCGTGCGTGACCGGGACAGCTGGTGCTGTTGTTTTTGTTCCAACGGATAACAGTGGTAGAGGTCGTGTGACCTGGACAGTTTTATACTATTGTTTATCTCCGATCCAGGGTGTGGATCACTTTTATATAAAGTTTTGAGAGGAGTAAGTCTCAGCTTGAGACTGATCCTCTTGGTTAAATCTGTTGTGCTTATTTATATTCAAAGTTCTTTTTTATTCTGCTGCTATTACTTTAAAACCAAAACTGTTTTAAAAGTCACTTTGATAATTAAACTCGCAAGTGTTTATATTAGTTTTAAATCAGTAGGTTAGTTTCAAAAGTTAATCATTTCTTCTGATTTGATTAACTGGGAAATAATCAATCCTTTGAGAACCTAACAGAACCTTTATGTTGATATAAATTCACTACAGTTTAATTCTGTGTTTTAATTGGGGGTTTTTAAGACAAAATTTTTAAATAGAAATTTTAATTGGAACTCAATTCACCCCCCCTCTTGATTGTCCACTCTGACCAACATTAATCATAAACTATCTCTGCAATCAATGAGATTATAATATCAAACTCTTCAAACATTTGTAACAATGAATCACAAGCCCCATGAAAGATAAACATTAAATTGAACATATAATATCATGAAAATAATGATATTCATTAAAAAACATGACAATGTGAAAGTATATATATACCTCATAAAATTAGATATGTGTTTAACATAACAAATATCTCAAATAAGTCAAATTGAGACAAAAATCCCTTACCACTTTGGTAACATTGAAACAATAATAGTTATGAAATATAGGTAATAAAATGGATATGTAAATAAATATAAAATTATATAAGAACTATACCATAAATTCATGGGCTATGTATACCCCACAAAAAAAAATTATTGGTGAATATGGCATGTATCTCAGAGAAGTAAATGTGAGACTAGCAATCCCATTACATTGAGTCCAGATTATCATAATTACTATTTATATGCTTGAATAATATACTTATTTTTAAAATTTTCACTATTTATAAACTTATTAAAGTTTATTATTACTTTTATTTTAGTTATTACTTTGTTATATACAATTACATTGTTGATTAATTTTATGTGAGATGTTTTGACCATATTCGACTTCAATGTCAAAAATAACATTGTTAGGTTGAATATGGTATAACATTCATTATTTAATCATATAAATAAAAATAATAAAGAATAAATTGTAATATTTATTAAATGATTGTACTTTTAAAAATAATTAATAAATATGATTATAAAAAATGAACAAATGTTACGATCATGGAGACGATATACCATATATACACAGGAGTAACATTTTCATTTTTCAATGATCATTAAGGAAATAATGTAAGTAATATTTTATATTTTACTAATAGTAATTATATCTTAAATACTAATATATTTAATTACGAAAAAATTATATATAAAATTATTTTGATGTCAAAGGAATCACATCGCTTTGCATAGGTGGTAGTCCACTCATCCATGTACGACGTTATCACTTTTTTAGCGTGTGGATTGGTAATAATAATATGATATATTATATTTTCATAAAGATAAATATTTAATTAATAAAATATAGACTTATTTTCTATTTATTATGGTTATTAATCTCTTCCTTAATGCATTATTTTTATTTTTTGAATGAATCGCATCGATTTGAGGAGGCGCTAGTCCACCAATCTATCATTTTCCCAAAAACAGTTAACCATAAAGGCATGTGTTATATAAAAAATTAAAAAATCATAAATAAATCATTAATAATATACCTATAATATAAGAACATTATATCCATCATTATTACCAACCTTGAGAGATTTTAATGGGAGAATAATGGTCATCGATTCGCCAGACAGTAGTCCATTACACACACGAAAGGTGATTGTGTATCCTATTTGATAGAAGTGTGTAAAGTTGTAGGTTTTACCATTAACATAAAAACATATCAGTATATTTAAGATAATGAGGTTTTTATATAATCATGTTATTAAATGAAGGGGTATTATAAATAAAGAAAACAAATTCCCCCATTTATGAACACTCCCTATTATTTAGATAACTCATTTCGATTGGACCCAAAGGATTAATTGGTTTTATTTTTTTAGAGTTAATATTCAAGGATGAGAGGAGGGATTTTGGGAATTATGTTGGGAATAGTGGGTGAATTTAATTATAAGTGAATACCACAGTTGGGATGAGTGGAATTTTTTTAAATATCAAAAGGTAAACACTATTGGGACTTATCCCTTACATAATGTGCCTAAAATAATGTAAATATTTCAATAAAAGAGGTGATATGGCCCAAATATATCCATATAGTATGTTTTTTATAAGTTTATAGGTAATTTTTTCCCTTATGTTTGAAGTTTAACCACTAAGTAAACTTTTTTATGTGAATTGCAGTAATTAATTTTAATTTATTTCACTGTGTTTTTTGGAAATATATTATTTTACCTCATTAGAAATTAAAAAACATGATGATGAATAATTTTTAATCCATTTTTTCCAATTCAATTCAGTATTGTGGTATAATTTAATTTAAAATTAATACCACGGTTGGGACAACAAAGTGGGTTTTTAAATAGAAAATTTTCCAAAAATTTCTATGTTTTTATATCTATATTTAATTTAAAAATTATTAAAATGAAAAAATTGGAAGAATATAAATATTATTGATCTAATTTTACTTTAAAACCAATTCAAAATCTATTTTATCCTTACAAATTATTTAAATGAATTGCTATTTTCAATTAAAAATCAATAATTTTCACTACTAACCAAAAAATTAAACATCATAGAAAAATACCAAAAACTCACCCATTGTAAATTTTAATATAATAATTTAAAAAATTAATTTTAATTTCTAAAATAATCTTTATAATATTTTGATGAAATATATTTAAAAAAAGTGCACCATTAAAATGTAGAAAAAATACATTTTAGAAAAATATATGTCTTTATGCTTAAATTGAATTTATTATTATCTTATGATAGTAAAACATATTGGATTAATGTCAAAAAAAATATTTTGAATATAAACTAGGTAAATTTCATTAATATATCTCATTTATAGTGATAATTTTAATTTGTTAAGATAAATCACCGTTGAGTACAAAAAAATAGGTTTTTTTAAAAAACTCATCCTTTATATTCTATTTGTTTTTATTTTAATTTATAATTAATTTTTCACCAAATAATTATTTATATAAACATATTTAATACATATTTTCATAATATATTTAATCTTATTCACTACCTCTATTCCAATAGACAGGTGATAACTATCATGTTAAACAATAATATTAATAGTATATTGTTTTCTGATTAGACTTAACATTTTATGTAAGACAAGTTATCAAAGAAACATAAATTTATGAACAATGAATTATAAACATGGTGTTACATATAAAACTAGATAATATATTAATTTCTTTTAATAGAAGATATCAATGAATTTAAATTAATTTGAGAAATTATATATCATAAAATCTCGGGATGTTTCAACCCCCCTAAAATGAATTTCACCCCCGAAATTAATCTTGGTGATAAAAATGATATAATTTTTAGAAATATTTTATTGAAACCCACATAATACTAATGAAATAATAAAAACATCCCTTAAAATAGAAAGTGGGAAACACAAATGTTACCTGATGTTATGCATTACTAGGATTACATATTAGAGAACATAGGTGGTAATTGACAAAAATATTAAATAATTATGGAGAGTGATTATGGAAATTAAAAATAAGAAAGAGAGTGATCCAGGGAATTTAAGGGCCATGAAACCATAATACCTGATGATTAAAAGACCATCAGTTCATCATAAATGATGGTTTTGGATTAATTTTTTTTGTTCAAGATCCTTTTAATAGAGTTATGGAATTCTCTTACCTCCTAGTCTCCGAGAATATGGAAATATACTCACTTTTTATTATAATTTCATAATAAAATTACTCCAATATAATATATTTATAAAGAGAGGATTATTACTCAGAATGTTTTTTAATTCTTGACGAGATAAAATCAACTTTTTAAGACCACATAACCATAAAAGAAATAATTAAACTATTCCACCACTCTTCAGGCAATAATAAAAATCGCTAGCACATGGTAAGATAATTATAAAAATGAATGAACCATCATATGATACATTAATAATTAAAAATCAATTTCAATACCCAAATATAATCCAAATCATTCCACAAATTACTATCCTTAAAATTATTCAAAATGTTTCTGACAAAGTTTGATACCCAAATATTAAAATGATTTGATCATATTTTATTAAAAGATAAATCAACCGTAATTCCAAAAATAAAATCACTTATGTTTATAAAATAAACATAATCTTTCCCATTAAAAAATTATATACTAACTAGGGGATATTGTAAATAATTGTTAGGTGTGAGACCCTTATCAGTCTTGGATCAATATTTTAAGACCCACCACCATACCAGATGTGATAGGTTGTCACCCATCATATTCGTTGTCCTTTTTTAAGTTCTCAAAAATAATTCCTAAAAAAACACTTCATATTGATCATATGAGTTACAAATACGCCAACCCAATAAAATGATTCCAAATTTTCATAAATAACATCTAAATTTTTACTACTTAAAACCCTCAAATGTGGTATTTAAGAACTTAATCTCATGATATATCTATGATGACATCCATAAAACTTAAGATAACCTCAAAAGAAAAAATTTTAATCTACAATTTTTTTGAAACTGACCTTTGATACCAATTATAACAGGCCAGAATCCACACTCCTAGATCATGTGATGAAATCCAAAACATTGTATTTCAGTCTTTGATGCCCATAATTTTTACCCAATTTGTTTCCATCAAACCTTACAACTTCAAAAGGAAAACTTTGATTGAATACCTTCATTGGGAACTTTTATGTTTAAAGATTAAGTGAATTAAGACACTATCTTACATAAAAAATTCACAAGTCATCAAATGAACATTTCTCCCATTTAACCCTCCGTTCTTTATATAATAATATGTAATCAAAATTATCCTTAGGAAATAATTTATAGATTTAAATCATTCAACATATATATTTGTAACCTGTGGAAAATAAAACATGGGAAGGGTGAGCTCAAATGCTCTATAAGGGTTAACATAAGCATTATATATTGAATTTCATCAATAAGAATAATATTGATTAAGGGTGTGATGATATAATAAAATTTCATGGTTAAATCATAAAATAAATCATACACATAAGTACATGGATCATCAAATATAAAAACATGCAAAAAAGAGTCAACATAATCAATAATCCTGAGCCATGTGATATCAATCTTAATCATGAGAAGAATTATGAACCCATATAAATGATAAAGTAAACATGTATGTAACATGGGTCATAATTTTCAATTCACTCTTACAACCACTCTTCAAAATTGAATAATAATAAGGTCTACTTCAATACACAATTCATTGTAGGGGAATAATATCCCCACCATGGTTTATCATGTAACCACTCATCTATGGTTTATTACAAAACCAACCATCATTGGTTTATCACAGAACCACCCATCATTAGGTTATAATTTAACCACCCATATAATTTTCCAAGTAACCTTACAAAATTATAAGACATAAAAGCTTTCATTTCATCATAAAATCATAAAAACAACTATTATCCATTTAATAACATGATTAACTTAGGGAAACAATGGGTTCTATAAAGAACTCTTTGAAACATTATTAACTCTTAGGGATGAAATAGATTCCATAATAATCAATTTGAAACATGGTTAACCCAATGAAAATAAATGGGTTCCATAACAATCTCATTGAAATAATCTTAATACATCCAGAAAAGAATGAGGTTCGATTCAACACAAAATATCCTTAGTGGAGGATATGTAACAATATGGGTTGTTGACATTGATGAATGGAAATAATTTTATAAAATAATTAAAATCATTATTTATTAAAAAATTCATTTCATTTTTAATAAAACTTTTGAAAACATAAAATATTTTTAAAATGTTTTTCTTCGAAAACAACCTTGTAAACAGATAAAGGATTTTTTAAAATCATTTAAAATACTTTTTAAAACATGAAAATTTTATAAATTTTTTTTTCTTTGAAAATAACCTTGAATGATTATAAATAAATATTTTTTAAAAACAATTTAATCCATTTCATTAGTAAACTATCCTTTCATATTTTAAAAAAATCGTTTTAAAACATTTTTAGAACATTTTAAAAAACCCTGTTTTTGAAGGAAATGTTTTTTAACTGAAATGATGAATTTTTATAAAAACATTATTTTGAACTCTTGAGTATAAAAATAGTAAAAAATTAAGGCAAAATTATATTATCGTGAAATTAATAAAGAATAATAAAATTAATGAGAAATATTTTGACTTATATCATAATATTTCAATATTAGAGACTTATTAACAAACAACCCGGATAATCAATGAGATTATAATATCAAACTATTACCACATTGGGAAACTTGAATCATAAGACCCATGAATGATTACCATTAAATGAAAAATAGAATAAAATTAAAATAAGTATATTCATGATATAACCTGAAAATGCATTATTAAATTTTCACCTCGTAAAAGAAGATTGGTGTATAATATAACAAACATCTCAAAGACAGAAAATTGAGACAAAAAATCATTACTACTTTGGTATCTTTGAAACCATAAACCCTATTAATGATAAATCATAAATTGGATTTTTAAATACCAATAAATTCATGTATAATAATATTATAACACATTCCCTATTACTATATACACCACACAACAAAAATAAGTGGTGGATATGGAATGTACCTCACAAAAATAAATTTGAGACTTCAAATCCCTTTACCTTGAGTTCAGTTTGTTAAGATTTTCATGAATAATAAAATTATGTTAATTATTTACTTTCTTGAGAATTTTTTTATTATTGTTTAAAACTTATGATTCATATATTACCATGTTATATAAATTTACTTAATTGATTAAGTTTAAGTTGGATGTTTTGACCATATTTGTCTTAGCTGTAAAAAATGACTTTTATTGGTTGACTGTGGTCAAAAGTTCATTATTTAAACATATAAATAATAATAATTATGATGATGATAGAACTTCCATATTTATACATAATATAATTATCATTATATCATAAATAACATTATAATTAATTGTAAATACTTTTATATATCACTCTTATGATGTAAAATGAATCACATCTCTTCATGGAGGTAGTAGTCCACACATCCAAGAACGACATTTTCACTTTTTCAGTCTGTGAAATTGTATAAAGTAAATGAGATAACATATTTTAAGAAAAATAATTATTTCATGAATTCTAGGTATTTTACATTTATATCACATGTGTTTATTATAACCATCATTAATACTTTCCAGATAATGTATGAACAAATCACATTGCTTTGAGGTGGTGGTAATCCACACATAAACAAACGATGATATCGAATTTGTGTAAAATGGGAAACATGAATATATCTATTATATAATAATTATAAGAGAATAAATAAATAATAAATATTAGAAAATAATTAAAAAAATTGTGTACATAAATATTACCAAACTTGATAGGTGGTAATGGATGAATGAATCACATCAGTTCGTGAGGCGTTAGTCCACCGTACACACAAATAATAATTGTGCATCTCATTTGATAGAAGTGTGTGATGTTATATATTGTATCCTAAACATAACAACATATCAGTATATTTATGAGACTTAGGATATTGTATAGTAATTATGTAAAAATAAATTATGGGGTTTGTGAAATAAAGATAACAAAATTGCTCGTCGATGAACATAACCACTTCTTCGGGTAACGGTTTTTAGATTGATCTAATGGCCTTACCTTGTTTACTTTCAACCCAAATTTAGGATTATAGGATGATATTAGGGATTTTTTGAGGTCATTTTGGTAGATTTTGGATGATACTAAAGGATTTAGTGGTGTGAAGATGTGGGGAGAGTGAGTTATTTTTTATAGTTGATGTGGAGTGGCACTCTTGTAAATATCAAATGGAATACACTATTGGAAGGTATCCCTTATATAATGTCCCACAAATAATGAACCATTTTTGATAAATAGGTTATATGGTCGTAATATGAATATCCTATGGGTTTTTACACATGTCTAGTTCATAAAGACCATTATAATTAATGTTTTACAAATAAGTAAACTCGTTTCACCTTAATCTCTAAAATTAATTTTAATTTCATTCACTAATATTTTTAGTAAAAACGATGTTTTAATTACTCTAAATTATAAATTATTTTGATTTAAAATATTTAATCTTTTTTAACCAATTAAATTCACTAAATATTTATAATATAATTTAAAATCAATCCCACAGATGGGAAGATGAAGATATTTTTAAAGTTAAAATGTTTAAAAGTTTAATAAGTTTTTATATCTAAAATTATTATAAAAATAAATAAAAACACATAAATTACATTAATAGGTATATAGTTGATCCAATTTATCTTTAAAACCAATTAAAAATATAATTTGATCATATAAATTATTTCAATGAAAAGATTTCTTTCAACTAAAATTATGTATGTTTCACTATTCATCATAAAAATGAATCTTCTAAAAAAATTTCAAAAATTCACCCAATGTAAAATTTAATATTATTAATTAAAAAATTTAGTTTATTTTATCAAACAAAACTGATATAATTTTCAAAAAATTTCATTAAAACAATTACTCTATTAAATGGAGGCAAAGATACCATTTAGAAAATATATATTCTTACACTTAAAATTGGTTTTATTATTATCTTAAGCGTATAAAAGATATTGGATGAATGAGATTTTTTTAATATATAATAAATAAATTTAATTATTATCTCCCAATAATAGTGATAAATTTAATTTATTAATATAAAACGCCTTTGAGGGAATAAAAAAAGTTTTTCCATAAAAACTCATTATTTATATTCAATTGGTCATCATTTTAATTTCTAATTAATTGGTAACCAAAAAAATCCTTATATAAACATCTGTAAAAAATATTTTAATAATTTATTTAATATTATTAATTCCAACCATTCCAATGGAATTTTGATTACTATTTTATTATGTAATAATATTAATAGTATATTGTTCTCTGGTAAGACTCAACCTTTCGTGTAACACAAGTAATCAAAGAAACATGATCGTATGTCCAACTAATGATAAAACATTAATTTTTTATAGTGAAAGATAAAATTTTCTTTGTGTGAAACCAAAGCTATAAAATTATTTAAATCAATTTTAAAAAATATATTTCTTAAAATATCAAGATTTTATAATAACACATTCTAGATCACATGAGAAACACTCTAGAATGCTTCTTATAACATTTAAAAAAAATGATACTGAATTTTATTACCTTAATTTTTCATTATTGAATATTTCAATATTTATTTATTATTATCTTTGTTGTTATGAGTTTCATAAATGGAAACGAAATATATATCAAACTTCTCAGTACATCAAAAAAGTTTCCCTAAAATGTTAAATCCACACGTGAATAATACCCTTCATAAACTTAGTTTCAATCATGTATAAAATATAAAACTTTTAATTTATTTTTAAAATATAATATTGAAAACATATCTGGCCAATATTGTTCAATTTTATTCACATGTATGAACTGATTCCTCCTCCTGGTTTAACTCCATAAATTTCCTTCAAATCTAAGTCAAATATATTATAGAATTTTTTGTTGAATAAAAATATCTTTAAATACCCTTCATTACAAGGTATAAATCTAATTCATCTCCTTTTTTCCTTATTCAAATACATCCATTGATCAAATTCACATTTAAGAGGAAAAATGGAAAGGGTTAACAATTGATTCATTAAATAAACCAAATTATAAAATATCATCCGCAATGAATTAATCCATCATTTTACCATTAGGTCAATGGTTCCACTTAAATATAAAGGATTTAATTAGATGTAATGATCTACTATTGAAATTTTCACTATTTGGAGTTAGGTCTATCTCTTATATGGGTACCACAATTTATCTCCCCTTTTAGATTAGTTAACACAACCAAAAACTACTTACATCCAAATTTAACAAATTCAAGTCACAAATTAAGAAGAATATTGTACTCTTATTTCCTTCTGACCTCAGTCATCCAATATACTCTATAAAAAATCATTCTAATACATATATATATATATATATATTAGATAATTTTAAATATAAATTCTTATAGTAATAAAAAAATATGTCATTATAACATAACCATAACATATTATCTCTATATTATATTTCCCCATTGATAACCAAACCATTAAATTTTTCTAAACAATTATTCACAATGTGACTTTGATAAATCGAACATAATCATCCAATAATTATAAGTTATATAGAAAGGATTTCAGTTTCTTACATTTCCAGGAACAATTAGGTTTATTATTTAAGATAATTATTAAAACAATTACATAAAAAGGGAACACTTCCAAAAAATTTACATTTTATTTTAAAAAAAATTGTTTTTAAATTGACACTCTCATTTCATATATACCTGCTATTAATTGTTTAGGTAAAGTCTTCATAATTATAATATTGACCTCGATAATGTTAAAAGACATCCTTAAATCTTTCCATAAAAATTAAAACTATGGGATGAGAAAATAAATAACATAAGGGGTTTTAAAAACAATTTAAACCCATTAGTTCATTGAAAAAATTAAATTCCTTGAGATGGTTTTCCTTTCTATATTATAAACATTGAGCTAAAAATCACTTAATAACTCTTCAAATCAAATATATTTCCAAAAATATGTCCATGAAAAATTACATAATAAATCACTAAGGAATGAAATATAATAATACTTTTTACTACAGACTTCAAAGTCACATCACTCCTATAATCAACGTTACAATCAACCTTACAATTGAATTAACTTTACAAGTTAATTTTGATGGTATTTTCTCAGATAAAAAAACATTAAACAATGTATTAGAGGAATATAATGGACCAACATCATAATATATAATTTACAATAACAATATAACGAAAAAATACACAGGGGATTACATTTTAATCACAAAATACATAAAACCATTCATTTAAACCCATAATCATAATCATTTATTATCATCATATAGTAATAAGTGGAAATATCTTTTTATTTGATAAAATATTAAAAATAAAATTCAGCAAAAACTGGTAAATGAATTTACATTAAAAAATAAATAAAATTAAAAATTAATTTTCATAATGAAGGACATACATGATGTAGTGACAAAGGTTAATAAGTGGTAAATATTTTATCAAATTCCTTTCATAAATTTGTAAAGAATATTCAGAGTTACTCATATAGAAATCATTAAAAAGATTCATCCTTAATAATTAATAAAAAAACTAAGATATAAGTTAAAATGAATTATAAAAAAAATTTATGTTTATATAATAACATTATAGAATTAATATAGACATAGAGGGAAAATATTTGAATGGAAAAATAGGAAACAATTACAAAAATGATTAAAATAAAAATCTTTTATGTTGTGTCCATAATAATTTTGTACACAATCTAACATATTGAGTAATAAAATTTAATTTATTTATTTATTGATTAGGGAAACTTTTCTTATTCATTATATTATTTTCAATCCTTTAGTTTCATTTATTATCATGTTTCATTTATTTTCTATATCGGCATATGTTGTTTTGGGGTTACTCGGTCAATTCTGGTGATACTTATTTGGTAAATTAACTGTGGTAAAAGGGAATATAAAATTAATTTATCATCTCAAAAATTATTGAAATATATTTCACTTATTTTGAAATTAGAAAAAAGATTATACAGTTTGATAGTTTCTCTAAATATATATTCAAATAATGAAAATTATCTTGGTATGTTTGATTTATGCAGTTAACATCAATGAGGACCATTTATTTTTAATATTAACATTAAGATAGAAAAATTATATTTATAGAACATTACTGATATATTAAATATCATATTTATTAATGAAATTAATTTTTAGAACCATCCATGTTTTTCTGTCCGGTAAAATGAAATTTGTTGTTTATTGAACCTATAATTTTCACGTATCCTGAGCGAATTTTTTCATTTTATAAGGGATGTAAGGGAGTTTGATAATTGGGTTTCCATTAAAATAAAAACATTTTAGTATACTAATTAAACTTATTTCATTGTATTACTTTGTTTATAATATATTTTGTGTCATTATATAGAGAAAGAAACTTGAAAAAACTCAGTTAAGACATTTACCTATTCATTTGATATCCTCCTTTAAACCACAACATAAACCTTATTTTAGTAGTTTTTGGTGAGAAAAAAACTTATATGATATTTGAAATGGTGTTGGGTAATTATTTTATTGTATTAATCGATAAAGGATCTCCAGATTTTTGGATACATGTATTGGTTATGGGGCCCTTCTATAGATAAGAGGGGTGGCATTTTTGTAATATTTATTTATTAATATAAAAGGGAAGTTATTATTAAAGAAATAGGATCCAATATAGATCCAAATTTACCAAATATAAGGTTTAGGTTGATAAATTATCTATATAACTATTTAATTATAAGTATTTGTCTTATTTTGTGACCTTATCCTTTAATTTAACTATTTTACCATTGTTAACACTTATCATGGTAACTAATTTCTTCTATGTTAATTTATTCTTAAGAATAAAAAAGATGGATGTTTTTATAAAATTTTAATATTATAATTGAACATTTTAATATTATAATTGAACATTTTAATATTATAATTGAAAATTTTAATATTATTTTACAATATTTAATTTCTATCGGTGGAACAAATTAATTTTAATAAAAGTATGCTTAATATAACAAAAATAGTTTTTAGAAAAAATGGTTATTTTAGGGTTAAAAATGAATCTACACCAAAATAAATTGTTGTATTGATTACAATGATATTTATTGGTTTATGGTTAGTAAAATTATATTATTGTGAAATTAAAATAAATCCTAAACTAAATGGTTCATTTTGAAAACTTAATTAATGGAAAATACCAAAGAAAAATTTATTAGAATAAAATGAAACTTTTGTTCTAAAAATATAAAAGGAAATTTAAATTCAAAATGTTAAAATTAAATTCATTATTTTACTCTTTAAATTTTTTTTCATCTATAAACTATTTCTATATATTTTTAATTTATTCTTATATAATAATGATGTCCTAAATGTTACAATATTTATAAAAATTAAAATTGTCACTATTCACCTAAAATCAAAGTTTTTAGAAAAATATGAAAATAACACCTAAGGTAATTTTGTGATGATTAACTAGAAAATGGAGTTAATTTTATCAAATTATAATTATAACATTAGGAATTTAAATTTTAAACAACACCATATAACACATGGAAAATAATTAAGTTAGAATAAAAACAACCACCTTTACCAAATGAAAAATCAAATACTTCATTCATGACTTAATTAAAATATTTATATGGTTATAATAATAAGTATTATTATGAATATATAGAAATAACAGGAATGAAATATAAAATTGTTTCAGTTTAAAAAATACTTGTGATGTCATGGTGAAACCCTTTCTATAAAATACTCCCTCACAAGGCTTCACGACAGAACTCTAGAGGTCACCACATGAAAAACATTCCCCATAATAATGTTGAAAATGTATATATGAATATATGAATATTTTAACATATTTTTATAATTATAACTATTCCTTATACAAAGGCATGTCCATTATTTCTTTTCATAAAATCATCTGAAGGAATACATTAAAATTATTTGGTGATATATAAGGACTTCTTGACCATGCAATGAATTATATAATGATTATTATCATGGTGTTACCCTCGGGGTCTTGGAATGACCAAACTTCCAAATGTGAAAACTTAAAAAGGAAATACATAATTTTTTTAGATTGATATGTAAGGATTTCTATCATGGTGTGATCCTCTCTATCATAGAATGACCTCTATAGACTTCATAAATATTTAAATGACACACAAAAGGGTTATGATGTGATACTCAACCATTACGGAACATCCCTATTATTTTATTTACAAATTTAATCACAAAAAAACACCTTCCACATTATGAAAACCCATATACATGATGCAACCTACTTTTTAGAGTATAAATATGCAAGGGGGTCACCATGACCCTACTTCAACACTTACCCAATGTTAGGAGAAACATCTTGGGTCATTTATCACCTCCAAAAAACCATTATGTTATATTATTTCACTAAATAATCCAATAAAAGTATCAACGCTAAAAAATACATTGTTTCATAAAAAATGAAATTTTCCCTAATTTTCAGTAACCTATAAAAACAATTCCATTAAAAATCATCATGTCCATTTCCATTAAATGACTGTTTGTCTATATTATAATTATTCAATGGGGTCACCGTTATCCCACTTTGAAACTCACCCAATGACTTGAGAAATCTCCCTGGCCTTTTATCACCTCTAAAAACTCCTCTATGACATGTTATATCACTATAATCCCTAATATAAGTACCAATTCTCAAAACAACCTTTTCTTTAGAACTAAAAATTTAAATTTACCCGAATATTAACTAACCTATAATATAAATGTCCATTAAAAATCATCATATTTTTTTCTTTACATGATTATATCACTCATAATACAATAAAGAAAACTAATTTATGAAACTATGATCCCTAGTTAACCCCACAATCCAAAAATAAATTTTCTAAAATCCTGAACCAAATTATTTGAGCCCAAATCAATACATTTTAAAAATTACCCAACAGGAATCATATATGAATATAAGTTTTTATAATATACATGAGAAAAATATAATTATATGTAAATAAGTTTGGGGGAAAAAATTTACATAACATTCTTGTAATAGATGAATTCCTAAATGAGCGAGGATAAGGCTCAATAAGATCTCGATTACTTAATCATGAAAACCCACAAGTTAATCAATAAACAAAATAATATTATCCATTAAAAATACATTGGGAAGAACATAGAATATAAAAATAAAGTAAAAGGGTTTTGAAAAATTTCTCTATATTAGGGAAAAAATTAATCAATGGTTTAGTAGTCAATAAAATAAATAAATTAAATAGTTGATGTAAGATGAATATATATTTATCTACATGCTTTAGTTATCTTAGGATATAAATAAGGGAGTTTCATATTTTACATTTCATAGAGTTGATATCCACTTATATTTATAAAACCTAATATTGTAGTATAAGAATGAACTCATGGTTATCTGAAAAGAGG
The DNA here is from genome assembly GCA_963277665.1 of Viscum album. Classification (NCBI taxonomy): domain Eukaryota; kingdom Viridiplantae; phylum Streptophyta; class Magnoliopsida; order Santalales; family Viscaceae; genus Viscum; species Viscum album. The sequence continues at coordinate 1,271,889,951 of OY728164.1, read as the reverse complement.
TTAGAGATCACAAATTAATCCTAAATTATCACTTATTATAATTTTTTTTCTTATGTAAAATAATGAAATAAAGTGGGTATCATTCTGAAGAATGAAATGTTAAACTAAAGTAAAAATAAATTAAATTATTTATGCTTTTTTGAAGAAATGTGTCTTAGTATATAGGATATAACCAATTTAATTCTATCATAATTTTTAATTATTTTTTCTCACTCCATATCTCCTTAATGGAACTCCCATTATGATATTCATATCCACTAGTGTATATTGAAAATTATTATATTTCTATCACTAAAACATCAATCTCATATTTTTATTTGGACTAGTCTACAAATAATATATAATAGTTCCCTATTTTTAATTATTCATAACATCAAAAACCATGGTGTATTTCCTTATGTTTACAATTCTAATTTAGTTCAACCCAGTCTATAATAGCTATTTTCTTTGACTAATCTCTCTATATGCACCTAGATCCCCAATTATATACATGATAACTAAGAAAGATAATGGTTGAATAAAAAAGATAATATCGACAAGGATGATTATGAAATATAGTTTAAGGAAACTATCACCAACCCATATCATTAAACATAGTTATTCTCCAATGAATGATAATAATAATTTAAATAATGGAAATATATTTTCAAACTCAAGAAGTACGATGGTGTTCTCTTTCAGACTAATCTTATGAAATTGTCCATCTATAATAATGGAGCCAATAATGGATAATAGAATAATATAAAAAAAATATTGAATGAAAATATATAGAATATGAAAATCATAAGTGAAAAACATTGAATCCCTTCAAGAGGGAACCCTTATTCCCATCAAATATCTTACATTATATGGATTTTTTAAATTTTGGTGTTGGGATCACCCCACATGGACATGTACTACCCATGAGATTCTTTTTTAAAGACATTTAAGATTCAAAGTTCATTTCCTTAGTCACCAAGACTGTGCAAAATATGAGAATAAATTCTCATGATATGAATTATTTTCTTTGTATGATCAATATCCATGGGGATTGTTTTTTTAATTTTCGAATACTTTAGTTATAAAATTATGTATGGAGATTTTTTCCCCATGGGTCATAAATGGCCTCCATGTGGTTCTATTTTTTATTAATGTCTTTGAGTTCATCAGAATATTCCCATGGTAATCCCTGGTTCAATGTGAGTTGAGCATCAAAATAATGGTGAAACCATCAACATTTTGAATATTTATTAAAAATATTAGTTTTTTATCTATTTTTTAAATAACAAGATCTATTTGAATCTATTTTATTATACATATATAATTTTTGAGAAATAAATTTTCTGAATGTGAATGTTATATCTATATTGGGAATTGATGCATCATTTTATATATTAGAGTAACTATTAATTTACCAATACAATAGAGTGATAAAATTATAATTACAATTGGATTTGTTTTCTATGTTCATTGTACATGAATTTGGTGTGGTTGTGGAGTCATTGTCTTGAGAATTATTTTGGACAATGTCATTAGTTAATGATTTCATGGTTACATACATATGTAACATTAGTGTTATGAATCATCCTTGAGTTGTGTCACATAATATGATATATTTTCGTCACTGTTTTACATGGTTTTTATACTTATTATTATTATTATTATTTGTATATTCAATTCCTTATTTATTATAGTTTGTATAGGAAATATATATAGTGTACACATGTTGATCCTATATTATAATTTTCATTAAAAACATAGAATGTTATCACCCTAATAGATTGTGATATGGTCATATCTTCCTCCTTATTACTTATTAGAATAAGAAGTTAATCCTTATAAAACTTTTGATATATATTCTTCTTATATATTGATAGGGATTTTACTAACCTTAAAATAATGAAAAAAATTCATTACAAATAATCCATAGTAACCTCAGAATATAAAGTAAAAATATATAAAAAAATTAAAAAAATTAAGATTATTTCAACAATTGAGTTCTTAAAATTTCAACTTCATGAAAATAAAAAATTTATAATTTAATTTTTGAGAATAATTGGATTTTTATCATTAAATTATAGTGTAAAAAATTTATTTTTTTAATAATCATATTCCCCCACACTTAACCTTTTATAACCTTATAAATACATTCAATTAATTAAAATAAAAATATATACCTAAGTATAGTGTTAATTTAAAAAGTTATTAATGAAAATATATTTCAACCATAAGAACTCTCACACTTCTCATGCAACTATATGATCTAAATTCTCTATTTTAAAACTTTTTACCAATAAAGTTAATTCAAATCATTAATTTACACCCATGAAAACATAAAAATACCTTCCTTGAAATGCTTTCCCTATCATATTAAATGTTAATTTCCAAGTTTATTTAAATTCTCAAACTCATATACTCATCATAATATGATCATGGATTTTCATAGTTAATAATTATGGAATCAATAATCTATGATAATCTCAAGGTGTTTTCTAGGGTTGTTCTATAGTTAAAGGGGTGGTTTAAATGTGAGAAAAAAAGTCAAGGTAAGGAGGATATACTTTTAAAAATAAAATGCATGATTTATTGTGTGATTCTAATTAGTATCATCTTACTCATTGTCTTCAAATAAGATAATTCTATCCCAAAATTTCAAATTATATCATAAAGATTCAGAAAAAAAGAATATAATGAATAATATATCCTATATACTCCCACAAATTATATAGTAATTTTGTATAAATTATTTTTAACTTATTTTTACTTTTAGAAATAGAGTAAAACATTAACAATGAATCCTATGAACTTATCCTACCAAAAATGATAACATACCCTAAAATATTTCGAATAATTCATGTGTTCACATATAAATATAATGAAATATATATTTATCCCAATATTTTTTTTAATTATATCTTCAAAAAATTCATAATAGTGGGGTAGG